>JBBBDQ010001763.1:0-600000 GCA_037127315.1 Ascarosepion bandense | reverse complement strand
ATGAGAACAATCTACTCTCATAGATTAAATAAAGGTTTTAAGTTAGAAATTCCTTGAAGGCTACTCAGACTGACAGATGCCTGAAGAAGTTTGGAAAGCACAACAGCTGAAATGTTATAACAACAAAGGGGAAGACATTAGTCTAAGTGGAAATAATATAAGTAACTTTCATTCAATTGAAGAATATAGAACTTATACTGGAAGCAAATCACCTGTATACAGATAGAAAATAAATTGAGTAGCTAAGCAAAAATAGAAAGGGGCATGAGACAAGGATGTGTCTTCTCCCCAGATTTCTTGGGGGTAATTTTACATCTTCTTCCAGTATCACGTATGTAAAATTACCCCCAAGAACTGTGGTATCAGCAAAAAGCATCCCAGTACCAAGGAAAGAGGTTAGAGTTATAAAGGTGAATAATGCAAGAAAGGAGGGGTGGAAACCCAATGATAAGATAATGGAGACAGACAAGAACTCCATAGAAGAGTGAAGAGAAAAGGAGGAGAAAGATGAAATACCTCTCTCTCAACTACAAGAATAATTGAAAGAAGAGAATAGGTCAGAGGTTGAGCCAGAGTTACTTCAACCAAGAACAAAGAGCCCTGGTGATGAAGTACAGGGTTGTAAATTGAAACTCCCCAAATCAGGAGAGGAATCAAATGAGTGCGAGGAAGATAAAGTGTCAACTGAATGGGATAATGAATGTGAACTGTCTTTCTCTCAATTCCAAAAAATACTGGAAGAAAGTGTGAAAAGACCAGGTGTATGTCCAGAGCTAATCCCCAAGAAAAGATTGAGAGGGGCAGGAATACCTGAGTCTCATTAAGGAAATAAGGATGTGGAGGTTGGGATGAATGGACTAGGTGTTGGCACAAAATGGTGCTCGATTCATTCAAAACCCAACCAATAATCCACCAAAGAGGCTTGTTGTTGGAGACTAGGAGGTGATGATGAATGATAAATGTAAGGAGATGAGAAATTACCTGAAAGAAATTGAATTATTACAAACTAGAAGGAAAAGAGCAATAGTCCCCATTGTAGAGAAAACATTGAATGTTTTAATTGGGACCATAATGGAAAATGAGGTTAGAGTCATAAAACAAAGACTGGGAGAGTTGGAGAAAAATCATAAAGTCCTAGCCAAGGTGACAAAGGATAGTGTATCAATATTGAATGTAACGAGGCTGAAGCTAACAAAGGATAGAGTGAAAATAAATTGGTTGACTACCAATTTAAGGGAACTAAGACAAGAAATAGCCAATACTACTGAGGGTGGTGATGAATGAAGTACAGGAATTAAAAAGGTTTATACAACAGTATTATCAGTTGGCATCCATCATTAACAAAATACAACAGGCTAGTCAGTCTCTAACAATTTTACTCGAGCATGTGAGGGCTCAGCTAGATAAGTTCTCCTTGGGTCACTTGTCCCCTGGACATTTAAGGGAACTGTTAATTGAGATACAAACTGAGGTTACCAGTGGGCCCCTCTAAAGAATTATGGAAATATTATAGTGCCCTGGGTTGTATGACTTTGTTAGAGGATAACAAATTATTGGTTGTGGTGTCCATACTGTTATTAGACAGAGATAGTTTGTTTGAGATATATCAGGTTATAAATTTATTTATTCTGTATCCCTGACCACAGGAAGGCCTGGGGGCAGTAGCCAGATACTAAGTTGAAACAGGGCATATAGCTATCAATGCAGCCCAGACAAAATTTATGATGCTAGCAACAGAAGCTAGAAAGTGTAGAAATGATGCCCTGTGAACATGTACCTCACTGAGTCCTATCTGCATGACCAGTGAGTATACTCAAATTATTAAAAAGTAATGGAGAAGGGGTGTTGAGGAATTGCCAGATTAAGATATTAACTGATACTGTACTACTACAAGCAATCAGTATATCTGATGGAGTTTGGGTAGTGGTTGCTCAGAAATCTATTGATCTTTTCAGGGTGTGTGAAGGATGCTGAGGGTGAAACCACCCTTATCCCTGATAAAATTACCCCTGGGGTTTTTCAAAATTGGCATGTCCATCTCCCTACCCTCACATTACCAAGCTGAATAGAAATTTGAAGAAAAAGACTCAATAAAGGAGTTACTTAATAAAATCTGAAATAACTGCACACAGTTATGGGAGCCAGTAATAAAAAAATACCCTAGGGTGACGATAGAGCAAGTACCAGAGTTATTAAAGCCAATAGATAAAATTAATATGGATCATTTAAAAGACAAATTATATACTTTGGGAAAAGAAGATATGATTTGGGAGAATAGTAAAGTAATTATGGTAAACTGGTCAGTAGGGAACAGTACATTGCTGGTCGTTGTTGCAGTGGTAGGGGTAGTACGAAAAATAAAAAACATACAGAGAGAAACAGAATAACAAAGGTGAATGAACAGCAGATAAAAAGGGAATTACTGTCTATCTATCCATATCTGAACAGAACAGATCCAGTAGGGGAGAACGAGATCCAATTGAATCTGACCACAGGAGCAAAAGAAGAACTGACTCCTGTCAAGAAGTCACTGAAACCTCCCCTTGTATTTGCATAGGGTTAGAAGAAGGACACTTCTATTGTGCATGGAAATTGTTTTCTTATTAGTACTGCTTAAAACTAAAACATTCAATGCATGATGAACTAGAAAAAAAAGGACATTCATATTTTCTTTCTCTGCATGGGATTGCATGAAAATTTTTTTTTTTTTTTTGGTATAGCCTGAAAATTAATATGCATGGTAAATAGAGTAACCAGTAGTTATAGTGTCATTTATGAAATAAATGACAGGTGACGTAAGCCTATTTCCAGATGGCTGGTATTAATTTTTTATTGATTTAAAAAATAAGAAGGAAATTTTCTAAAATTGAATAGAATGAAAAAAAACATTTACTTATGTTGGGAAAAGTAAACAAATTAATCAAATCTGTGTAGGTGGACCATAAACATAATATTGTTACCCTGTTTTGACAATTACATGGCCCCAGGTGAAATTAGAATGTGAGAATTTCCTGTCTTTGGCTACGTGCAGCTTTGGGTACAGATAGGCAAGCAATAAGAGAGTGGAAGCTTCTCCCCCTCAGTGGTGAAAGGCCAAAGACTCAGTCAAAATAGGTAGATATTATTTTCATTTTGAGTTAGTAAGACTTACACAGAGAGGGAAAATTGAATTCCCTGTAGCTAACTTTACCATCTCGGTTTTGTGCCTTTTTAATAAAATCAATGTGGAAGATGAAATTAGCAGATTTGGGCCTGTGATTTTGCAGAAGACGATCAGTCTGAAATCGGTGAGCTGCTAGAGCTGACAGAGCAAGCCACAGCTCCTGAGAAAAATTACTGCTAAGAGTGGTATTGTGATACTAAAATACCAGTTAGTTGATTTGTGTGTCACCTAGATTTGAACTTGTTTATAGTGTGTACATGAATTGAATATAAATCTATAAATATATAAACCTATAAATCTATACCCATGTTGTTGTCATGTTGTACTGGTTATATTCCATTCGCTGACTACTGGGAATTGAGGAACTATATACTGTTCCCTCGCAAATCTGGACTGACCTAGCCAGGTGATAGCAGGCAGTCCTACATCAGCTGCTCTAAGATCAAACAAACACAGCGTGGGCGGATTGGTTGATGTTCAGGAAGGGTCGGCTCAGATATGCCCAGAGATCATGTTATATTAGTAGAGCTTATTCTATATTTGATTTCCTTATCCTTATTCAATATAAATGATCCCTATTGTATCTTAAATGTTTACTAATTCTTTATCTAATGTGCATTGTTATTCTCCAAATCAGCCGATGTTTGGCAACAATCTTAATTTTTCATCACTTCTCCATGATAAATTACCTATTCTTATTGACACATTGAAATCTGGAGTTCTTGACAAAAGATAATTTAAATTCAACTAGTGAAACTCTCATGTCAGCTGAATCCAGTGAATAGATTTGATTAACAATGCATTAAAATAGCTATGCGAATATTTTAGTTCATTTTACTAGATATTACTTTATTTGATATCAATGCACTTTTTGATGTCCAGGGTTAGGCTCTCCTTTCCTATGCTATTATTCAAGATCATTTGATTATATAATCAAAAGCTTGGATCTTTTGGGGATTATTTAAAAAAACAAACAAATTCTAACAAAATTCTAAGCACAAATTAAGGAAGATTACATTAAGTGTGCATAGAAGAATGAAACTGACTTCCATTTTTTATATCAGTACATTATTATGTCAGTTAACTAATGAGGAATAAAAGCATTTATTTTACATAAGAAATATTTCTTTTCAGCATCATTTCCTTCTTTGTTAAGACATTTAATTCAATGGTGAATATTAACCAAACATTAGATCAAACATTAAACGGTTAATTTTCATCACTCTCTTTGTGATTTTATTTACAGTACAAAAATATTATCCTGCCACTGAAGGTGACTCTGATCACTGAAAAATAGCGTGTTTGAATTTCATAGTTGTTTTGTCATATTTTGCAAAGGCAACAGAAAATAATTTTGAGTGAAATTAGCAATAAGGATACTGAGAGGCTTTGTAATAGAATGCACTGAAAAGGAAAGTAATATTAATAATACAGAGTGCGAAAGGTTAAAGTTTCAGCTGATAACTACATATTAGGCTATGTATTTATTGATCCATCCTTGTAGAATCATTAAACCTTTTTGATGTGCTCTTTTATAATGTTTCAAAAAGGAAAGATTAAATTTTGCAAATAAATATAATCTGAAGTGAGTGTTCTCTGAAATCATATCTGTGATAGCATAACTAACAAGAATGCATTCATTGATAATTTTGATATTTAATCTATAAGTAGTAAATAAATTTTTCTGCCCCCATATTTGTTTACAAGAGGGTGCTGAAAAATTCTTGGCTCGGTCCACTTCCTAGAATCAACATTTTGATGACCAAACATCGAAATAGTTCTATAAATTGATTTTTTTTTTAATCATTTCACCCCATGCAAGGCAATAAAGGCATTAAATCACAAGGGTTTATTGAGTGTAAGAAAATCTAAGAATAAAAAACATTATTAAAAAAGAGAACAATAAAAGAACATGAATTAACAAAATAAAAGATAACAATTGACATTGCATTTAAATTTTTAAAGATAATGTTGACTGTAAAGTAAGAAGCTGGAAGAGAGTTGTATAAGCAGAAAGTGTGAAGAAAGAAACTGTTAGCATAGAACTTACACTTACATCTAGCCATTTCAACTGTAAAATGATGAGACCTTGCCGGCAATCTAGTAATGAACTTATAAAGTGTAGGTACCATAGAGGAAAGTTCATGAGAAAAACTACCATTAAACTATTTAAAGAAGACAGAGGGAAGTTAATATATATATATATATATGTGTGTGTGTGTGTGTGTGTGTGTGTGTGTGTGTGTGTGTGTGTGTGTGTAAAAATATACTCAGTTATGATCTGAGATTAAGGACAGGATGGTTAAATAAAATAAAGACAAGAGGAAAACTGTATTTAAATCACCTACACGTTTTGTCCTGTGATGGACTTTATCAAGGCAAAAAGACGAAATGAGCTTTATTCTAAATTACATATCTATAAACAAACAGTATTGGCAACTATAAAAAAGCTCACAAATCATGTAAAAAGATTAACAATATTTAATTTTAGAATTCCTTCATGTGTAGTATAAAGTCACGAGATGTTAAAATGAAGGGAATTCAACCGTTTTCTTTGAACTTTTTATTATGTATGTTAGTCTGTTTTAGTATAAGTTCCATAAGCAAAGGTGAGATTGGGAAAAATCCAGGGTGCAAATTGACACTTTGGTAATACTGGATGGCGGCACTCTTGAGAACTTTTCTTCTGAATAAATTGCTTACTCTTTTTATTAGTGTGGCATTTTTTAAAATCAAAATTGTGGTTGAATTTATTTCTGTGAATCACTAATGCATTTGTTAGATTATTATTAGTGATGTCTCTTTTATGTTCATATTCATGTTTTTTTAGATTTCTACACTGCTTATATATATATATATATATATATATATATATATATATATATATATATATATACACTACTGGCCATAATTATTATGCCACCCCAGTGTTTTAAAAAATGATGTATTTCATAATATTTTTAGTATTTATTGACAAGTGAATAATTATAAATGAAAATGGAATGGTTCTTATGTTAATACTGCACAATAACATGTGTATCAAATGAATTTATAAATATTTAATAATTACCTATATTGCAGTTTCATCAATAAAAGAATGAAGAAAATTTACTTTGCTTCCTTGCCTTGTAAAATTTTGCAAAGTAATAATAACAAAAGACCCATACAATTTTTATTTAGAATTATCCACTTGGCAATAAATACTAAAAATATTAGGAAATACATCATTTCTTTTAAAAAACTGGGATGGCCGAATAATTATGGCCGGTAGTGTATAATACAAGCAACGTCCCAGTGAATAAAAAGTGTGCGTGATGGAGGAAGTAAATCAGATATTAAGTTTTAGAGATTTGTGGTTCTATATTCTTTAATCTGATCTGATCTAATCATAAACTGAACCATTTTGGATATATTATTTTCTGTAAATATATACTTTCAGGTTTGACTAATACACAATTTCTTTTTCTTTGTACTTGTACGTATTCTCTGAATTGACACCTGTAGACTTTTTCTACATATAAGACTTAATAAATCAGAGAAATTTTAGAAATGTAAGAATACAAAATTTTCTGGCTTTTCTAAAAGTTCTGATTTATTTTGAAAATTTTAGTTATAATTTTAGACAAATGATGCAACTCAGTATTAAAGCAGTGTCATGGACTGAGGTCAAAAGGACAAATTTAGTCGCCTGATTAATTCTCTGTCCCAGCCCCACTCGCTATACCACCATAAATGTAATCTAGAAGACTAAAAACAAATTAAATATATTACATAACCTAAATTTGATAATAGTCACTTTAATAATCTCAATGTTCAAAATATAAATTTAAAAATGAATTACATTATGTACAATATATAAAATTGTATATAAAGTCGTATATAAAAGTTTTAGGTTTATACTTGAAAAGAATAAAAAAGAATTTGATTTCTTAATAAATAAAAGAAAACAATTCACAAAATATGCTTTGTTCATAACAACTGTATGGAAAACTAGTTTTTGATGATTCTAAGTTACATTTATTTATTTATCTTCTCTTATTTTTAAGTTCAGTTATTTATCTGAAATTAAAAAGTTTTTCAGTCTTTTTTGTAACTTGGATAGTAGAAGTTGCAGTGAGTCTTAATTATTCAAATTAAAATAAGGCATTTGTGATTTCTTTTAAAATCTTTATCTCTTTCATTCTCTCTCTCTCTTTCTCTCTCTCTCTTTCTCTCTCTCTCTTTAAATTTTTCTTTCTATACTTCTCTCAACCTACAAGAAGGCAATCCTCAAATAAAAAGGGAAAGAAGAAAAGACTGAACCAGAAGTTTGAAAGCGCTGATTCTACTTAAAAAAAATACAAAACATCATGAGGCTCCATGCATAATATTTGTTATAAAAAATGAAAAAGACAGGAACGCCAGAAAAAAAATAATTTGATCAATCAAAATAATTGACACAAAGAAACTTTTTGATGTTTGTGCCAAATTGAATTTTGATGTTTGTGCTTATTGAAAAAGCATAAAAACAAAAGAACACAGACATGTGTGATGTGTGAAGAAGCAGTCAAGAGGTCATCTGCAACTAACGTTTTTTCACTGTTCAAAGCCAACAGAAAACACAGCAGTTTAACATTTGACCTAATTTCTGACATTACTACTACCACTATCATGGTTTGATTTTCAACTACTGAAATGGACATTTCTTCAGGCTGCTATCAATATTCACTTTATTAACAAATTTTTTGCTACACCAAATATCAAAAGACATGATCATCACTGTAAAGAAAATAAATAAAAATGTATTATTTATTTTAAAGCTTTGAGTCAGTTTGTTTTTATTCCCAAAGTTTCCAATAAAATAATGATCCTGCACCTATTTACACAGGCAACATTCTGATGTAAACACATAGGCCACAAAGCTTATCTGCACCAGTTAAGTCTTTAAAACTCTGTGAACTGAAAATTATTTAAAAAATATGAAATAAAAGCTAATAGACTTTTTGAAAAAAATGTTTGTGTCTAGCTAATTGTTAATTTTTAAATGAAATATTATTTGTAATGTATAAGTATACTAGTGGCCTTGTGCAGATGGATTGATGACCATAGTTTACTTCTAAGTGGACAAGAGAGGAAGGATAAATAAATTAAATCACAGGTGTAGGAATTAGGAGAGTCAAAATGAATTTGAGATTTGTGTAACAGCAACAAACTTATACAGGAATATTAAACTAAAAAAGATTATAGGGTGCAGAAAATTACTTTGAAGTTTTGAATGTTTGAAAAGAAAATGAATGACTAAGAAGAGTCTTTATAAAAAGTTGCTTTTGTAAAGTCTGCATAATAAAAGAAAATGTAAACAGTTTGTTGAATGGATGTTAATGTAAAAAAATTGTTTACTTATAATGCAGGTTGTAGCAAGTGATTTTAATTAAGATGAGTCGTCTTAAAGAAGAAATTTATTGTAAATGGACTCAACATACTGGCGGGAAGAATCTTATGAATGAAAATTTGTGGTTATTTTCTTTTTTATTATATAGATTTACTGAAGAAAATTATTTTATTGTCTCTATTTATTATCTCAAATAAGCTCACAAGACAGTTTTTTGTTGAAATTGGTGTTATGATTAGATTTAAATTGATAGTTGAAACCTATTTTTTATTTATCACTAAGATTGTGTAAGGTGAGCTATGTGACATAAAGTAATCTAAAATAGGCTTGACAAAAATTTCTGGTCCTGCAACTAGTTAGATAAGGAAGTTCAACAAAACTTGTTTATGAATGCTAAGTATCAAAAGCATTCATAATCTTTTGAAAGGGAAAATATTCTCTATAGCATGTGATTAAATAGGATTCCAAGGACTAAGAAGAAAAGTGGAAGTGAATTAACAAAATAAGAGATACTAGAAGTAACACATTGTTAAGTAGGAGGCAAAAAAATGTGCTGATATCTTCAAGAGCTGGAAGAAGTAGTCAAGAATCAGAGGCCCTGACAGAGGTAAATTCTGAGAGAAGCTTTTCACTAGTGAGTGCTATATAGTGTTATAAGAATTAAATTCTATATATATTTTCAACCAATAAGATCCTATCAGAAGTTTTGTTTGATAAATAATAATTACTAGGGCAAATATCACCAAAGTACTTGCAGGCATAGATGTAGGTCAAGAGTTATTTAAAATAACAATAATAACTCCCTTCACCATACCCACAAATTTGAGAAAATATTTTTGTGGGCTAGTGTGAAATTATTTTCTAACTAATAAAAATCTTATATTAAAAAGTTCACACCTCTATGTTAAACTAGATTTTGGGTTTCCCTTATGGATATAAAAATAGAAGCATACCGCTTCTTGAGGTTCAAAGTAATTTCAGAGGCCTGAGATCATTGATCTACAAGTGTGTACACACACACACACACTATGAAGGGATGACAGCCAGTAGCCACCAACTAAGGACTCACCCACATACTGATACAAACATTAGGCTGTCATAAAATAAATCTGTCCACACATTTCACACCACACTAGATCCACTTACTTTGTAAAACAAACTTCACTGCAAGGAAAATTGAACATTTTACTGTTATTATATATTTCTGAAAAGAATATAGAAATGTTATCCACCTAGGTGTCCTTGACAAAATCCAGTGGAGAATCTGTAATGTGATAGATCTCAACTTGGCAGCTCAAATACAGTCACTTTCTCACCGGCACAATGTGGCTTTTCTGTGTCTCTTCTACAAACACTTTCATAGCTTCTGCTCCGATGAACTTAGCTCACTTAATTTACTCGAGCCACAAGATTAGCAACTAGGTCCCACCCTTTTACTTTGAAACCAATAAATTGTGGACGCAAATTCTACTCCAGCAGCTTCTTTTCTTGCACTTCCTGCCTGTGGAATTCCCTTCAATTTACTTGCTTTCCCAACAACTACAATCTCTAAGAATTTATATGTAAAGTCAATAGTCATCTCCTATCTCACTAACCTGCATCTTCTTTCTCATGCCCCTTCTCCATCCACTCCACTCTCATCATTATTCTCATCCTTTCTTACCCACTTCCTGACACCCCCTATAACCTGTCACACTTTTTCATAACTTTCCTCTTATATAACCCCCTGCAAAACAGTGGCAGTAAAATACCTTGCTTGGGGTGATATGATTATAAAAAAAATGTTATTTCAACTGAAGTTCTGCTTCTATTTTTTTTTTGGAAAATAACCTTTTACATGTTTCATTTAAAAAATGTGTTGTTGTTAAATGTTTGAAATTTCAACACACAGATAAAAAAAACAATGTGGGTAGACAGATTCCAACAGGGACAAAGAAGTTGATTTAATAGCAACACAAAAATAAAGAAGCTAACTTCCTCCTGTTCATTTGTGTGTAAGAAAGAACAAAGAAAATAAAAGAACAAAGGAATGTTTTGTTTGACAAAAACAGGGACTCTTAGTTGCAGATTCTGATATTGATGTCACTGAGCTTCTCTTTCTCTTGCAAGCAGAGAATTTTTTTTTATTTGGTTTATTTTGTTTTACAGCTTATCAACCTCAATGGAGTTATTTAATATTGATAAGATTTTGAGCATCAGTTCATATGAATAGAATAAAAATCAGTTTGTACATCAGGTTTTATTGAGGTATTTTTCTAAAGAGGGTTTTTGTCAATAATCAAATGTATTGCTGGTAGTTTTTTTTCCCAAAAAATGTAACCCCTAGTTTCTTTTTTTTTTGTTGTTGTTGTTACAAGGGCACACTATTGTGTTATTCCTAATAAATAGAATAAGTTAGTGCATGTGTTAACACAATACAACATGTGTCTGCTTCCTTCTTGAGTTTATTCTCCTATCTGGAATATGAAGTTGAATATCTGCATTCACACAAAACTACGTATGTCTATGTTTGCTATCTAACTTGGTGCATAAATGTTATGGGCCTAGAATATGCTGAACTAACTTCAAGGAACTCATGGAATTATAATGGTCATCTATAATTTGCCACATGTGGAAGAGAATTTTACCAAATTGTAAAATATTGAAATGATAGAAACAGTTTAATTATCTTGTGTCATTGAATGGACAAATTACATCATTTGGAAAGTGCAATGCAAAATGGCATTAATCAGAGAGAGTTTATAAAACATAATTAATGAGATAGAGATTGTTCCTGAACCCAAAACAGATGCAAAATTGAACTCAAAATACCTGTCACGGAAAGATCGAGCCTTGGTGACGATTGTGTGCTGTCAGTCAAAGCATCACTTTTGTATTTAGTTTGGAATCCTGACATTCCTGCCATTGTGTGGAAAAATTAGCAGAAAATGTAGACAAACAAGTTAGCCTTAAAAAGGAGATTATATTCCCTTAAAATGATAGAAGGCAATTTTATTAACAGACATTAAAGTGATGACAGAAATATTTGAAGAGATGTCAGTCATTGCCAGTTCTGTTGCAGCCTACTGCTCCCACTTGTCATTATTTTAACAAAGGGACAACCTTGACCTCACCTTTCCCTTTCCAGCAAAAATCAGCAGCCAGAAGATGCTGTCAACAGCTGAACCATTATAATCAATGTCACTTTTGCCAAAAGTAAATGGTGCTTTTGACACATAGAGCAGGATCAAAGTGTAGTATCTGTGCACTATATGTACACTACTAAGACACACTCTCCAGCTAGGTGTACACTTCAGTTACAATCTCACTACCTGTGGTTGATTCCTGGAGCAATTACGTTTTAGTTAGCAGCTGGTCCTACTTCAGAGGTGGAACGGTCTAATCCACTTGAGATCCAGTTACCTGGAGTCAATCCAGCAAAGGAGACAACTGTTCAAGTCCAGTTGTCGTGCTAACTCACAGTGACCCCATTTGGAGTCAGATCCTTCAAAGGAAGTGTAAAACATGCAAGCCCAGGACCAAAGCACACATGTGCTAGCTCTCTCACCTGACTGTGATTGAACACATGCTAGGCTGCAGCTGAACCCATCCTCCTTGGACTACGTTCAATTGCAGCCAAGACTAGACCTCTGCAGGCCATGTTTTCTGACATTGCCGTTTCTGCCGACCAATGATGACTTTCAAGCCTGATTCATTCATGCCATATGTTGACAACATTTCTGATGATGACATTCTAGCCTGTCCCATTCCTGCCAGACAACCTTTATAACCTGAGTCATTCCCGCCTGATGCTACTAACGTTTCTGCCAACCAACAATGATGATCCAGTCTCTGCCATTCATATCATACGCTGATAATATTCCAGCCTGCGTTGTTCCTGTCAGACACTGACAACATTCCAGTCTCTACCATTCCTGCAAGACACTGTCGACATTCCAGCCTGCACCATTCCTACTAGACACTAACAACTTTCCAGCTAGTGCCATTCTTGCCAGATGCTGACAATGTTCATACTGACCGATAACGACATTACAGCCTGTGTTGTTCCTGCCAGACACTGACAATTTTCCAGCTTGTGCCTTTCATACCAAATGTTGATGAAATTCCTGATGACAACATTCCAGCCTGAGCTGATCCTGCCAATCCCTGCCAACATCCCAGCCTTTTCCATTTTTCGACTGTTTGCTCATCTTTTTTTATCACAATATAAATTGATGTAAAAAATTTCTGCATCTTCACCTCTATTTCCTCATTGTCTTTGCTATTTCAATACATACAAAAATTAGTGGGGTTGATACTCTTACCACCCCCTCCCTCACAACAGTTCTATTGATGAAGAGGATCAAGTTGAACATCTTTTAGCTAGCCTGCCAGAGTCCTATAATATATTGGTGAGAGCACTTGAAGCTAGTCAGGATGTGCCTAAGTGGGCACTGATGACTGAACAACTATTGTATAAGTAGTCAATTTTAAAGAAAAGAAAAGGAAAGTAGTAGTGCTGAATTTAAAACTATGGCATGAAAACATAACAAAGTGGACCAAAGTGTTACCACTGTGGAAAAAATGGATACATGAAATGTAACTGTCAACTACTTGGTTGAGCGAATTCAATTCATTTTGTTAATAGCTTGTGTATTTGCATGAGTATATATCTAATTATGTTTATGTGTTCATGTACTAAAATATGATTGTGTTTGCCATGACCTCATTCATTCAAGGCTAGTCATGTTACGAATTCGCTCTTACGTGTATCCAATATTTTGGCGATTCAGCCTGTTTCCAAATCAGGCTTTAAAATTTAACTGACAAATTGACAAGTCGATAAAAACAAAATTTTAAAATTTGTGTATGTATGTATGTATGCATGCATGCATATATTAATCTATAGATGTATCTGTTTGCAAGCGTATGTGCGTATACTCGTCTATTTGTTCATGTTGTTCTTTCTTTTCCTCATTTAATATATGATTAACTTTCTAAATCTAAACTCAGAAATTTTTAAAAAATTCGCAATAATAACAAAGTGAATCTAATAGTCAATTAATAATGCTGATCTTAATTTAATCAAATATTAATACTAATGCCCCCTTGAAAAATTATTTTTGAGTCTGCTCACATATTCTCCAAATTAGAAGCTACTTTATTCTGATTGGTCAACACTGTCTATACAACAATGCCTCCCTGATTAAAAGTGTTTTTGCTTGTTTTTAACCTTTTAAAACTCTTCAACTTGAAATAAACCTCGTCATTTGATAAGACACAAGAAGTGTCGAAACAAAATAGCTAATTTTGTAGTGATACTATAACATATTCCTGTTATAGTTTCTGAATATATATATATATATATATATATATATATTAGTCATCCACATACAAGCCTGTTTCACTGTATCACAGCTCATCAGTGTGACTAGACACATCCACTTGCTTTTGGCTGGGATCGAAATTCGACTGATTTGGTGTCAGTCAGAGTCGCTACTCCCTGAGCCATAGGCGCATGGAATCAGAGAAGGGAAATTTTAATGTGTTGCATAGAAGCAGTGTATACACACGCCAGTCACCGAAAGAACTCAATTTATTTCTGAAGAGTCACACATATAACCGAAGTGGAAACTGTTTTTAAAATTTTCTTCTTCAGAGAGCTCAATCGTAATGAGAGCATAATATATTAGTCATCCACACACACACACACACACACACACATATATATATATATATATATATATGACAAAGTGGAAAAGTTTTCCTGTAACTCGTTTCATCATTTAGAACTTCAGACTAAATTTGTTATGTTGGTACAACTAAATATGCACATGAACAAGGGATGCTGAGAATTTTTTTTTTTTCAATTATCTGGCCGATTTAATTTAGATTCTTTTCTTTTCATCACTTTTGTTATTAGCTATCCCACGCTTTGCTAAGAGAAGTTCTCTCAAGGATGGTGAAATGCTGTAAGAGCAAGGACAAAAACTTACTGTAAATGATTCATTACGACAAAAATGTCTGAAGAGTGCCTTGATTGCAATTTTGTTCTTGATAAATAAAAATATATATAAATATAAAAAATATATATAGTTATCTCACACATACACACACATTATATATATTATACAGACATATATATATATATATATTGTGTGTATTTTGGCAGCATTTTTTCATTAATGCAGGTTTCATTGAATAATATAGACAAGTTTTGTCTATTAATTTTGTGTAGGATCCGTTCATACCGTCTGATATACTTGATGGTGATGTCGTTAAAAGACAACAAAAAATCACAGTATTTGTTGAATTTTTTATCAGGTCTAAGCTTTCGGCTCACATAAGCCATTATCAAAGAGTAAATAATAACACACAGTAAACATAGAACATTTAAGCTATTAACAATAAAGATAATTGAATTGAAAATATAAGTCCATCCCTACCGTGGCGGATGGCCGAAGACAGTGACATTATTAGGTTTTTCACTCTTGAGGATTTGGATTGCCTCTAGGGTTGACTTTATGCTGTATTTACTCGGAAGGTAGGGTGTGATAAGCTGGTTAATATGTTTAGTTAACTGGTATACAGGAGTAGGAATCCTCTCCGCCCTATCATATCCCAAATTCCTACTCCTGTATACCAGTTAACTAAACATATTAACCAGCTTATCACACCCTACCTTCCGAGTAAATACAGCATAAAGTCAACCCTAGAGGCAATCCAAATCCTCAAGAGTGAAAAACCTAATAATGTCACTGTCTTCGGCCATCCGCCACGGTAGGGATGGACTTATATTTTCAATTCAATTATCTTTATTGTTAATAGCTTAAATGTTCTATGTTTACTGTGTGTTATTATTTACTCTTTGATAATGGCTTATGTGAGCCGAAAGCTTAGACCTGATAAAAAATTCAACAAATACTGTGATTTTTTGTTGTCTTTTAACGACATCACCATCAAGTATATCAGACGGTATGAACGGATCCTACACAAAATTAATAGACAAAACTTGTCTATATTATTCAATATATATATATATATATATATATATATATATTATATCTATATATATCAATGTAGCATATCAATGTTGCGTTGAATTAAAGTTGTATGATTTTTTTATATAGACGTTACTACTTAAGGGGAGATAATTCCTAATTCAGTTTTTCTATCGTCATAATTTTTGACTTTTGAACAAATCTAATTTAAGTACAGTGTTTTATGATAGGTTTGTATTGCTTATTGTACTAAAAAATGACAGTTTCATTTGTGTTAATGATCAATAGAACTAAAATTCAATTATTTTCTCTTATTTCTTCAATAATTTTTTTTAATAATTGTCAAATGTTACAAAAACTCTTTACTAGTTGTATACTTACTTATCTCCCTTTACTCGGAAAGCACTGTCAGCTCTACTGATTATTGTTAGGAAGTAACTGGAAATTCCACATTTTTTTAATCAGTTCACCCCAAGCAAGGCGATAACGCCACTAAGACAAAAGACGCTAATGGAAATGAAAGAGAAGGAAATTTTTAGTAGAAACTGGAAACCCAATTATAGTAATAATTTCAGAGTTTAGACCAGCGTTTCTCAAAATTTTTATCCTTGGTAACCTTTGAAATAATTTTTGTGCTTCAGAGAACACTTGCATAAAGATTATTATATACTATTATTAATATTTATCTCTTTTATTTTTTATCATAATAACTAAGGCTTTTCCAATAAAATGCTGTACATGTATAGTAAAGTTAGAAATATAAGATTAAACAAAAATTAATTAAAAATGCATTAGCCAATTATCACTGTTTCTAGTTGTTATAATAAACATTTGGGTGTAAAAGAAAAGAATTAGCAAGGATTAGTTTTTAACAATGTGTATTCTTTAATATACAAGTTAAGATATCTTACAGAGTTGCCGGAAAATTTGTGAAATGTCAATTTTGGTTGCTGATTGTCAAGATGGCGATTAGGTGTAAGGATGTGGAGATACCGAGCAAAGCAAGGGACCGGATGTTTGCACTCTCACGACCAAAAAGCAAATGACCAAAACTCATCTGTGCACTGCCAGCTTGATGCAGAGGTTCCGGTAGAAAACTAAAAATTAATTCAATATGAAATTCCAGTTCGCGAGCCTATGCAAATTTTATTTATCGGCCAATGGGAAGCCCAGAATCAAATATGGATGTGAATTCTTAAATGATCTGCTGCGATCCAAATGACAAAATAAAAATCCAATACAGAAAGCATTGCCAGACAGACAGACCCAGACAGACTCGAGAGAGATGAGTGTAATTAGTATCTCCTTTGACTGACGTCAAGTGGCTTACTATGCTCGCCACCCTTCCCTCTCCTTTCCTTCTTTGCTGTCTCAAAACTACTTACCGACCAAAGGAGCGGATTCATCAAAGACATTCCTTATTTACAACGCTCCCACATTCATAAGCACAAATTCTCTTTTCAGCATTTTATTACCATGAACATTTTAACGTCCGTTGGACCCATCTTTAAAAGATTACTTTAATTGTAAAAACCTTAATTGATATGTGTATATATAAAATGTTGTTTCTAAACTCAATTTGCTTTTCTTGATTTATAATCTTTTTATGACTTATAGTGGGCTATCTACAACAAGGCCAAATTCCGTTAATCTGCAACAACATACAACTACACTTCACTAGAACGGATCCCCCACTATAAGGATAGCAAAATTAATTTCTATATAGCATTCAAAAATTGTCACACAGTAAATTCAAATCTATTCAGATACAATAATTTTTCTTCATATAAGGAATTTGTTAATGAAAATAATAATCAATCAGTTTTCTCTGCATGTAGAATTTGCAAAGCATGATTTTATTGATGGATGCCTTTTTTTTTAAGTTGTTAGATCCTACTGCTGCTACCTGTCAGAATACAAACAAAGGGGCAACCTTGATCTTATTTTTTCTGTCCATTATCCAGAAATCATTGGCAAACTAGGGAGTTGTTGCACACAGCTGAAACTATATAATCAGCATTCCTTTTTTGAAAAGACTACTCTTTTCTTAGCCTCATTATATGGTTTCATCTCATGGCGGGTGTGTAGGTTTGGAAAAAGAATGACCAGATTTGACAAGCAATAACCAGCTAAGATGAGCTTAGTGCCCAGTTACAGCATAGTTTGGGTAATCTTTGACCGGTTACCTGAGCATTTGCGCCTGGGGTTCCCATATTAAAAACTGACCTTGTGTTACATCTTACATTAGTGAGGCAGGGTGGGTAAATAATGCTTGTTCTTGGCCCAGAGGGCAAGACCAAAATATAATAGATGTTCTCAGATGCTCATTTTTTGCTCTCCAGCAATGACCAACTTTGACAAGCAATGACCAGCTTAGACAAGCTTAGTACCCAGTTACTGCGTATGTGTTGGCTTGGTAATGTTTGACCAGCAGTCCAAGCATACATGCTTAGGACCACCACATTATAAAATGATCTTGTGTCACATCGCACTCCAGTAGGGTAGTAGGGTAATTAATCCCTTTCCTTGGCCTGGAGGTCTAGATCAAAATGTAGTATCTGTGCTCAGATACTCACTTTCTGTTCTCCTGAAGCCTGCAGTGCTCACCACCTGGTAGCAGGTGTGTAGGTTTGGAAGACCTAGTGCCTTAGCATTGACAAGCTAAGAAAATCTTAGTACCCAGTTACCACATATGCAGGGGCTGGATAATCTTTGACCAGTGACCTGAGCCTTTGTGACAGGGGTTCTCTCTTTCAAAAACCGATCTTTTGTCACATCTTGCCTCAGTGGAGGAGGCTGGGTAAATAACATCCTTCCTTGATCTGGTGGGCAGGATTAGAGCGTAGTATCTATATTCAAATACTCACATTCTGCTCTCCGGCCATCTGCAGCACTCACCACCTGGTGGCGGGTGTGTAGGTTTAGAAGGCAATGACCAGTTTTGACAAGTTATGACCAGCTAAGCTTAGTACCCAGTTACTGTGTTTTCACTTGGGATCCTCACATTAAAAACTGATCTTGTGTCACATCACACTCCAGTGAGAGAGTAGGGTAAATAACTGTCTTTCCTTAGCCCTGCAGACAGGATCAAGGTGTAGTACTTGTGCTCAGATACTCACGTTCTGCTCTCTGGATGCCTGCAGCACTCACCACCTGGTGGTAGTTTTGATAAGCTTTGACCAGCTAAGACAAGCTTAGTACCCAGTTATCTCATAGGCAAAGGCTGGGTAATCTTTGATCAGTGACACAATCATTCTTGTTTGGGGTCTCCACTTAAAAAAAACAATCTAGTATCACATCCCCCTTTCTTGGCCCAGTGGGCACGATCAAATTGTAATATCTGTGCATGACTTAAATACTCACTTTCTGATCTCCAGCCACTTCCTGCTAAGTATACGCTTTGTTTGTAATCCCACTACCCTCAGCTGATTTCTGGAGCCGGTTACATCTTAATTAGCAGCTGGTCCCACTCTAGGTTTCACCCTGCTTTGGAGGTGGAGCAGTCTAGTCCGCATGAGATCTTGCTAACTGCAGTCAATCTGGAAAAAGAGACAACAACTGTTCAAGTCTAATTGCTGTGGCTTGCACAAGTTAGCTTGCAGTGATTCCGTTTAACTGTAGTCGAATCCAATAAAGGAAGTGAAACATTTGCAAGTCCACTGGCAAAGCACACATGTGCTAGCTTGCTGTGATCTTAATAATCTGCAGCAGATCTGCCCAGGAATGAACACATGCTAGGTCGCAGACAAACACATCCTGATTGGGCTATGTTCAAGCTTACAGCCAAAACCCAACCTCTGCAGGTCAAGTTCCGAGCTGTTCTTGCCAACTGCTGACAACGTTCCTTCCAGATGCTGACAACATTAATGCCAACTGCTGATAATGTTCCAGCTTGGGCTGTTCCTGTCAATTGCTGACAACATTTCTGATGAATACTGACAACATTCCAGTCTGTGCCATTCCTGCCAACCACTAACAAGGTCCTAGCCTGTGGCCATTTCCTACCAACCACTGATGAAGTCCCAATTGCAGCTGCACAGGTTTTTCAGTAGCTGACACATTTCTGCTGGCCTAGTCATCCACTGACTGAACAACTGAGATCTTGGAAGAGATTCTTGTAACTGTTCTTATTTGAGACAAACATTAAAATTTTTTCTACTCAACAATGAAACTTTGTTTCAGTTCAGAGTCCATTCCATTTCTGCCTTCCATATTTGACAGTTGTGCTTCCTGACCTCAAGGTTTTGACCAGCCAACCACAACTTACCAGATTCAATGACAACACCTACCATAGACCATCAAACTGATGATGATCATGATATATTGCTTGCTTAGAACATGCACGTACATGTATATGTTTCTTAAAAATACCATGACATACAATGTGCAAAGGCACATATATTTTATAGTTTTTAAGTTACTCATGGTTACTCATATGAAATACATCATATATTATTAAATAAGATAGATGAAAAGCAATAATAAACATAAGATATACAAATGATAAAAAATATCAACTTTTAGAATAAAACACATATCCCCTCAGCTTTGTTTTTGGTTTGTATTATGAAAGATTTTCTGCATAATTTTGCAAGTGATTTTTTGATTAAATTTAAAATTGAATATTGTTACTTTATAGTGGGTTGCTTATCTATTCTTTTCTGTTAGTAGTGGAGAGTTCGTTCTAGTGAAGGGTAGTTGTATACTGTTGCCAGTTAACGGAATTTGGCCTTGTTGTAGATAGCCCATTATGAGTCATAAAATGATTACAAATCAAGAAAGGCAATTTGAGTAGAAAAATAACATTTTATACATACACATATCAATTAATGTTTTTACAATTGAAGTAATATATGAAGTATAGGTCCAACGGACGTTAAAATGTTCAAGGCAATAAAATGCTGAAAGAGAATTAATGTTTAGGAATTTGGGAGCGTGTAAGTAAGGAATGTCTTTAATGTATTCGCTCCTTAGGTCAGTAAGTAGTTTTTGAGGTAGGGAAGAAGGAAAGAGGTAAGGGAGGTGAGCGTAGTAAGCCGCTTGACTTTGGTCAAGGGAGATACTAATTACTCTCTTCTTCTCGAGTCGGTCTGCCTGTCGAATGCTTTCTGTATCCACATTTTATATCTTCTTTTTGGAGCACAGCAGTTCATTTGGGATTTCACACTTGTATTTGTTTCTGGGCTTCCCATTGGCTGATAAATAAAATCCGTGTAGGCTCACGAACTGGAAATTTAATATTTAATTAATTTTTAGTTTTCAACTGGAACATCTGAGCAGAACCGGTGGCGCAGCGACGACTTTTGGTCATTTGCTTTTTGCTCGGTATCATCACAACATACTTAAAGTGTTTAATAAAATATATTAAGGCTAATTTAAATAAAATATATTTACAATAAAAGGCATTCCCTATAAATTATTATCCTCTTTCAGGATATAGTCATTTCTTTTTATTTTCAAATTTAAAAAAAAGTCATCATAATTCAATAAAATTTATTAATTATAATTCTTATTCACTCTGGTACAAAGAATTCTTTAAAAATACAATTTGTTTTTATTATTTGTTTTCCTATTTAATGAAGGGTTTGTTAATGTATTGAATTAGTTGAACTTCTGTAGCAGTGTCTTCTGAGTTTTTCTTAACAGAAAGTTCAAATGATTCCTGTGCTTTTTCTCTTTTGTTCATATAATGAAGAATTCTACAAAAGAAAAAAATAGTAAAGGAATTATGACAATTAAAATATTTATAAAGATTTATACATTCAACTTTAATTAACTATCTAATTCTCAATTTCATTACTTTTCTGTTTAAATGTTCACCTTTATTATATATTATATAATAAAGAACAAACTACAAGCACAAATATTTAAAAATTCATTTTTCATTGCTTTTCAAATTGTATCTTCTATCTATCCATTGATAAACATGTATTCCCAACTTTGCAAAAGTTCTTTTTATGCAACTTTACTTTTATGAAAGACATACATTAGTACTGGTTTCCTGCACTATGTGGAAGTGGTGTTCCTAAGTAAACATAAAAAATGGTTCCTATATAAATTAACAGTAATAATTTTTCACTTTATATCATTTTAGCCTAAAAATGCTGAAATGATATAAAGTGAAAAATTATTACTGTTAATTTATATGGGAACCATTTTTTATGATTCCCAAACTCTAAGACTCTAAAAAATTTATGTGAAAAGAATGTGATTCTCCTTTTCTTTTCTTTTTTTTTTTTTTTTCCAATATCTAACTAATGCAGTGTTCAAATGAAACTTTTTGGATAAGCCTTGCCTTTTCAGTCTGCTTATGGTAACACTGTATCTAGTTCTGGGTAATAAAAAAGAAATACACTGGACTCAGTGATACCCCATGATCTGCAAAGAACTCCAGGGCAACATAAGAAAACTTACAACAGACAATTTTGAACATATATCTGAAACAAACACAAAACTGTAGTATATGTGCAGAAATTAGTAACCAGAGTTACGCCCCTTGATACGGGACATTTCATGAACGAAATTATAGTGTGAAATAAAATAAATAAAAAAACAAGAGTTCATTGTAAGACGCGACATTTTGCACATGTTTGAACAAGTGAACTTGGGAAAAACTGTCAAACAAATCTCCTTGTCTTCTATACTTAAACACCTCATATAAAATATTACAACAACCAGGCTAAGTTTTCTTTTCTTCAGCAATTTACAAAGACAACAAAAATACTCAAAAGAATATTTTGTTTTGAACAACCCTTCTACGTCCTTCTTTCCACATTATTAAGTAAACAATTTCTTTGTTTCAATTTCACACTGAGTAAGAATCCTTTTTATTAGATTCTTAAATTAATGTATTGTTAGTTAATATTTTTTTTATTTACAAGCAGAGGTAGTGGATACGAAATAAGAATAACTTTCTTTTCTTTTTTTCACGATTTGCAAACTTAATTTTGCCAGCTTAATTTTTCTAAAACTCGAAATCTGATTAGCTAATTTATTTCTAAAAAAAATATTTCTGCACGTGATGTGATCCCATCCCTGGCAGGGGCATTTAAGCCACTTCTGCTACTATTTAAAGAGTGAATCATAACAAAACTAGAAAGTCAGTCGGTGTCAGAGAGACGGGAGAAAAAAAAAGCAGAGACTACCTTCACCGATGTCCATTTTACGCCAAAATATTAATAGCTTGTAATGACTACTGCTGATTGCAAAGTCTCTTTCTACTGTTGAAGCTCAGTCGGTTATTTATTTGCTATAATACTATATGTGATACACGCTTGGGTGATCATGTCTCGAAAGATTATCCTGCAGTAGGTTGCCATTGCTTTCTGTGGTAGACTGGTTGCCGACTAAGGCTAAAGAACCCAATCTGTCCTGTTATTTAACCCATAACTGGAGGGAAGAGACGGATTACCTTTCCCAAGGGTATTTGCGTGTAAGTTAATACAAGGAATTCAACTAGAATTTGAACTCAGCTCTCCAATTTCTCTGTTGAAGCTAAGTACCTAAAATTCATTTTTATATTGAATTCCATTGTATTTTTAATGTGGAAAATGAACTTTTTCAATTTGTTTTAATAATTTTGGAAACCCTGTTTGTATGGAATTCAACTGAACTCTTTCAATTTTTTTGGTCATTTTCGAAACTTTGTTTATGAAATTCAACTTAATACTTTTGTGTAAAAACAAATTTTGGAAATGTACTTAGTGTCTAATATTCTATTATGAACATTTGTTCTATTTATCAAATCTTCAAACTTTTAATGTGATTACTTGTCTTGAAATAATCTACTGACACTTACAACTGTGTAAATTTGTAAAAAAATTCCGTGTTTCCTCATTATTATACACAACAACGGACCCCCTTTCTTGACAGACTATTGTTCACATCTTTGTTATTGTTATCACAATTTTTCAGCCATTGTGTCCTCTGTCCTTTATCAGGTGTATATCAATCCATGTAACCTACAAAGAATTTCAAACTGAACACTTTCTTTAATCGATTGTGGTAGATTGTTATTGTTCCACTTCCTATGTTTGGGATATCTCAACTATTCCTTATTTAGTACTGCTAAGTTATTGCTCACCTTGTTTCCTCTGAGTCCAAGTATATACTGCTAAGCACTGAACTCACAATTACTATTTTACCAAATTCACATACCAATACTTTAACCTACCAGACATCTCTTTGTAGAAAATCTGGAGCCTTAAACATAACCTGCCTACTGATGAGTGCTACTGCATAAAGCTTTTCTCTTTTGTTACTGCTGCTGTTGTGTGTATCATGATACACACTTGGACGGTCATGTCTCTTTTGATCAATGATTCAGAGTGTTGTTTACAATTGTTTCAATGCAAAAAGGAGTTTTTTACATAAATATGTGACAAGGGATAAAACATGGATCCATCACTTTACTCTGGAGTCAAATCAGCAGTCAGCTGAGTGGACAGCAGCAGGTGAAAGCCATCCAAAGCAACCAAAGACACAAATATCAGCAGTTAAGGTTTTGGTCTCTGTATTTTGGGATCACTTACCTTGAGAAAGGAAGAACCATCAATAGCAAATATTATATGGCATTATTGGTGCATTTGAATGAAGAAATCACAAAAAAATGGCCACAAATGAAGAAGAAAAAAGTGATCTTTCATCAAGACAATGCAACATGTCACAAGTCGATCAAAATCATGGCAAAGCTACATGAATTGCACTTCAAATTGCTTCCACATCCATCCTATTTTCCCAATCTGGCCCCCAGCAACTACTGGCTGTTTACAAACCTCAGAAGAATGCTCCAGAGAAAGAGATTTGGCTCTAATGAAGAAATGATATCAAAAACTGTGGTATATTCTGAGGCCAAAGACTAATCATTCTACAAAAAAGGTATTGAATTGTTAGGGAATCATTGGAATCAATATATCACCTTAGAAGGAGACTATGTTGATGAATAAAGTTGAATTTTGATTAAAAGTTGTTGTTTTATTAGTTAGGCCCAGGATATATTGAGTGATGTGTTAGGTAAGTAAATAAGTTCATAACCAAATGACAAATAAAGAATTTTACACAACACATACTTGTTCCACTGTAATCTTCTTGTCATTTCATTTAAACAAATCTAAAGAAAAATATCAGATAAAATGCCAGCCAATAACTGCCAGGCTGTGGACTTATTAATTTGCTCTTGTATTTTATACATAGATCCATTCTTCAGTACATTGGAGATCATAGCTCTCCACTATTGAACATGGCATAAAGATGAGGAAAAACAATATAAAGAGTATAAATAACACTATCCAGGTTCAATTTTTTTGTGATAGCAATTCATGAAAATGGTTTGAATCTGAATATTTTGAAAGAAAGATAAAACTGAATGGCAGGAAAAAATCTGAGTTTTTAAATGGTGTAAAAGTAAAGGTTTAGCTAATTAAAAAGAAGTTTGTTGAATTAAGTTGGAATTTATCAAAGTAAATAATTGACAGAAAAAGTGAGTGACATTATAGTAAGAGATATTACTACTGACATAGAAAAATTTATTTTTTTATCTGAGATGACATAAAAGTCAAATTATATAACTTTGCAGTCATTTATAAAAAGACTGATAATGGAGATATTTACTAAACTTTAGAAAGAATAGTAAGAGACAGATTGCTATTGACACATATATATGATCAGAATATAAGTTTATTGTATTTATATATTTATGGGTAAAAATGCACAAAATCAGGGGTAGAGCACATGTAAATATAAACTATAAAAGTGGATCAATATCCACTTCAGCAAATTAGTGGGAAGGTTCAGTAAGTGTTGAATTTGCTAACAGTGGCTTATAAGACTAATTTGTTAAGCATCACTCTCTGACAAGTAACAGTGGAATTACCATTCCTGGCTTAGAATTATAGGTGGCACAATTTTTGTCTATATATATATATATATATATATATATATATAGTAGTGACAACATGTTCTTTTTCTATCTCCTGCAACATATGTGTCAGGTAAGTACTTTAGAGATATCAACTGAAGATAGTACAGAACTTTTAACAAACTTCATACAATGAAGTTCTTTTCTTTTCTGCAAACATTTAACACATTTATTGATTATTTATCTTTATTTACCTGGATTGACATGAATCTGTAAAATATTGTTAGCAGGACGGATAATACAGGGTCAATAAAAAATGGTTATTCATCCCATTTTGCAACATATTTTATATAGTTCTTAGGCTAAACCAATTTGGCAAAAGGTCATATCGAAAAAGAATTTATTAAAGAAGAGTCAGTGACTGAATATAATCTTTTTGCTATTTTGGCCAAATAAAACTAATTTTTATAAATACATAAATTTACAAACAAATTTTGATTTATATGTGAATCCTTCGCTTTTTAAAAAGAACTCCAAATCCAAAAAGAATACACATTATAAAATGATCAAAAGAAAGTCTAGCTTACAGGAGAAGTATGACTGGAAAGCAAAAAAACAATGTTGCCACAATGAATACAAATCCCTTCATCCATGAAAGTGTATGGGCATAGACTGTGTTCAACATGATTGAACTGGTCATACCGCATAAACCTTCCACTGTGCCCAGCCCAGCAAAAACAGAACCTAAAATAAAAAAAAATTAAATAACATTTTTGCTGTATGAACATTTCTAATAGAATGATACTAAAATCAATGATAAAACATTTCTATAGTGAATTTAATTGCTCTAATAAAATCATTTGTTAAGTATTTCTAGATAAAATTAATTGACATATTTTATAGTATAAAATCATTTAGAGTAAATTTTTAAAAATTTCTTCAGTAAAACCATCTAGAATATATATAAATTTTAATTATTTATATTCAGACTAATGTCTTCATTTTTGTTATTATTATCACATTTTAGCCATTGTTTCATCTAGCATTCTTTACATGTCAATTGATCTGGGTACCTTTCAAGGAATCTTCAACTGAACACTTTATTCAATATAAGGGAATAGATAGCTCTTGATCTGCTGTGTATATCTAGGGATATCTTACCCTGTTTTTTATTTAGTACTAATTGTTTATTGCTTGACCTTTTTTCACTGAACCTGAGTGTGTGCTACCCAGTCCAGGGTTTGAACTCACAATTGGGATGCCACCAAATTCACAAACCAATGTATTAATCCTCTCAAAGATATTAGTTTGAATGTAACCAGTGTAAATAATAACTCCTCATCTCAGAAATTCAAACAGAAAATATCCATTTTTAATCTTTATAGTAAATCAATTTAGTTGTAATTTTTTTAGTGCTCCAACTATTCAAGTATGTTAATAGTAATATTAGCTGTTTCCTTATAAGGAAACATTTAGCATTCACTGACCAAGCAGCCAGTGCTACTTTTGGTTGAAATTAGTAAAATCTTTCTCTGAAAACAATTTTTCAGGAAAATAGGTTTCTCAAATCCAGTAGTTGTTATTGGTCTTTCCTGTATTGATAGAGGTTTCTTTCCTAACCTTTTATTTTAAGTAATGTGGAGTATCAGCATCTTGATTATGTCATCTCCTCTTTGAGTTACATGTTATATCTATTTTAGCTGTTAAGTCCTCAACTGATATGGTTTCTATTATTTGGTAGAGTTCTTTGTTTGTGATGCTGTAGCACTAGTCCACAATTTTTGAAGAAGAATGCACTTGATTGTAATAATCAGGAGGTAGACTTTAAACCCTTCTTTTAAATTTGTTTCATAAGCAATCAAACCAGTAAATGATCAAAATATCTTCAATTAATGATACTCAAAATATCAGCAATTTTAACTCCAAACCTCTAACCTAATTCAACCAAAGGAGAATCCTAACATTTTGAAAAATAAAACTTAGATGATCACCACAAGTTACCGTTCTTTGTAGCTCTTAGTAAATTTTGTCTTTCTGTTATTTCTCCTAAATCTTGTTCCTCCATCCTTTTACTCAAGCTCACTAAGTAAGTTATGTGTTGTTTTCTCTGTCCCTCTTGCATCAATCTGTCCTGTGAGTATCAAATTTTCCAAGCCCCACCACCTTCATTATGTGCCCTAGAAACTTCAATTATTTCTTCCTGATGTTAAGTAGAAGTTTCCTTTTTGTTTTAATTTTCTCTAAAATTTCATCAGTGCTCATATGTTTAGTCCATTGTATCCTCAGCATCCTTCTGTAGAACCACTTTTGTGTTGTTTTAAGTCTCTTTTTCATCTTTGAAGAGATTGTCCAGTACTCACTGACAGATATCACAAAGCATTTTAGTACTCTTTTCTTTGTTTCTCACAATTCTTTTAGTTCTCAGTACTCTGCTTAGATTTTGGCATCAGTCTTTTATCTCAATGTACCTTCAGATTTCAGTGTCACATTTTCCATCCTCTGCTAAAATCTTTTCCAGATATTTAAATTTCCACACTTTGATTTTGGTATTTCCAATTTGTAATTCACACTTTGGCCTCATCCCTTTGCTAACAACCATACATACCATCTCCTTGCAGTTGATATTTAGTCCTTTCTTCTTGCTTTTCTTCACTTCCTTCTGTAAGAATTTTTGTAGTTTTGTTTCTGCATTTGCTTATAAACAAAACAAGTTTTAGAATAATTTAAGCAGGATTCTGATTTGGAACTAAATAAAAGTGACGTGGAAAGATATTATAACAAACGTTTGTAGCACTTCTCAGATTATTTTTATGTACAATGCAGGGAGAGTCTCACAATTTTCATCAAGAACCATGTAGTGCCTGAAATGCTCACATTCATTTAAAAGTTCATAATTCAGATCTTTGTGATAAATATTAGCCAGATGTTGACACTTTTTTTAGTGCATCAGAAGCAATGGTTTTCAAGTCACTGAAGAAAGAAAATGGATTTCCAATCTGTGAATAAACTCCTGCATATTTTGTCAGAGTGTTAAAAACTAGTTGCAATTACTGATTTTTTATTTTTTTTTAAAAAAGTGAAATTTTTCATCCAAAGAAATTCTTCAACAGAAAACATTTTTAAACAAACACAAAGTCAGTTTTATAAAAAACCTTAACTGAAGGAAAACATGAATTACTTTTCTTAGTTGTAGTTGTGAAATGAACATAAAAAGAGAAAATTATTTGTTTTAGTTAAGACAACTGAATTGCAGGGTTTTTGTTTTGTCATCAAAGCTTAGGAAAAAAAAAAAGAAAAAGGAGAGAAGGTGAAAGAAAATGAGAATAAAAAATCCTATCAATGCTAGAGTTTTATAACAATAAAAATAATTTATTTACAAAAGTAAAAATATAAATATATCACAATTAAACATTCAAAACAATACTGATTCAGTCTTTGGGAAATTTAAGAATTAAATCAAACCAGAGAAAAAATAAAAGATAATATTGTCTCCATCAGAAAGTTTTACAGTAGTCTTGGCTACAAATATTAAAAGAGAGTTTTACTGGTGAGTTTGTGCTAGGAATGTGCAAAGACTGATCATCAGGAGTTCTTTGATTGTTTCCATGATAGCAAAATTACCTGCTAGTGAACTAAACTGGCAAAACAAGCAAACCCTTCATTTATATAAAGGTGGGCAGCTTCTTTGAAGAAAGTTCTCACCATTTCCAGTGTCTTCTAGGTTAAAAGAGAACATTCTTTACTTTCTTTTTTATTTAAGAACCAACTAAAATGAAATGGATTCTTTCTATTATGATATATTTTTTTCACCAATTGCAATATGCATGGCTTATCATAGCAATTTCTATTTTTAGTATTTCCTAAAAGGGGCTTCTGTAACACAAGTCACTTAACATACACAGGTTAGTATGGGGGCCTCTATTCTCACGGGGCCCTGAACAAGTTCCCATTAGGCCTATGTGTTAAGACAGCTCCACAAAACAATGAAAGAGTAAAAGTGGTCCATGAGTAAAAAAAGGTTGAGTATTACTTCTTTAATAACTGAAGTAATCTCATCCACTACCTCTAGTTTCATTTCAACACCCAGAACTGAAGCCATAATCATCTTCAATTACAAAGGACAAACATCATCTATTTGACAAGTGAAATGTCATGTTATTCCATAGCTAGTTTCCACATTCTTGTTACAGTTCATTATGACAATTTTATGTGAACTAAGTACTTCATGTTATTTGATTCTCTTTGGTCTTACTCAAGGTATCAGGCTCAATAAATTTTGTTACACCTTGAAGCAAATTACTGCCATGTTGACTGGGCTATATATAATAAAATAGACAACAGATATAAAAATTAGATGGGATCGCCAGAGCATATTTTGCAAGGTGAAATGAAGTTTTTAAAAAGCTGAAAGGAAATGCTAACCTTGTACTTTTGGATCAGTTAGGTGAGACGTAATTGTACGAATCATTGAAAAGGTTAATGGACCAGGAGCACCAAGAATTGCAGCTGAAAACAGAAAGAATTTGTTAACATTATGAGATAGAATAACAATATTACAGAACAGAGAACAGCTTCAATTTATGGTCTGGTGCTATGATAAGAATGTAATTATTAATGTCATCCACTATACTAGTTTTTCTCTCATGCTTAGTAAATATAGATGATTTAACCAATGGTACTATGGGGTGTTTGAACATTCAACCAAATGCTTTCCTTCATATTTAGCAAGTTAAATATGTGGCAAGTTAAATTTTCATGATTAGTCAAGTAGCTTTCTGAATATCTCTGTCAAGTAACTACAAGGTGTTTCTGGTTTTAGTTATAATATTTGCATGGATTACAAGCAATTTTATTTCTTTACTGAAAATAAACTACAAGAAAACTGAATGTATGCTAATTATAGGTTGGGGATACTAAAATCAAAGCAGGTACAAAAATTTAAATACTTGAGAAGTGTTCTAACAGAAGATGGAAAGTGTGACACTGAGATCAGAAGGCGAATTGGCATGGCAAAAGACACATTCCAGAAGCTGGGCAGAGTATTAAAAGATAGGAAAATTTCGCTAGAAACAAAAAAGAGAGTACTGGATTGCTATGTGATGTCTGTTCTTCCATATGCTGGACAATATCATCAAAGATAAAGAAAAAACTTGAAGCATCTGAAATGTAGTTCTACAGAAGGATGCTGTGGATATCATGGATTGAGCATGTGAGCAATGATGAGATTTTGGAAAGGATGGAAATGAAAAGGAAATTAATGCTGAACATCAGGAAAAGACAGCTAAAGTTTCTGGGATATGTGATGAGGAAGGAGGGCTTGGAGAATCTGATATTCACAGGTCAGATAGAAGGAAAGAGAGACAGAGGAAAGCAGTGGATAACATATTTGAAGGGCCTGAGCAGGTGGATGGCAGATCAGGTTTTGGGTGGGGTAACAAGAGAAAGCATGCTAAGAGCTACCAGGGATCGGGAGACATGGAAGGCCATGATCGCCTACGTCCTGAAGGGACATGGCACATAGAAGAAGAAAAAATAAAATGAAACCTAGTTTTGCATATTTGAACTTTTGAAATTTAAAAATTCTTTTTTTTTTATTTTGGCCTTTTAATTCAGTTTCTCAAAATAAAACCTTTTGTTTTGTTCTTTCATTCTTATTTTTTCCAATAAAAACCAGAAAGAATACTGAAGACAATATCTAACAAAAAAATTAAGAACCAAATGAATATCTGTAATATCTTAAATGGGGTGTTTAAAAATTTCAGCATACTAATGCTATGACAATTGAGGCTTAAATAATGTCCAAAATTTACTCTTCATAATATTGATTTGATTTCCTATTTTCAGGTAATTACTTAGTTTTAAACTAGATTTTCATTTGTTTAAGTCAGCACCAAATTTTTATTCCCATTAAAGGATTCCATAACATCCAGTAGATGTTTATTCCTTGTTTCCTGTTTAGGATGGATTTTCAGTTCCTTCTTTTTATTCTCTTTCACTTCCAGTAGCTCCATGTTTCTTAGTGGAATTATCACCTTGCTTGAGGTGAATTGATAAAGAAAACATACACATACATCAAATAGTTGAAAGCAGAATGAAGAGGTAAATTTTGTTACAAGAACTGTACCGATGTTATAAAAAAGAGAACTCTATTGTATTTTTTGCAATAAGTAAAAGTCAGGGAATCTTTTTTTGAGCCAAAATAATTTGTGTTATTATTAGTCTTCCATTGCATTACACTAATTAGATTGTTTTCTCTCACTGCCTGCTTTCTCCTGTGAAGTCTCTTTCATTGTTGATCTTTATGTATAAATCTATCATTGAGTCAGAATAAAAATAGAAGTCACTCTACTGCACAATTCATTTCTTTTCTTTTATTCTTTGCCTCTAGATTTTTTTTTCTTTCCGAGTAGTAGTCAAAATAAATAAGTGTTAAAGTGATAAAAAAAATATCATATAATTGAACAAATGAGTCATACCTAATAGATTGTTGCTAATACTATTTCTTTAAGTGTCTAGTTTATTCAGCATTTTATAAAATGATTAGGCATTCACACAATTATGCAATGAAAATTGTAATATTATCTAACTGATAATTTTCTAATTGAATAAAAATGATGGTATACTTAAGTTTTTATGATAAAAATTATCTTAATGTAGATTGTAAATTGGCAAAAGATGTTAGATTAATTTTATAATTTGAGGTAACACTAAAAAGAAATTTTACTTACATTAAAATAACCAGACTTAAACAAAACAGACTAGCTTTAGTTGTTACAGACACACTATGTAAAAGTTAAAAGATTAGATTAACTAATTTAATTTAAACTTTTATTACAGTTCTTAAAATGCCAAAATTATTTGAGGATAAATTCATACTTTTAGGTACAATAGGTAAAAGTAACTTTAATATTTTTGTAATAGAATTCATTGGTATCATTAAAATGCCTAGGTAAATATATTGTTATCAAAATATTAAGTACAAAGAGTCAAATTATGAGCTGATTGTAAGCAATGCTACATATTTACTGAAATCAGAATATGAGGATTCGAATGTATTAAAATCATGCTACAAATTTTTATTAGAAAATGACAATTACCAGTTACTGAGGAAAAGGACATCTTTGTCTAGGCAGATAATATTTGGCAATTAGCAAAACTACCATAAACAGAGTATAAAGAATCAAAATGTAAAAAAATTATTATAAAAGAAGTTATGGCAGTTTCTTCATTAATATTTCTGTGACATGTGACAAATAAAAATGGTTATAAATATTATAAGCATTTTCTTCTGTAAAAAATCTGATGGATTAAGTGCCTGGTTGCTTTTTTTGTGGGAGAGGCAAAAGAAGATCTGTCAAAAGTCAAATGGATCCTATGAATTCTTTATTTCTGAAATATAGCAATACCAGAAGCAACTCTCAAATCTGTATATCTCACATACACACTGAGTGATAAAATATGATATATGCATTACCAATACTCAAATGGCATATCTGTCATACATTTCTTTGTGTGTGTGTGGCAAGTCAGTCTTAAGAAGCCATGTATCTCTGCTTGGGAGGTGGGGTTAGCTGTCGGTGGTAGCACAGTGACTGTTGTGGCTGTAAAGATGGACATAGGAGTGACAGTATTGGTTGCACAAAAAATACTGCCATCATAGTTTTTCCATTGAGTAAACTTTTCCTTATTCATGATTTTTGATCTCACACTATATCCTTATAAACCTTCATTCATGATGTTTTATCTAGCGAGGTGATGATAGAGTGCATAAACCTGTGCAGGTTTTATGGGAGATTGACAGTTGTCTATACAGAATAATTCCCTTTCCCCATGTCACCAATGTTGTCAAGGGAAGCACTGGGGTCAATACTGATTGGTACTAGCAGCATTGCAGAAGGTACCAGAATGAAATCACTTCTTACTTTACATCAATAGAAGAAAATATCCCACAATGTTATATAGTGATTATTATTTATTTTCATAAAAATACAAAAAATGAGGCACAAGGTCAAGAATGGGGATGAGAGAAGGCTGGTTTTCATCTGTCTTAAGATAACTTAGTGTTGTGGGGGAGTTACCCACTTAATAATGGACTCTTCTTTGCCTATATTAACCGAGAGTTAATTACTCTCGAGGATGTGTGCAAGAGTGAGAGAGACTCTCGTGTGGAGTGAGCAAGGGCAACAGAGACTCTGGTTCCCAGTACGACTTCAGTTCAGTACAAGCTATTATTATTATTCTCTTTATATCTCTTTGTATCTCTTTGTATTTGTTTGTATTTCTTCTTGACGTAATATATGTTCTTGAACCTACCACCCTGTTGACTTATTATTTTATGGTCCCATACTGGGTGCATATCACTTAGTTAGCCATAATCACTGACCCAAACAAACTGTACAATATTCCTTGCATGAAAACATTACATTCTTACTTACCATTCTTACTACAAATCCCATAATACCTCGAAGACTGTGAAAATCTAACTAGTCCAATATGTACAATTTGTCTGTTGGGAATGGGGAATAACAAATTTAAAAATGAAAAACCTTAATGAATATTTACACAATGGATAGTAATATTTACAAAGAACTAAAAAAAAATATGGTGTTAGTTATAAAAAAAAATTCACAAGCCTTAATTGTGACAGAAATGTCAGTTGACTTGACAAAATTTATGCAGGACTTGTATAAATTAAACAGTCATTCATCCAACCAAAAAATAAATAACACAAATAGCACAGATGATTTTATTAAAATATATTTTTAAAAATTGCATTGCAAGTTTAATGTTATCACAACTTGTAAATGAAATTTGTTTGTAATATTTTTAAAAGATTGAGAATAATTTACACAATTACACACTCACCAGACATGACAACAAATACGAAAAATACACTTGAAAAGCTAAAAGTGCCCTTCAGCCACCAAAGAACTAACTAATAGGGGAAGAGATAGGGAATTAAACTAAAGAAAGTGGGGACAAAAGTAAAAGGGGGCCAATGACCATACATACTTTAGCTAAGTTTATTGTTATATAGTGAAATTATTATCGGCCTTTTAAAAATATTACAAACAAATTTCATTTACAAGCTGTGATAACATTAAACTTGCATCCCAATTTTTTAAAATATATTTTAATAAAATCATCTGTGCTATTTGTGTTATTTATTTTTTGTCCAAATTTAAAAATATATATATAAGTAATATTTCATATTTATTATTACTTTAAAATATGTACAAACTACAAACTTGTACATTTTGTTTTGACATTGAAAGAAGATGAAAATTTGTGTTTGCATAGAAAAAATTTATATCTTCCTTGACAAAATTCAGTCATAAGTTGACATAAAAAGTATCAATGTGTTTACATTTAAAGAAATGTAACATCAATGAAAATCTTGGCTTCTAAAAATAACTTTTTTAAAAAGCAGACATAAAGTAATAATTTTTTAAAATATTTACTTTTTTTTTTTTAGAATTTTTAGAATTTCTACTCAAAAACATTATGATCTTACTCGCTGCAGCAGTCATAATAAACATTGTTGTTGTTGTTGTTGTTGTTTGACATTTCAAATTACTAAAAATTAATTGGGTGAAGTCAAAAATTTACAGAATTATTTGAATAAGTCAAAATAATTTTTTAATTAGATTTGCATAAGGCTGTACCATGTTATTTAAACAAGTGAAAAAAATGGTCAATTTGCTGAATTAATTTTTATTATGAATACAAACTGGAAATTATTCAAATGTTTCTCTCATAGTCAGCTTTCTGTAATTATATAATTAATAGGAAATTCAAGTGTATTTAACATAATGATAAAAGGAATTTTAAAAAATACACATCTTGCTAAAAATGTTGTTTAGACAGAAATTTTAGCTAGGTAAGAGAACTATGATAACTTAAATTTTCATTGTTCTTTTAATGATTATTTGGTTTGTAATTTTAAATAAATATAAAATATTTTAAAACATACTTACAAAGGTACAGCATCCAACTTTTTGATGAGAAAGCCAAGATCAGATTTTCAGTCATCATACATAAAAATCCAAAAACAGCAATCACTTCATGAGTAAAAAACTTTTGCAAAAAGTACAGTGCTATAATTGTTACTGCTGGTTGAATGAAAAGCACAGCGCCATTGAAATGACCAAGTTCTACACTTGTCCAACAAAAAGGTGAATTCATCGCAAACAAAGGTGACACATCCCACTTACCATAAATTCCTTGCATAAGCATAGCATATGAAATGAGACAAAGCCAGAATTTGAATCTGGTTCTTCCATTGCCGTCTTCAGTTTTATGCCAATAAAAACTAAGAACTGATTTGATGCCCTTCGTAGGGCTCAATCTTTTGGGTTTAGCATTTTTTTTAACGGTTTCCGTGACAAAAAAATACTGTTTCACATTTAAAACAAACAGAACTATTGCTGAGATAAATATTGGCCAAAAAAAATCCAAAAGTTTTAATAATGTAACCAGATAACGTGTTGATAAGCCCATAAATAATATCTGTTAGGCAAGAAACAGTTGTGAGGATAAATCCTCTCTTTTTACCTTTTTTTGTGATATCAGCTGTGTAAACAATAGTGAGCTGACTATAGCCTGCATAACTCCCAGATAGACCATCAAAAATACAGCCTATAAGAAGATAGACTGTGGCTAGTTTCCAGTGTATCACCACAGCATATATAAAAAGGCGGATAACATAGCCAATATTATTCAGTATTATCATTGGTTTACGTCCAATCATATCTGTCAAATAACCTAAATAAAACCACATTAGTACTTGTGGAATACCAACAGCTAAATTTAAATAAAGATTCCACATTGCTGTTTCAGACTGGATTTTTTGTTGTGTTTTATCTCGGTCAAAAGAGGCATTCTTTGACCAACATAGAGAATTTCCACCTCTATCATAGGTAGAATTAATTGCATAAGTTGTGTTCAAGATATATTCATTGGCTATTTTGGCATATAGGTACTGTCTCATAGGAGGGTAAGAGATAGCAAACAAAATGCTTTGTGTAAAACGGAAAGCAAAGAAAGAATAGTGTCTCCAAGAGACATTTTCAACAAGGGAATCACTGTATTCTTTTTCAGGTTCAAGATTTTCTATTTTTTGCTTCTTGTCTTCCACCATCTTGAAAAGGTTTTTTTTTCCTACTGATTGATTAGAAAAATATGTAATTTAATTCTGTCTAACAATTCAGATGTGCTTTCAAGAATTGCTTTGTTCAGTTATAAAAAAGATTTCTGTTACAAGTCTATGGTTCATCTCTGTTGAAAATTTGGTTGCAACTTAAATAATTAGTGAGTCAAACTAATTAACTCAACAATTATTATGTTTTAAGACAAGAGGAAATAGTTATAAAAATCCTATTGCTCAGCAGTGTTAAAAAAAATTCAGTCTGTCTTCAAGTGTTAAGCTAGAAATATCCTTCAATTTAAAATATTCCATCCAGCTCTGAACAAAACTGATTAATTGAATCAAACTGATCTTGTCTTCCACCTTCACTGAATCTTAATGCAAAGATATAAGTGTTGTTTCATTTTTTATTAAAGAAAATCACATGATGTATTTGCTGCATCATGTATATTGATAAACTAAACAGATTAAACAAATTTTGGTTGCTAGTTTAAAGTCACTAACATTTGAATTCTTTAGTGTTAACTGATTTTGGAAAGAGGAATCTCAAAGCAGAATTAATCTTGCATGATTATTATCATACAACCAGGATTACAGTTTATAATTTAGATATTGATGTAGATAAATAGAGATTAACATTTGGCATAACTGTGTGCTTAAGTAATAAAAAGATAAATAATTTTACTACCCAAAAATGTGTATTTTCTTCCAAAGATATGACAGTGCTTCAGATTAATTTCACTTAAGAATGTGTAATCAATTACTTATATATTTATCAGTTTTATATTCAGTCAGTCAGTTAAGTGCCATATACATACATACATGCTTTGGGCAATCATGTCTCGAAAGAGACATGACTGACTGGGCAGAAGATTATCCCATAGTAGGTTGCCATTGCTTTCTTTGGTAGACTGGTTGCCAGCCAAGGCTATAGAACCCAATCTGTCCTATTATCTAACCCATAACTGGAGGGAAGTGTTGGAATAATACCTTTTCCAAGGGTATTTGCATGTAAGTGAATGCAAGGAATTCAAATGGAATTAGAACTCGGCACCCCAATCTTTCGTTCCGAGTCGATATCCATTGCACCACAATGCACATCCAGTTTTATATTACTAGTTTAAAAATAAATTTCCTAAAATGATTTGAAACTCATATTGCTAAAATTTTTCTCATTGTTCTTCATTATTTGTTATTGCTATTGTAGTTTTTTTTACTTTATATAACTATTAATTCAAGATGGAAAATATAGGGTGCAGTAAAAGTAACACCCTTTTTTATTTATTAACTTTTATTGAACAAAAATAAATTACAGTAGTTTAAAAAAATTTATTAGTATTGTCAAATCAAAACATGATTTGTTAAGGTAACTTTTTAAGCATAACTTAGATGTGGAACAAGGCCAAAAGTATGCAGTGAGGATTAAACTCATTATTCAGTTGCGCTTGATCTTAGCAAGCTTGTAATTTCTAGATCAATTACTACTGAATAATGATTTCAATCCTCACTGGGAGTCTCCCCATACTTTTGGCCTTATTCCACATCTGAACTAGGCTTAGAAAATCACCTTGGGTACTTCAACATGTTGTAATGGTTAGCAAGCTTGTTCACTGCGACTGAGTAGTAAGTTCAATCCTCACTAGGTGCCCCATATTTTTGGCTTTGTGCCACAACTAAGCTACTTTTAGTAAATTGCTATCACACCATGTCAAGGTGCCCCAACATGATTTATTACAATTAACAGACTATTTAAAATGTTCAAAATGCTTCACTTAATGTACAATACAATGCTGAACCCTATCAGCAATATTTCTAAAAACCATTTGGCACATTTTTACATTAATTTCAGATAAAATTATCAGAAACAGCTTGTTTTAATTTGGGAATTGTTTTCAGTTTGAGCCTATAACTAGGATCTTTCAGTAATCTCCACAAGAAAAAGTTTGGTCTTTTTAGGTTTGGTGATTGTGATAGTAAAAAGGAAAATGCAGGACCTCCTACAGAAGGTTGCAGGAAAAAGAGAGAAGAAAGGACTGAGCATAAACTTCAAGAAAACTGAATTCATAGTCATAAGCAAAAAGAATCTAAAATCCCACCTACAGGTTAGGAAAACCAAAATAAGACAGGTAAAGAAATTTAAATAGCTGGGAAGTGTTCTGACAGAGGATGGAAAGTGTGACACTGAAATCTGAAGAAGGTTTGAAGATTCTGATACTCACAGGATGGATAGAGGGAAAGCAGTGCAAAACATATTTGATGGGCTTGAGTAAATGGATGGTAGGGTGGGGGTTTGAGAAAGATACCAAAAACAAAATTATTAAGGGCAATAAGGGGATGGAACAAGTGGAAGTCCATGATCGCCTACGTTCTAAAGGGACACAGTGCTTAAAGAAAATTGTGATAATTGCTCCATGTCATCCTATCAACCTCAGCTAAAAAAAAAAGGGTGTTGCTTTTGCTGTATAATAATAGTAATTATTATTAACCTCATCAAAATTGTACATTTACACTCAGTTCGTCCTATAGAAAAAGTATACAAAATTTGTGTGGTAATTATCCAAACATTTAATATTAAAATAAAAAAATGCCCTACTTAGAAAAATGACATTTAAAGTACTCTTGTATCATTTCCATTTTTTAAAACTGTCTGTAAATTGCTCAATTAGGGATTGTCATCAGATTTTATGTTGCATTCTTCTTAATCTTGACTATATTGTTTTAAGAGTGATTTTAGCTTTGGAAAAATCCAAAAGTTACAAGTAGCCAAATCTGAATTGTCGTAGATGCTGACAGACTTTGGTGATTTGCTGCTTTGACAAAAATTATTGTATATAAAGAATTTACTGGCTCAGCCATTGGAAATGCAACAGTTACACAATAAACAAGCTAACTCAGTGGTGTCTTCCTGCTGAGTAAGTAATCCTATATGAGAGTGTCTGTTCATGCATATGCAGAATGGTCTTCTTTGATTGGTTGCTATCTTACATCAAGGACACACAACTAGGACTTAAGATATTCAAGATGGCTGATCACTCTCTAGACAGACTGCATACATTTATGAACTCATGTCAGTTTTCTGAAAAGTTCATTGAATAATTTAAAGGATTTTAGAATTGTGAATTTAAAGATGGAAAAATACTTTTAGAATATTTAGTGGGGGGTGAGATATCATCAGATACATTCAGGCTAATGTTCTCATCTTTTTATTAAAGGAATCAGTGCATCTACTACAGTATGGAATACTATATGCAAGCCATTAAGAATGAAAGAGAACTAACAGCAAGGCTTTAACAGCAGCAGCAACAACAAATGAGAAGCCATGGTAAATGACAGCAGCAGAAATGTCAGCAACAAGCAGACAGAACTACATTAGGCTTAATGCTCCAAAGTCTAGGTTCAAGATTGTTCCATAGAACAACAACCTAGTGGATAAAAGTGTTGTTTCATGAATTTGGTGACATATTAATTGTAAATCTAATTCCTAAGCTGGGTAATACAGGCTTAGACTCAGTGGAAACAGTATTAGCAATAACAAAGCAGTACTAAACTAAAAAAACAAGACAAGATATCCTTAGACATGGACAGAAAAACAAGAACATTCTACTCCTGTAGATTAAATAAAGAGTCAGTTAAGTGCCATGTGTGATACATGCTTGGGTGATCATGTCTCAAAAGTGACATGACTGACTTGGCGAAAGATTTTCCCACAGTAGGTTGCCATTACTTTTTGAAGTAGACTGGTTGCCAACCAAGCCTGTAGAACCCAACCTGTCTTGCTTTTAACCCATGGCTGAAAGGAGAAAAGATAGTATAATACTTTTTCCCAAGGGTATTTGTGTGTTAGTGAATGCTACAAATTAAATTGAAATTTGAACTCAACTCTTCAATTTCTCATTCAAAGCTGATATCCACTGCACCACAATGCACATCCGCAAAGAAAAAGTACAGTTCAAATAGATATATATATCTATGTATACGTAATAATGGATATGTCTGTCTGTTTGTATGTGTATGCCTCCATTCTAATGAACCCTACTCCTCTAACACACTTTGTCTGATTTCAATCAAAATTGGGTCACTTGTCAATCAAGACATGAACCTTTGATGTATACAAAAATTTTTGGAATCAATTTAGAGGGTATGGCAGAAATCCCTGAAACACTTAGAACTTACGAACTCTTCTCATCTGAGATGTCTTAAGCAAATTCAATTGAAATTGGGTAACTTATAGATCAAGTTCTGAACCTTTGATGCACACAAAAATTTTTCAAATCAATGTACAGTGTTCGCCAAAAATCAACGACAAACATAATTTTGGGTGGTCTTTTGCACACTTTTATGCATTTTACCAAGACACTTCATTCAAACTGAACCAAAATCGAGTCACTGGTAGATCAAGATCTGATACCTTAATATACAAACAAAAATTTCAATTGATACACAGGGTGCGGCAAAAATTAATGGAAAATGTTGATTTTTGCAATCATTTATTTCTCTGAAACACTTAGTTGTATTCCAACAAAAATCGGATCTTTTTTTGAAATTTCCCCTTTTCATATTCCATAACAATTTCACATTTTCTACAAGGTGTCAACCCCTCCAACATTGCAGGGACAATGCATCCACTTGTTCTGTGTCACAACATCATCACATCACATTACAGGCACCCATAATGCCCATCCCTGTTCTTCCAGTTGTACATACATGATTCCTGTTTATTGGCAAAATTGACCAAGCATGAATCCCATTTTACAAATACAACAACAAAAAAATATTTTGAATTTTTTAACTTATGTGTCACGGCAACCTCATACTAGAGATTTTTGAATAAGCATTTGACCTAACCATTTCAACATAACCACTAGAAAGTCCAAGCAATGCTGGGGTTATACAGTTAGTTTATATATAAACATATTTATATATAATGTATAAATATATTTATATAGGGTGTAAATATATTTATATGTGGTATAAATATTATTCACATTGTTTGAACTGTTGATCCCATCTTTGTTGCTATATTTACAACATTTTGGTTATTGTACACTTTGCCCTCTTCAGGTTATTGTTCTCATTCCATGTCCTCAAGGACTAATGGCCCAATCGATAAAAGCGTTAGTTAGATCTAGTGACAAAGAATTGTGAGGTCAATACCTGGCTACAGCAGTGGTGAAAAAATAACATAGTTGAATTAAAGTATCATAAGCAAGATATCTGGAAGTGGCATGGCTCATGGAATGAGAACAATATACCCAAGTGGACAATATAAAAGGTTCGGTTTCAATCACCTGAAGAAAGCCGGAGTGTAAAATGGCCAAAACATCATGAATATGGCAACAGTCCAAACAATGTAAATAATGTAAATACTACCTCATCTCAGAAGTATAAATATTAATATAAATAAATTTAGAAAAATAATCTGAAGAGCAATACAATTGATTGAAATCTGCTTAGAGATTATGAACTTTATTTTTCTCTCATTATTTTATTTAAGTAGAACATCTTTTTTCTTGTCAGAGAAAGACAAGAACCTTGGCTGGGCAAAAAGCTTTTCAGTACCACCTCCTTTGATATACAGAATATGTGATAGATTTCTTTATTATCTCTTTGGCTACATAATTTATGCATGCAATGTGTTTGAAATTACCTGGCACTTATTGAATAATTATAGATTCAAAGTGAGATGAAAATTATTTTAAAAATATATATGATAACCAAGATCCACAGATGAGAAGTGCGAGAAAAGAAGCTGGTAGAGTAGAAGTGATGGCTCCATTTGATTGTTTTGACTGTAAAAGGGTGGGACATTGTTGCCAGTCTAGTTGCTTGAGCAAATTCATGTAGAGGAGGCACCAGTAAGCTAAGCTCATCAGAACAGAGTCCATGAAAATATTTGTAGAAGAGACAGAGGGAAGCCACATCTCGTTGATGAGAAAATGACTAGAGTTGAGGTACCTGGTTGGGAGCAACTACATTGCAGATTCTCTTCTGGATCCTGTCAAGAACCCTGATATGAATAGCAGGAGCACCCAACCAGATATAACAAGAGTATTCAATGCATGAGTGGATGGTTGATTTGTATATGTGTAAGATGGATTCAGACAAGAAAAACTTACTGGCCTGATACAGTGACTCAACCTTCCTAGCAGTAGATTTATCTATTGATTCAATGTATTTGTTCCACTAAAGGCCGGCTGAGAGAGTGAAACCAAGGAGATGCAGTGTATTGCTTACTGTAAAAATGGTTATGACAAATGAGATATGCAATATGTATGCAAACTGAAGAAGTAGGAAGTGAAGATTAGGAGGATAGACAACGATTAACTCTTGATTTGAGGTTAAGATTGTCATGTTCAGGGAAGCATCTATATAGGAGTCTATTCCACAAAGTAACTGTTCTTGGGAAAAAGCTGAGTGAAATTTGGGAGAAATGAGAGTGATTCAACTCCATGACAGTAGCATGGCATGTTCTAGTTGAAAAGATTTGAACAGGTGAAACTAAAGAATAGTGCTCATCTAAACATTTTCCTTGGAAAAAGCAATACACTTGCAATGTGTCTGTAAGAAAGAGGTTGTAGAGTGGAAAATATCTCCTCTGACAAGACTAATTAAATAATTTTGATTTAAAACTAAAAAGTCAAAACTGTGCAGGTTCAGTCAAGTTATAACAGAAGTATATCATTTTTGGTCTTATCTAACTCTTGTAATAATAAAGCATGATGGCTCAATGTTGCCACTTAAATGGTCTTATGCCTCATCTCCCTCGGGCATCTACCCATGTAGGGAGGTGGTTGATATCTTCAGAGTGTCGTTGGCAGTTTGAGGAGATTAACTGCATGCATCAGTAGACTCACCTTGCCAACGAGACTTGCTCACAATCTGAACAATCAGACCTGAGCGGTCACCCTTGTTCACCTCTCTGCGTCCAAGCAGAGTGGGACGCAAGTGGGGCTCTCGCTTGGGTTCATAATCCAAGAGCTTGACCTAGCCTTAAGCTTTGTCTACAGGATATTTTTGGCCGAGCCTAAGGGCTCGAAATCCCACATAAATCAACCCTGTGTCACACCTGCCATAGTGGGAAGGCGGCAAAAGAGAGAAAAAAGTAACAATAAAGCATGGTTGTTAAAAAAATGTTACATGTATTTTTTAGTTTTTATCCTTTATCTTTATTTGAAAAATTATCATAAATATCATGGAACTTTTCAGTCTGCAACTTTGCATGCTATTTTCAACTTATGACCTAAAGATTTTGAAAAGCATTTCATGTTAATCAGTGGCCAAGAGAAGTCCACATGAGGCAAACAAGTCTTTTTTAACAGCAGTTGCAAGAGTAGACAGATGTTCTGTCTTATAATGTTTCCACTTCCCTGTGAATTAGGACCCTGGAATGCTCCAATAAATGAAGGGTTTATTTATGAGGTCCAAACCAAGTGGTAAAATATAAGTAATGTCTCTAATGGCATAGGTTATTCTGTTGAGCTTTCCTTTTAGGTGAATATTCGAGTAGACAAGAAATCTGTCACTCTTAAAACTTACAATAAAGATAGCTAAAGCAGATGTTCTCATATGTTCTGATCACAGACTTTATGTAAACTAAAACACATTAGATAAAAGGTTTAAGTTTGAACTTTATATAAGTTTTTAACATATATTCTATTTAACTTAGTAAAGACGTAGACATTCTTTACTAGAAGGGCTCTGCAAATAAGACAATAGTAGTAAGGTCCATAGTTTTCTGCTTTTGTTTCCTTCTCCTAGGCAGGTGGATGAGAAAATCTAAGAGATCAGTCACCCCTTAAAAGTCTAACAATAAACTGGCTGAATTAGATTGTATTATCAACTACCTTTATTCTAATTGGAAAGCACCAGTCACCATGCACCAAAATAATGATCCTGTCAGAGAATACTTTGATGATAAAAATTTGCAATATTATGATAAATAGTTGATTTTTTGTATGTATATGCTCATGATGAGTTTGATTGATATAAAATATTTTTTTCCTATGTGGTTGATTTCTTTATTTTCTCTTGGATTACATGATTTATGCATGCAGGGAGTTTGAAATTACCTGACAGTTATTGAATAATTCTAGATTCACAGTGAGATGAAAATTATTTGCAAGAAACTATTTTAAAAATTTGTATGAAAGCTTTACCCATGAAATCATTTAAAAATGTAAGACATGACAATACATATAAAAGGCAGTCATATGTATTGCATCAATTTGATTGAAGATATTTCATGAAAGATACTGAATTGTCTCTTAGTAAAATCTATTGAAATTTTAGCCAATAACTGTTACTGAAAAAGAAATATAGAAAGAAAATTTCTTTTTTATGTCAGTAAAAAAATTCTTAAACTATATATCTCATATGGTTAGACAAGAACAAATGAAAACAACAAAATACTGCCGGTGAGGCAGAAAGAAACAAAGACAAGATATGTTAAAATAAAATTCTTTATATTACTGATATAAAAGATCAAAGTGGAATGTTGCTTTGTGGGTGAGGGAAGCAATCTGAAGAATGGGAGAGTCAGTAGCGCTTGGGATTGAAGCTTTTATTGAGTCAGGTGATAGAAGCTACAGGTGATGTCAATGACAAGCACCTACTCACCTGCAACTACTTTGAGTGTTGCAAATGGGTCCTTTTAAGCAGTCAGGATGAATACATGATGCAGTGTTTTTTGTCATGATTTTGCTTTAGTGGCCATATTCATGATTGGCTCTTTTTAAATTGTATTTTTTATTTGGTGGTGGGTGAGCTAGAAGTGATGCTCACAGCCTCTTCAGAGAGAGCGAATTTTTATTTTTTATTTTGCTTTCATAGCATTCACAAATGGCTGAAACGTTTTGATCTGATGTGCAGTTAGAATCATACTCTGAAAAAATGATTTGTTAAATTAATTCAAACTCAAGATTTTCAAACTAAAAAGTTAATACTTTTTCACAACTCTCAGTGAAAAATATCTAGTTGTATTTTTTGACAACATTAATAACCTTTTTGGTATTTAAAAATATTTTTTAAGTTTGGTAAATTTTAGAAGAATTTTGAATTTTTTACTTCGATTATAAACTTAAAAGTGAATAAACAAATATGTAAAAATGAAAATGATGTTATATATTGTGATTATTATTAATATATTTTTGTGAAATTTATACAGCTAAAATTTTATATATGTATAGCAATTGATGGTGTTTCTAATATGTTTTTATGATGGCCTTAAAAAAGATGTGTTGCTAAAAGTTTTAATAAGAAAAGAAATCAGATATTATTATCCTATTTTCAAAAAATATATACTTTTGAATAAATATCTCTACTTACATAAAAATATACTTCTTTGCAATAAATCAAAACCATATATATAGTGATTTGAATTAATTAATATACATATGAGAAGGGTGCACATATGTATAGTATTATTATTCAGGTATTAATAAAACAGTGCTCTATGTATGAACAGAGCTATATTATATATATATTAATAAACATACATATTGTCCTACGTCTATGGCACAACTCAGTTTCATGAGTTATGTAATCATCAGGTGCATATTTTAAACTGACAGTTAAAGAGATCTGAATTTAAGTTCACTCGATGTTCATGGGAATTAAATCTTATAAAATTAAGTTACTACTTTTTTAATAACAAGATTAAAAATTTAAATATTCTAAGATCACATGTAGATAAAAATTTAAATTTAGAATTAAAATATAAAATAAAATAGAATAAAAAATATTAAAATGCAGGGAGAAGAAAGTAAAGAGGTGTAAAGTATAAAATGTAAAAGTTTAAATATTCTAATATTACATGTAGATAAAAATTAAAATTATAAAATTTAAATAAAATAAAAATGAAAATAAAAAGTAAAATTTAGAATTAAAATTAAAAATTAAACAATGCAGGAAAGAAAGAAAGGGGGAAGTAAGGAAGAAAATGGGAAAGAAAGGGGAAAATGTATAGGAATCTATATGAATGTGGGTCTAAGAATTTAAGTAAGTATTTTTTTGATGACAGCGTGTGATCATTAAATCACTTTTTAAATTAGGATTATTGATATGGTTTAAGATGACAAATTTTTCTAAAAGGCATAGATTACATTTATCTCCTTTTTCACTTTAAGGTTTGGATTTAGCTATGATATTCCAGGTAATAATTGGATTATTGTGTTGTTTTTTAATTTCCAATAATATATGGATAAAGCAGTACTTTTGCTTTTATCACCAAATGTCCAAATCGTCCCCAGAGAATCACCAACAACCCATACAAATCTATGCAATTTCATTTAAGTACCAACTCAAGCAATAAGGAAATTTTTGACAATTTTAAAATTAAGTACATTAATCCTTTAGAAAAAAGTAAACTCAACACTAGTTTAGAATACTCTGTTAAAAACAAGGCAGGGAAGAAATAAGCAGAACTCACGTAGACGTAACATCGCTTGGTTTAAACCACCCTTCAGTCATAACATCAAAACTAATATTCGTAACCTCTTCCTAAACCTAATTCACAAACATTTCTACTATTCACCCACACTAAAAAAAAGTCTTCAACAAAAACAATGTTAAAGTCAATTATAGTTGCGTTATGAACATAGACAAATATATTTCACAACATAATACTATGATATCAAATAAATACTTGGCCCACATAAACATTCATCCATCACCCTACTAATAACAACAATGATCCCTCTAAAAATAATTGCAACAACCGAAAAAATCAAATCTGCCCTTTGAATGACCAATGTATGTCTAAAAGCATTGTTGAGAGAGCTCAAATTTAACTGAATGATAATAATGTTAAATTTTACTTGGAAGCACTCCTAACAGGTGGAAGATAATATTTAACACCCACATGTTGTCTTTAAACAACAATAAATACTGCGAAAGTACTGCTTTATCCATATATTATTAGAAATTAAAAAATAACAACAACCAAATTATTACCTGGAATATCGTAGCTAAATCCAAACCTTACAATGGAAAAAGAGATAGATGTAACTTATGCTTTTTAGAAAAACTTGTCATCTTAAACCATATCAATAATTTTAAGGTACTTAACAAAAACAGTGATTTAATGACCACATACTGTCATAGAAAAAAATACTTACTTAAATTCTTAAATCCAGATTGATATAGATTCTTCTATACCTTTCTTCCTTATTTTCTTTCCCCCTGCAAATATTACATTTAACAATTATAAATTAGGTCTCATTAGTTTTAGTTTCCTGCATTGTTTAATTTTTAAATTTTAATTCTAAATTTTACTCTTTTTATTGAAATTTATATTTTCATTTTATTTTTATTTTTATTTAAATTTTATAATTTCAATTTTTTATCTACATGTAATAATTAGAATATTTAAATTTTTAAATTTCTATGTCTTATGCTTTACACCCTTTTACTTTCTTCTTCCTGCATTTTAATATTTTTTATTTTATCTTACTTTAATTTTAAATTTACATTTTTATCTACATGTAATCTTAGAATATTTCATTTTTAATCTTGTTATTAAAAAAGCAGTAACAACTTTATAACATTTAATTCCCATGAAAATCAAGTAAATTTAAATTCAGATCTATTAAACTGTCAGTTTAAAATATGCACCTGATGATTGCATAACGCATGAAACCCCGAGTCATGTCATCGACGTAGGACAATATGTATATTTATTAATATATAATTTATTGTTTGGCAAAAAGTTAGGATATTACTTCAAAATAGATCTAAGTTATCTCCCTTTATCACAACTTTCCGTCCGGCTCATAAGCTGCATTCACTGCTGGTGTCACCGTTGCTTGTTCCTCAATATTCGTATAGAATGAATCTGTAGTGTTTGTATCAAGAGAAATTTCGATGTTTTTCTTGTTCTTTTCTTTCTTGTTGACAAAATGAAGTGTTCTGTTGAAAATAAAATAAAATCGAGTTCAAAATACAAAAAAATTAAACAATTTTAGATCTTTTTTAATGTATTTTTATTTGCCACATTATTTCAGTTTGTCAATCATCTAATGTTCATCAGGTTAATGAAGCATTTCATAAAATATCCTTTGTATTTACGACAGGATTAGCAATGACTAAATAAATCAATATTTAAGATAAGCAACTATATATAAAGGAGGTTGAAAAAACTGACCCATCAAAAACATTGTTAGAAAAAAAAATATAAAATGTAAAAGCAGATTATACTGGTCTGAAAAATAAAACATTCAATTAGAAATATTTATCTTCCAAAATTTGAAAGAATCACTAATATATCATTCCAATTAAGTCAGATTACAGATGGTCAATTTGTTCTTAATATTTTATTAGATATAAGATATGTGCATACCTCAGATGGTTGCTCCTTGTTGTGGTGGAGGAGCTTGCATTGTCTAATGACTCTGAGAACAATACTCTAAGGCGTTCTAAATTCCTGTTTGGGCCCCTCCTCCTTGACAGGTTGAGGACAAGGATCTAGACTGAATGCAACCGACCCCAAAAGTGGAAACAAGCAGATGATGATTATAACAGATCTCAATGGTTGAACCAGCAGATGAAGAGAGCTACAAATGAACATGCTACAGAAGGCACCACTTGAAATTATAGCCTATTCAGCAGCAATCTGTTGCAGTTTCATAATTGGATTCAACATGTCTCATTCCATATGTCTTACAGGGGAAGGTCATGTGTGTGGGTCACTTCCTGGCAAGTTGAGGTCTACCTTAAAAAATTTTATGCCATTGGCTTTTTTTTTTTTTACTCTGATTTTCTTTCAACCAATTCTTGAAAAGTAAATGGCAATAAGGAATGAATGTCAAGAGCGGGTTTTGGTGAAACTGAAAGCTTCTAGTTCTTTACCTTCACATTGGTGGTGAATGTAGTCATCAACACCATCGTCATAAAGGAAACCATCAGAAAAGAAGACATTAAATAAAACATTCCATCAACATTTGAACACTGATACTTTTAATCTTTTTAAAAAAAATTAAATTCAGATCAAAAATTTAACTTACAAGAGAAGAGAAGCTGGGATAAGACAACTAATGCCAACTACAATGAATACAAATCCCTTCATCCAAAAAAGTGTATGGCCATAGATTGTGTTCAATATAACTGAACTGGTCATACCACATAAAGCTTCCACTGTGCCCAAACCAGCAAAAATGGAACCTTGAAAATAAAAAATAAATAATATATAACATTGTTATTTCTATTGTATAATCCTTTATAATACATTTTTAATTATTTATTGAGTTGAGCTTCTTGTATAGAATCAAAATAATGGAACATTTATTAAGTGCTAGTAATGAATTTCCAGTTTATTCTGCTTGCATTATTTAGTGGAAGGCACTATTGTGATATTTTTATAAAACTCTATTTGCATTCAATTAGCAATATTATATATCTAAATTTGCAATTCCTGTAATAAATTATATTTAATGTAGTTCAATTATGAATCTTTTTTTATTTACTTTAATATCTAATCGTTTGCAAATACTCTTCTATTGTAAAATCATTTGTCATGTATTTCTTTATTTGTATTATTTATAATCACTATATGGTAAATAATTTTTGTTGCAAAAATTATAAGCAATGCATTTCTATAGAAAATTTATACACTTAAATGATTTGTAATGCATTACATTATTTATAGTAGCTACAAATCATTTCTAATGATTGTATTCTGCAGTGTATTTCTATAATGAAATAATTTGTAATGTATTTCTATAATAAATCTTCAGCAATGATCTTCCATAATAGAATATTTTACAATGCATTGCAGTAAATAATAATGTGTAATGTTTTCTAATATAAATTATTTACAATGTATTTTTATAGTAAACTATTTGTGAAAATGGTTTGATAAGACAGAATTTGTTTATTACCTGCATCTATATCAATATACGTATATTGACATCATATGGTAAAAGTGTTAAATCTACTAGTCATTATTTTAAGCATTGTAATAAGAAATTCCTTCTATTTTGTAGGCACTGAGTAAACATTTAGTCCAGATATTTAACTTAAAATTTAAATTTTAAATCTGCTTATATAAAACTTTTGTGAATAACTGAATTTCACTTTTGTTTATCTGGCAACAATTTACAATAAAATCTGCATTCAGACAAAAAGATACTAAACTAGAAAAGTTTTATATTACTGATGGTGTTACTGTCATTATAATGAGTTTTAGGTCACTCTGTATATTAGGCAGATATTTATGTAAATTTTGACATAAGAAAAATCTTTCAAAGTAAGAAAGACTAAAGAAAAACTTGTTACAAAAAGCTTTTGAATTAGTATTCAAAAGCTTTTTGTAATGTCTAAGTAATTTGTATTTCAAAATATATACAAATAGAAGCTGATTAAACTTCTGATGCCAATAGTAAATTTTGATTATAAGCAAGACAGAAAGTTTTTTCATCTGCTTAAATTTTTTAAAATTTTACATCACTCAATGAGCAATCAGATTCAAAACATGAAACATAAAGAGTTCTGTGAGTAGCAAGCAAACTTGTGATAACAGAGTCAGTTTTCTGTGTAAGCTTTTGGAAAAAGAAACAAAAGAAAATGTTTACCTTGTTCCGATGGATCAGTGAGGTGGGACACAATTGTACGGATCATGGCAAAAGATAACAAACCAGGAGAACCAATAATTCCAGCTGCAAGAAAAAATGGAAAACAGATTTCAATTCAAAAGTCATCTTTCTTTGAAATGACTTTTAATGTGGATGACTTTGTATACAGTTATGTTTTTATGTTGCAACCATAAAAATATTAAAGATACATATTTTTATATACAAAGGATGCTCTGAAATTACTGCCTCTCATTTATTTCCTGGGAGTGTAAAGACACTGTTAGATAAGGCAAGTTTTCAGCTAAAACCACTATTTTTCAATACATAGTCACTACTATTAGCTGTTCATTTTCCCCAGTGATGAACAAGACCCTTCTTCATTTCATGTTTGTAAAAGTCTGCACCAACAGAAGTAGCAACAATAAAATTGTTATCTGAAAAATGTTATCAGTATAGTTTATATTTCATTAAGCTGAACAGATAAATGTTTAGAATGGAGACAAAATGGTGGGTGTTGTAGGCTACTGGGGAACTGGGTCTAAAAATGTTAGTTACCATGAGACACGGTGGGTTCACTCACAACTATAATGATACAATTTAATTTTCATTAAGAATAAAAAAAAGAGTTTCTAAAACTATGTATGGAAATTTAATTTTCATTAAGAATAAAAAAAAGAATTTCTAAAACTATGTATGGAAAAAAGGGTACAATTAAAATCTTTGTGGATAAAAATGTGTTTCTTAGTAATTACAGTGTACATGTATTATACATATTGCTAGAAGTAGATACCAACTGTAAATACAGAATGTGATAATTGAATTTTTATTTTTTTTATCTTAATTGGTTGATAATTTTAAATAGTTTACTGCACAATTTACAAATTAACAAATAGTTCAAAAGCACAATAGGGCATTGCATGCAATCCCCTATATAAATTAATAAACAACACTATAAAATAACTTCAAATAACCACATTTGAATCCACAATTATTTCCACTTAATAGCTTCTAGAATAATTTGAAACATGACTGTTATTGCCCACCCAATAACCAAAATTTAATCTGCTTGAGAATGTATCATCTGCTTTTATGAGAGGAAGCCCACTTTGTGTTGGGCTCTTAATTTTTGAATTTCAAAAATAATTTTGGTACATTTCAATTTGTGGGAAAAACAGCTGTGTTTGTTTTTTCATTCAGAACCACTGAAAAGGTTTCCCTCCAAATCCTGACAAGTGAATTTGGAGGCTACCCAAAGATCATAAAAGAGGACCTTAGATTTAATTCAAGTCAATGAACATCTGCTGATGGAGCCCAAGTCACTTGATCCAGAAAGAAAAACAATACAGAAGAAATTTGACAGCCACCAGATGAGAATTGAAAGAAACATCAAAGTCACTCACACATCAAGGAAAAGTCTTTGGCTGGTGTGATTCTGGTGTATTCTTTGCTGTTACCACAAACTTTGTTTTGAAAATTGTACCAATTCCATAAAAATTATTTAAAAGTATTTTCTCTTTGTCTACATTTTACATGTAGTTTTCTTTTCTGAAGACCTAATGCAGCATTATAATTTTTATTACATAGACATGTTATTTGCTATCATTTGGTAGACATTGCACTTAATTTGCATAATTCATATTTTGTGTGTTAACAATAAATTTATCATTTGTTCTTAAATTCGGTTCATGTTGTTTGTCTTTGTTGTGTGTTCATATAAATTAAATGTTACCATAAGCATTTTTTTAATTGTTTTTTTCATAGGGTTTTTTACCAAATGAAAAATTCATTAATAATAGACCTTCAACCCATAATGCACCATTGACCAGTATATAAATAGTCAAGCCAAAACACAACACACATAGCCTGAATATAGAGTTTGTAAATCTTGGCAAAAATGTTAGCAATAACTTCAACTATACTAAATACTGTGAGAATTTCAACATGTGTCAGCGTGTTGCAAAAAAACGTCTAGTATATGATAAAAATAGTTTCAAGGTATGTTATGTTTATGGGTAAAAGTACACAATATCAGAGATAGAGTGTATGTAAATATAAAGGTGGACACTGAGGTCAACACTAAGCAGACCTGAAGATTGTGTTCAAGCATGGAACAGACTGATACTGCATGCAGCAGAGCTCAGTGTCTACTTATATATAAAGGTATATTTAGGTATCAAGTATTTATTCAAACATGTTTAATTAAAAGAAAACAACCTTTGTCAACATCCTGGTATTCTTTGTCATTTCAAATATGTTACATGTGATGTCACTGTAGTCAATTTAAACTTTCAGCTTTCAAAAGAATACCAGGATGTATACAAAGGAATTCTAACTATCACACATACACCACATTGGTTCTTAATAATGACTGGAAAGTCATTTGAACAAAATATTATGAACTCTGGAAAGTTTATTTACAATTTTGAGCACTTTACTCAACATTTTAAAATTGGAAAAATAATAATAACAAATTAAACAGACTTTTTAATCATTGAATAATATAAACATATTGTGTTTATTTATTTTTATACTGATCTTTTCCAGTTGTCTAATCAGTTTTTTGATGAAATTTAACCTTTTAGGGGTAAATTACAATGACAAACATATTATTGCAATTATTTATGTTGTTTGAACTGTTGTCCTCATCTTTACTGCCATATTCAAAATATTTTGGCCATTGTACACTCTGACCTTCTTCAGATGATTGGAATTTCAAACTGAATCCTTATTTTGATCACTGGGGTGCATCGTTCTAGTTTATATATTGTATACAACTTCTGGATGTTTTAGTTATCTCCCTTTAACTAAACTCTCTAAGTTTTGTAGCTAGGTATTGAACTTATAACTCTTTGGGTCAAGCCACTGGATCTAATCAATGCTTTTATCCACCATGCCATGTGTCTTTAAGGACATCAGTATATGAATTTTGGGGACCTATAAACCTAATGTCTAAGTAACCATTGTTTTTACCAGAACTCATGTCCAAACAATGTAAATAATTATAATACGTCATCTCAAAAGTATAAACAAATATTGAAGGATTGATATGAAGCCAATATACCAAAAATATGGATAAACAAATAGAAAAGTCGCACCAGAAGCTGACATGAATATAACATTCCTACATCAATGCAGAGACTTTGCACTAAGACTTCAGGCTTTGCACTAAGACTTCCTGTCAATTCAAGAAGAGCCCATCTGGTTACAAAAAAAGCAGAAGACACCCTTGTCTAAGAAAGATTCCAGAACAAGGATTTCAACTTCACAACAACCCTCAGGCAGATACTATACCTGGACATCATTGCCCAAATCAAGAAAAGAACAACACTCAAAAACAGTCTTGGTCTGCCTTACCTAAATGAAGAAATTATCAGGTAAAATACAAAGGATCTATGGTCCATATAACATCAGCTGTGGTAAGAGATATAAAGGCCTCCTTAAGATAAAGCTGCAAGAACATTGCAAGCTCATAACGTGAGGAGAAATAAAAAAAATCAGGCATAGCTGACCATATATGGAGGGGAAAAAGGAGATCAGTGTCTCCTGTGGGATAAAGTAGAAATAATAATTAGAGAACGTCACTGAAAAATAAGAAAACTTAAAGAATCAGGGTATATGCTGGGCCACAAAAATCTCCTAAGCTGGCTAAGCATAGAAATGAATACATTATGGGAACCAGTAATACGGAATGCTAGAGAAAACCAGTAACTTCAAGCTTGCATTATGAGATCTGGTAAAAAAAATTGTTACTGAAGCATTAGGTTTATAAGTCCCAAAAATTCATACACTGATGTTCTCAAGGACATATGGCCTAGTGGATAAAAATGTTGGTTATATCTCGTAACTTGACCCAAACAGTTGTGAATTCAATACCTACATGGCTACAGCAGTGGTGAAAAAAAACTTAAAATGTTGAGTTAAGGGAGATAACTAAGATATCCGGAATGAGACATGACTGATGAAACAAGAACAATATACCCTGGTAATCAAAATAAAGGGTTCAGTTCGAAATTTCAATCACCTGAAAAAGATTGGAGTGTACAATGACTGAAACGTCATGAATATGGCAATAAAGATGAGGACAACAGTGCAAATAATGCAAATTATTGCAATACCTCATCTCAGAAGTATAGACAAATGTTATTTTAACTGTGATAAAATCTGCATTCTGTTGCCATAGTGATTTTTTTAAAAAATGTGAATCTGCTCTGTCATAGTTATTTTAAAATTTTAAAATTTATCTGTTGTAGTTATGGAAATTTTACAAAACAAGTGATTCATTATAAGGGAGCTGACCAGGAATTAGTAAAAATGTAAAATGGCATTAGTATATAGCATGTTTTTTATAACCTAATCCAGTTCAATAACATTTTTGCCTTCATTTTTATGGGAAATAATTTTGGATCTTTTTTTTCTTTTTATCAATTTCAGTCAGTCAAACTGAGGGCAGTGTATGTTTGAATTAATAATTTGGTTGTCTCGAACAAACTCATTAATAGAGGACTTCCTTTTAGCCCTACCATAAAACTTATTTAATACAAAAATATGAAAATTGTCTGCTTTTCTTTCTGCTGCAAAATAAATGTAACTCTGTTGTGAGGATATTAAAAAATCATAATTAATGTCCATGATTCAGTCATAATTTGCTAACCTTAAATTTTTATTGTAATATGCATTTGATATTTGTGTCTGCTAGTGTGACAATGCAAAGTACTAAATCTGTTTTATTGAGCTGTTAGTTTTTATATATAAGGCTAAATAAAATGCAAATATCAGATATCACTTATACTATAAACCTTTGAAAAAATAAATACAAATAAATCTGTGATTCCAGACAGTTTTTGGTCACGTCATCTAAAGTTTAAATCCTGCTCCAGATCCATTGCTTCTTTAGTCATTCTACATACACAAAATCTGTTAAACATAAAAGAAATACAATATATACTCAAGTATAGTGTAATGTTTTATTATCAGATTTTATGTAAAAAAAATAGGGGTTATATACACAGGTAATTATTTAAAAAGGTTAAAATTCATGCATTTTTGGTGACCAGTTGCACTATACACAGGTAAATTTTTTTCTGGGAGTGATTAAAATTCATGCCAAACATTTAGGTGTTGCACTATACATGAAGTCGGCTTATACATAAGTATATATGGTAAACATTTAATAACAGAATTTTTATTCTCAATACTACAGATCTTAATAAAATGATACTTTTAGAAATCAAAATTGTGTGTGTGTGTGTGTGTGTGTGTGTGTGTGTGTGTGTGTGTAAATAGGCTGTTAGAAAGTTATACCCTATTTGCCGAATTAACATTATAACGAAACAAAGAATTCATTTGAAGCAAAGGAGTCTGATAATAGTAAATATCTACTATATGTGAACCAGCTATAAACAGCTTTCACATATTTTAATGATTTAGTAAATTTATGAATAAAAATTGTTTTCACATTTATTTCCTTATAATTGGTAAATGATAATTTTTGCATTGCATTAGTCCTCATTGTATTAGTTTCTAGAATGTTATAAATATAAAATTATTCTTGGAAATAAATAATTTAATAAATAAATAAATAGTGTCTGATATTGTTGTAGTAAGTTCTCAAGAATAAAAAATAAACAAATTCACTTTCATAAGTTTAGGTTTTATTCCAATTCTAATCATCACTTTTAAAACAATAAATATTGCTGAAAAGTGAAAGAAGTTAAAAATAGTGGTGTCATAGGAAAAATCATCCTTTTGACACTACATCTTATTGTGGGCACATTTATCCATATTTGTTGTCCTTATGACAAAAGTTACCATAGCAATGAAATCAGTAAATGACAATAGACTGCTTTTTATTTCTTCCCTTTCTTGTTAACTTTCTTTGGAAACTTAACTTTTAATGATTTAAATAACAGAATAATTTTAAATTCTAAAATAATTTGCAATATTTAATTATATGGATAAAAAATGAGTTATTTATATATATAACAAAAAGAGATTACTTATGCAGAAAATATACCCAATAAGATATTTTCAAATTCTTTTGACATTGCACACAGATACAATACTGATTCTAAGCTGAGTGCATTAAGAATCAGACTCAAGACCAGTGCCAATCCATACATAAATAATCCTGTCTGTTTTGATTAGAACTGTGTTAGTTTTATAATTGAATATTTCTTTGCTCAATGGTAGAGTGAAATAAATATATTTCTATCTACCTTTCATTTAGATATAACCTCACCATTATATCATAGGCACTTGAGAAATATTAAAAAAAACATAGTGATAATAAAATCTCAAAGTAATAGACATTATGTCCCAGTATTAGGTAATCAGCCAGTTAAGTGCCATATGTGATACATGCTTTGGGCGATCATGTCTCGAAAAAGACATGACTGACTGGGCAGAAGATTATCCCACAGTAGGTTGCCACTGCTTTCTGCAGTAGACTGGTTGCCAGCCAAGGCTATAGAACCCACTCTGTTCTATTATTTAACCCATAACTGGAGGGAAGAGACAGATTAATACCTTTCCCAAGGGTATTTGTGCATAAGTGAACGTGAGGAATTCAACTGGAATTCGAACTTGGCACCCCGATTTGTTGTTCCGAGTCAATACCCACTGCACCACAACGCACATGCTGAGGTTGAGGAAAAATTAGTTTTGGCACTCCTTCTACAGGAAGGAGATTGTGAGTTAATCTCTGGAAACTTTCAAATTTCTTCCATTTTTAAAAATTTTGTTTTATTTTTATTTTTTTAACTCATCCTGTAGACAAACAGGAAAAAGTATAGTTTTTCAAATTATCTGTCTGCTTGCTAACAATTTTATAGCGAAACTGGTTCACTTGACAATGTAATACTTTCAGATATAATTAAACTCTTCTATATATTTTTCTGATCAAATCTTTAGACATTATCAACCTGTATATTTGTCTCTAATAATAAAAATTAAAGGAATACTTTCCTCAAGCTTTAAATGAAAAATTACACAGATATTTGATTAATAATGAAATAATTTCTTTTTCTTTTAGGTATGACTTTGAAATTACAATTTTCCTGAGAAAATATATATATCTGCTGCAAAAAAAAAATAGATTGTCATATTTGCAATCCTCACTACTAGTAAAAATAGAAAAAGAAAAACACACTTTTGAGGTAACATTAATTTTAGTAGGTACCCATATGTGAAATAGACTCCATTTTTTATTTTAAACAGGGTGGTCTGCACACTTGACAAAATTTAATAAAGAAAATGTGTTTTCCTGCAGAACCTAACTTGGCTGTGACACGCTCTGTGGCTGAGCAGACTGAAGCACATCAACTCAAACAATGAGATACAGGTTCATATCCTACTGGTTAGCACATTTTCTTTATTAAGTTGTTGTTATGTTTTGCATATCAATGTTAGTAGCAATAGTCATAACACAGCTCTGTGTGTCCTCTGTGACAACAGGCTATTCTTCCTCACACTTGTCCAAGTACTCTCTATATATACTGGTCTCTTTCATTTACATACAATGCTACACCTCCTTGAATTGGAGAGGTTGTACACCTTTGTTTTTTCTCTGACTGGTCCCAATTATTTTTGTTTTGTACTGTCCTTCCTCTTGTCTCTCTTGTTTTCTCTTTAATGGTAATCTCAATTTCTCTTCATTTTCCTCCTCATCTTTATCCATCATTTTCATCTGCTTTCATTTCCTGTTATGTTCCACTTTTATAACTTTCTGCCTCTTCTTGTTTTGACCTTCCACATCCTCTAGCTCGTTTCTGCTTTTGAACTTATCTGCATGTGCCAGTATGTTTTGTCCCTTCTTTCCAATATAGCTGTGTTGTGACCTTTTTGCATCAGGAAATTTGCTTCTTCTTGATTTGTCTCTTTATTCTATACCACACCTTTTCTCTTGTCACAAAGGACATAGTTATGGGGGCTCTGATTTGTTTTCAAATTAATGCCAATGACCTCAGTTTCCTTCCTGCATGTGGAATGGATCTGGAACTGAGAAGCATTTTTGGTAAAAATGCTTCTATGTTTTCCATATGTTGTGAGAATGCTTTTAATTCCATTTTCAGGGTTTATACCATTCTTTCTACAATGTGGGTGATATGGTGGTATTTTGTATGGGATGCATCCAATTTGCTTTAATCATGCACATAAATTCTCATCGCAAAATTCTGGTGCATTGTTAGTGACTAGTGTCTAGGGTACTCCATTCTTTGAGAATATGGTTCTTATTATTTGTTTTATTGTGGTGGCTTTTCTGTCTTTCACTCTAACAACTTCTGGCCCTCCTGAATATGAGTTCACTGATACAAAGAATAATCTCCTATCTCTGATATGTGCGTGATCCATATGGATCTTAACCCGTGGCTTTTCTTCCTTGGGCCATGAGTGAAATTTTGCTTGCTTGAAGTTTTTTATTTTCGCACATTTTGGGCATCTTTTAATAAATTCTTCTACATCTATTGAATATCCTGGCCACCACACTTACAGCTTTAGTCTTCTTTGCATTGCTGTTATGCTGAAATGTACGTCATCATGTGTTCCTTTTAGTATGTTCCTTCCCAGTATTTATAGAGTTACTATTACATCTCCATTGTATATAATACCATTTTCTATGGCTAGTTTGTGTTTTGATTTCTTAAGGGGACACTCTGCCATCAAACAATTACTCCATATATTATTTTTTATTTTCTCTACTATTCTAATTAATACTGGTTTTGCTTTGTTTTTATTTTGAGTCATTTTAGAGGAAGAATGTGCATTTCCACTCATTATCTTCAGCATTTTCTTGTCTTTCTTCTGTTTCATTCTTGAACTGCATTCTTGATAAAGTGTCTACATGATGAATAGTGTTCCCTTTTACATACACTATATCAAAATCAAATGCCAAGATTTTTATTGCCCATCTTAAAATCCTTGACGCTGTGACTTTTGGCAATTCTTTTCTTGGGTTAAATATGAATTCTAATGGTTTGTGGTTCAATTTTAATAAGAATATTTTTCCCATCAAAAAGTTTTATGCCGTTTCCATGCTCTATTGCTAGCGCTTCTTTTTCAATATTTGAGTTGTTCATTTCTGTTGACGTTAATCTTCTTGATATGTATATGATTGGGTATTCTTCTTGTGATAGAACAGCAGCAATTGCCTTCTCACTTGCATCTGCAGTTAACATTATTTTTTTAATTCATTCAGATGACACAGTGTTTTTTTCAGGGCTTTGCATTCCACTGTAGCAAGATATGAATTGGTTGTCATCAGTCTTTGAGTTGTTTAATTTCTTTATTCTTGCAAATGCTGCAAAAGTTCTCATCCATGTTCTGGATTGTGCAGTGAAATCATGGATACTATCGGTAATTCCATTGTAATGTTTCACATATCAGTAGCAGTAGTCATAGCACAGCTCTGCATGTCCTCTGTGACAACAGGCTATTTTTCCCTTCTACTTCTCTCTATATATACAGGCCTCTTTTATTTGCATATGTTACTACTGTTGTCTTGAGTGTACAGTCCAGTATATGTATACCAATAGCGTGTCTATTTCAAACACAGGTATCAACTAAAAATAATGTTCAAAGTAATAAAAATATCTGATTAAAAATATATCCATTAATTCTTAATCATAATTTATAAAGTTAATTTAGGGTATTGTTTTTGTACGCTTCCAAAATAAGAACCATGTTCCATGCTAGCACAATTTTTAAAAATTACAACACTTTACTAAACTGGCAAGATATATCATGCCAACTGACTACTTTTGCAAACAAAAAATACATTTCTCTATCTACCAGAAAGAAAATAGGTAAAAAAAAGATTTGAATAAGAAGTCTTAAGAGGCTCCTGGGCTAATAGAATTTTGGTGACCCTTCATTTTATATGTTCTCTACAAACTGTGTCTATAAAAAAAAAAAGAAAAGATTTTTAGATAATGCTTTTTTGGTGCCAAACATGAAGTAGTTCAGCTATTTTTTTAATGATTTTGAAACTTATCCAATTTATTTCATCATCAGCTTCATGATATCTTTTATCCAAATATATCTAGAATGAAGAGTCTGTATTACACTGAAACTCTAGTATTCAAATTCACTAGCAAAATATTCTAAAAGACCCACTCTAACTAGAAGAAACAAGACTCTAAATTGTTTCAAATTAGTTCAAAAGAGTCCCATTAAATCTGAAAATAATCAAATTCCTTTTGTTTTTATATCTTTACTTTTTTTTTCCAGTTTTATCAGGATCCCAAGCTCATATGTAAACTTGGTACTTGTTATAGGAAGGCCAAATTCAGCAGATAACTGACAATGAAAAGACAGGTTTTAAGTGAATTCTCACTCAATTAGCCAATGAATATAAAACTGTCAAAAACAGTCATGTGTCAAGTGAACAGTGGCTTGAAGAATGTCTGAATAAATGTTTTGTTTTAATCTAGTTGTGCCAAGAACTTCTTATGGAGTTTTCAAAATGTCATTGTGTTTTTGTCACTTCTTATAAAGACGGGGTTTACCTAATGAATTTTAGTGATGAAAATAGATTTTAATTCATGAGTGATGTTTAAAGTTGTTTTAAAAGATCTGGTGGAATTTGTCATCCTGATTATATGTCTTTGTCTATCAATGGTGAAACATAGGGTACTTTCACAACAAAGGGAGTTTCACAGCTAATTAAACATGAAGAAAATACTGCAAAGCACCAGGTTATTCTGTATTTTAGATTGCTTCACTCAATCAAGACATTCTATACTGATAGGGAAATGTTGCCTTCCAACAAGACAATGAACCACCAAAACCTGGCTTTAGAAAGATGATTCTTAAATCACCTAACCTCACCAATCACTGGATATTAATCTAACTAAAAAAATTGGAGTTTTATTCAATCAAAATTAACAAGTACAAAGTACTCATACAAAATTTGTGAAATTTCATGTAAGAACTCAGAGGGATTCTCTATCTGTTGATGTTTTGCAGGCGACTGATTTAATGTTTAGAAAAACTGAATGTTGCTAAAAATATTTCTATAAAAGAGAGAGTGCTGAAAGTTCTTGGCCAAAATGTTTGTACATTGAAATCTTGAGTTGGAGAAGTAAGTTTGAACGAGAAACTTTCAGCACCCCCTTGTATTAATCTTAATCTTTCACATCTAATACATATAGACTGAAAAGTAATGATATTTACATGTCCCACTTTTTGTATCACCCATACACAGTCCTGTTAACACTGGATTCCTTACAAGAGAGCAATAAGCATCTCCAGAAGCCTCTGACTAATAACTAAATATATGAGACAATCTTTTCAGAAAAGTTTATATACTAAAAATTAAAGCTGTATGCCACATTTCTTACTATGAGGAGATATACAGCAGTTAAATCATATAATAATTTGATTTAGACAATTTACTAACTTCTTTACTATCATGGAGTTGGCTCATTTCAAATTCAGTTAATATATATTTTTGTCTTTTTCTAAGGAAATATTATTAAAGACTTTCTCTGTTTTGTATAATTCTTGACTGCCGACTCTTATCACTTCCCACAAATTCTCTGTTGCCTGTCTTGGCTGTCATTGTTGATGGGATATCTTGACCTTTTATTATCCATATAGGAGTGAGGCACATTTCTGTGTGCACAGCTACGAAACCACAGCCTTTGTACTGTTAAACACATTGCAAATAACATAAACTTGGACAATGTTTTAATGCTTTTGTCATCTTTTGCCTGGGATATTTGATTAAGATATCTCCTTTTTTCCCAAAAATATTTGCCTTATTCCACTTTTACAACGGACCTACATTAATTAGAGGTTTCTCTTTTTATCTGAAATAGTATAATACAAAGAAATAATAACAATTAATTTATACGGAAAAATGTTTTGAGTGTTTCCAGACAAAAAAATAACTTTCCTCATTGCCAAAGGTTAAGTTTTATCTATGAAAAATTTATTCTGTTATTTTAAAAATACTAGCTTTGTTTAAATGTATAATCATCTAGGTTGTTTTTCTTTTATACACATTTTTTAGAGAGAAGTGTATTTTTTATGAAGGCCAGACAGTTTGTGTAAAATTTGTTATCTTTTTTGGCTTGGCTGTTAAAATCCAGCATAATTTGTGAAGGATACATTTCCAATTTATGGAAAATATTTTTTTTGTATATACCTACCAATGAGAGATATGGTCTCAAACTTTAATAAAATCCCAAATAGTCAGGCAGAAGTGGGCCTAATTTTTTTAATAAATGACATTCAGGTCAGTAGATATAAGGAGTAGATCTTTTGACAGCAAGGAAGGGAGGTAGGTCAATATCAAAGAATGTACTGACATCAAGTGAACATCAAGAAGGCTCTCTATGACTGCCAGCCAGCCAGTCATAGAGAGAGAGGAATTTAGTCACAGGAAAAATTCTCCTGAGGTTGGACAGCCTAAAATGAAAGGCTTTCTGAAAAGTTTTTATCAAGAAAAAACTGTGTAAAAAAGAATTGTGTCCCAGAGACAACTGTGAAGCAATTTTCAAGATTTTTTTTTTCTTAAAGGTGCCTTATTGTTTTCTCTTTTTGACATTTTTTAAAAATTCTGTCTTTTCCTGAGTTGTAATTTTTTCCCTATTTTTTACTGGTGATCCTGTATCACAAATGGTTATCCTGCCTTAACAGACACACAATAGGAAATTTTTGTGAAAATTTCTTTGTAGCTTTTTTCATAATTGTAAACTGTAAATAAATGTGTTTTTCCTTTTAAAATTTTATGCATTTGTTGTCCTGTTTTTTTTTTAATTTTGTACCTATTGATAGGATGTGCATTGTGGTACAGTGGATATCGGCTCGGAACGAGAAATCGGGGAGCCGAGTTCGAATTCCAGCTGAATCCATTGTATTCACTTACGCGCAAATACCCTTGGGAAAGGTATTAATCCGTCTCTTCCTTCCAGTTATGGATTAAATAACAAGACAGATTGGGTTCTATAGCCTTGGTCGGCAACCAGTCTACCGCAGAAAGCAATGGCAACCTACTGCGGGATAATATTGTGCCCAGTCAGTCATGTCTCTTTCGAGACATGATCGCCCAAGCGTGTATCACGTATGGCACTTAACTGACTGACCTATTGATATGTCTTGCTATTTATACTAATTTTTTTATGTTTGGCACAGGAGCTTAGACTTGGTAAAAATAAAATTTTTATATATCATTTGTGGTGTCTAATGTGGAAGGCTTGAAATATGACAATATGCTTCATAATTTAGCAACATGTTTTTTCTATTACCTAGTCTTTTGAAAACATGTTGCAGAAGTGAGCTCAATTTATGTACTCTTTCAAAATTGAAGTCATAAATTTCTATAATCCCTCAGTCATAGAGAACATTCTTTACCTTCTATCAGTATGGCTGATGTTAACGTGCAGAAGATCAATTCATTGCATCTCATTGGGCTAAAGCCTTTCATTGATATATGAAGTGGACCAATTATATGGAATCAGTTGCTAGGTTTGCAGTAAGAAAAGTTGGTTGACTGTGTTGTGCAAGACAGTTTCTCTCACTAGATTCACAAGAAGCAGTTACTTTTTTTTATATAGAAAAAAACTTTGAATGTTAGAAGATTTTTCCTATATAAAATAATTGTAACTGCTTCCTTATATCATTTTGGCTTACAAAAAGTTTCTTAGAAAAAATGTAATTTTGGAGAGACAAAAGAAACCAGTAGTTCTATTTAATGCTTAAATGAAATAGATCATATCGAAAAGTAAACCTGTTGCTGGCAGATTTAAAAAAAGAAAGTGATTATTTCTTTGGCAGTTGTTGAGTTTACAAAAGTTTGTAAGACCATATGAACTGAAAATTGGTCATTCGTTCTTATATCTTATATCTTACTCTAAAGCAAAAAGAATCTATAATTATAAAATCATAGTGTCAAAAATACAGCCAGATATCCACTAACATATGACATATTTCATTACTTATAGAATGTAAACATTATATAGTAACATTTATGCTATAGTCGTTATTATTATTCAATACTAAGTAAGGAAAGTCATTTAGAAAAGAAAAGACCAGTTTAGTGAAGGCCAATATTGCCTTTCAGAATTGTTAAGATTAAAATAAAGATTTCTTTCAGTTGCTTAACTTTATGAAATAAAGAGTAGAATTTGTAATTATGTAGATTAAATTGCATTAAGATAAAGAAAAACTATAGATCAGCTATCACTTTTTTAGGATCCACATTTTTCAAATGGAAACACATTAAATTCAATAGCTAATTCTGAAATCTTTTTCATAAAATTCCCTGTAAATCAGTAAAAGTTCAATCAGTTAATTGCTATATGTGATACATGCTTGGGTAGTCATGTCTCTTTCAAGACATGACTGATTAGGCAGAAGATTTTCCGCAGTAGGTTGCCATAACTTTCTGCAGTATGCCAGTTGCCAACCAAGGATATAAAACCTAATCTGTTCTGCTATTTAACATATAGGTAGAAGAAGAAAAGATGGATTAATACCTTTCCCAAGGATATTTCTGCAAATGAATTCAATTGGAATTTGAACTATGAAATTTTAATAAAATGAATTAAAAAAGAAAATACATTGATGATTACTACTTCCAAAATGGAATTTATTTTTTTGTTTATTTAGCAGTATATCAACTCCTTATGGATCATTAATGTCAAAATTTAATTTTCTTGGGTGCATTAGTAATTTTGTTTGCAAAAATATATTGCTGGTAATTTCTTTTTTTTTTAAATATGTTGCTGATATTTTTTTTTTATTATGGAATAGTATTACTGGTATTCTTTCTATAAAAATGTATTTTTATACTTTCATAGTGCTGGGGGGGAATAACTATTTTCCCATAGCTGGGGCCCTAACAGGTGCTACCATACTAGTGGACCTGGGAATAACAGCAATTAAGAAGCAATTTCACACTCATTAAAACCACCCAATTAAAGGTCCTGCCCTAGATGTAGTTTATTGTCATACCTAGAATGGCAAAATAGAACTTGGAAGAAGATTCTTCAGAGTTGGAATATAAAACTTCTTCTACATACTGTGTCCCTTCAGAACATGAACGGCCATAGCTTTCTACAATTTCCTTTGTCTTTTGTAACGCTTAATAAATTTTGTTTTTTGTTATCTCTGGCAGATGTGCGTTGTGGTGCAGTGGATATAAGCTCAGAACAAGAAATCAGGGAGCCAAGTTCAAATTCCAGTTGAATTCCTTGCATTCACTTATGCACAAATACCTTTGGGAAAGGTATTAATCTGACACTTCTTCCTCCGGCTATGGATTAAATGACAGGACAGATTGGGTTTTATAGCCTTGGTTGGCAACCAGTCTACTGCAGAAAGTAATGGCAATCTACTGCGGGAAAATCTTCTGCCCAGTCAGTTATGTCTCTGCAAGACATGATCGCCCAAACGTGTATCACATATAGCACTTAACTGTAATCTGTCTTAAACTCTGTTCTGTCATCCATTTACACAAGCTTGCTAGGTAGATTATGCATTATTTTCCTTTCTCCCTCTTTGTCTGCAATCTGTCCTGTGAGTATCAAATTTTCCAAGTCTTCATTCTTCATTATGTATCCTAAAAATTTCAATTTCAACTATCTCTTTCTGATGTTAAGTATAAGTGTCCTTTTTCTTTTCGTCTTCTCTAAAATTTTAAGCAAACATAGTAACAGCTAGTCTACAGTCACTGATCTGCAATCTCATACAATTATATGTAACAAATAGCTAAAATATCACAGATAAAAAAAAATGCAAATTAAATGTTGGTAAGAATTATTTTCAAGATCAATCATAAGAGAAAAAAAATTGAGAATGTCAAAACAGAGAAATGTCATACAATTGTCTTGAACAAATAATTAAAATGCCACATGTAAAAAAGCAAATTAAAATGAAGCTAAAAATGTTAATGACAATTTCAGATTTTTTCATAATGCTTTTGTATTTCTAAAAAATATATTACTCTAAGAGAATTATCTGACCTGAATTATTCATGGAAAAGAAACAAAAAAATTAGTATTTGGCTTTCTTTTCTTTATCATATTTTATTTAAGAAATTTGTTCAAATATGGAGATAAACATTGATAAGAATTATTTTTAGGATCAATAAGAGAAAAAAACCCTGAAAAAGACAAAACAGAGAGAAATGTCTTTCTACTCAGACTGAACAATTACTATTCAAGTAAGTTTGGTATTTCCTTTTATATTTTATAACATTCTTAAACACATGATCAATCACTCAACCTGATCATAGAAATTATCTAATAAAGCAGACATATATTCTGATCTACTAAAAACCTCTTGACAGCTTTTCAAGCTAAAGATATGCCAGAGATTTGGGGGACTATTCCAAGACAGTTGATATTCAATTTCTTTTCTTTTTATCTGGTAAGAGATGTCAGGTCCTAGGTTATTTTTTCTATATTAAGAATTAAGAATTGAAACATTTCATCAATTCTTGTGAAAATAATACTATATTGTTCAACAAAATATAAGGAAAAAGACAATCCACATTTTAAAAACAAATTTCTCACTTGTGTGATTTATAATTCTTTAGAAGCTGACAATGACAACAATGATCTCTACTGACTGATATTTTGCACAATAGAAAGAACAATGATACTTTTACCCAGTTGGACAACAAATATAAACAAAAAGTCATGGACAGAGTGATTTTGATATAACCCAACTCCAACTCATTTTGATAACAAAAAAGGATGTTAGTCTGAATGATAATTTCTCATCCCAGAAATTCATATTTAAATTTTGATTTTTGAAATTTGAAGTTTCAAATCTGCATGATTTTCAAACAAGAAACAAAAGAAAACCAAGTTAATTTAGAAATGAAAAAGAATATGATTTAAACAGATAATAATCAGAAAAGAAACAGAACTAAGTTTACAAATGAAACTAATAGTTAAAACAAAATAGATAAGAAACCTAAATTTATTTACCATTGTAAAAAAAGTTAAATTATTAAAAATGTTATCAAATTCAAACCTCTTAGAAGGTTGGTAGGTAGGTAGGCAGCAAGCAGGCTGAGAGTTTCCCTGAAGTAAATAGATGAGAGCCTGACCCCAACCCCTGTCTACAGGAGTGTGGGGGATTTTTGGCCAAGTGTAGACACTCAAAAATACCCCACATAAAAATTTTTCTGTCCCTGACATATAAAAATCTTAAAGGACTAAGCAACTTTCCCATCTGCACATCCCAGGAACAACTAAAAACAAGTTTCCTATGAAAAGCAAAAACTTAGTTATGACATAGTAAGGAATTTGTTGTTGTACAATAATAAATAAACTTTAAAAGCTAATAAGAGATTTAAAAAAATAGATTAATTTGAAAATAGAATAATTTTTTAAAAAATTCTTCCAAAGTTGTTCTGTAAGTATTCTTTAAGTGATTCAGTATGATAAATATTGTTTTTTGGGACAATGGTAAAAAAAGCCATAGTCTGTAGTCTTGCAGTTTAACACAAAAATTTGCTTAAAAACATTTTAGTTGGAACCTATTGAATTTCCCAGGAGCCTACTACCAGGGTATCACTAGTAAATAAAATAAAAACTTATCAGTATCACTGTAGTCAGTCAGTTAAGTGCCATACGTGATACACGCTTGGGCGATCATGTCTCGAAACAGACATGACTGACTGGGCAGAAGATTATCCTACAGTAGGTTGCCATTGCTTTCTGTGGTAGACTGGTTGCCGACCAAGGCTATAGAACCCAATCTGTCCTGTTATTTAACCCATAACTGGAAGGAATAGACAGATTAATACCTTTCCCAAGGGTATTTGCGCGTAAGTGAATGCAATGAATTCGGCTGGAATTCGAACTCAGCTCCCCGATTTCTCGTTCTGAGCCAATATCCAATGCACCACAACGCAAGCCTAAAAAAATATGAACAAACAATGAATTTTTGAACAAAATTAGAAAATAATGATGAAAATGATGCAATGTATATCGGCTCTGAATGAGAAATTGGGAAGCTAAGTTCAAATTCCAGTTGAATTTGTTGCATTCATTTATGTGCAAATACCCTTTGGAAAGCTATTAATCCATCTCTTCTCCCTCAGCTATGAGTAGGACAGATTGGGTTATATAGACTTAGTTGAAAATAAAAAGGAAAAGATCACTGGAAAATAAAAGAATTTTGACCAATCAAAAAAGGCAGAGACTTTTGATGTTAGCTGAAACCAAGCTTCATGCCAGTAGTCTGGAGCCCTTTCTTTAGGGATATAAACAGACAGCCAAGGTGGCAGAGGAGAGAAGAGTCAGCAGGGAAACCAGCCAAGCTTGTCCCTGTGAAGAAACTAAGCCGTCATCTGCTTAAGTCATATTTCTGTCCTTTCATCATAGCAACAAGTTTCAAAAGTAACCACACTAGAGACTGCTATCAAAGTCTGACTTGTAAACTATGAAATACCCAGCCAAATGAATTTTCACTACTCTGAATTACAAAGTACTCGCTTGCTCCAATTGAACTCAAATAAATAAACATATATTATTTGTTTATACCTTTGATTCTGGTCATTTATATCCAAAATTTCTGGTAAATACTAAGAACTTCTGGCACTTTACCACAGATTCATTTCTTTTTTAAGGGTTTCAGCACATCAGTGAATACAATGAATTCCACTGAAATTTGAACTTGGCTCTCTGATTCCTCAATCCAAGCTGCTAACCATTACACCACCATACCTCCATATGACATGGGCTACTAATAGAGAGAAACCCCAATTGTGTTCCAACTCCTGTAAGAATTTGATCAAGCAAGACATTTGCAATAATATGTCAGACAATAGGATCAAAACTCACAGATTTAAGCCATTTTGTTTTGTCTATCAATAACAATGAGAAAGCAAAATTAGAAATAAAAAATACTAGTTTGAGATCAGTATCCTAGAAGACAAAGAAAAATAATCTCTAGTCTTTAATCTCTTTGCATTGGAAGCCCAAAACTATCAGTTTACTTGATACTGTCCCAAGTGAGGGAAAAATGATATGAAGAAAATTATATATGAAAGATAACAGACAATGTCTTTAATTGCTCCTTGTTCATGTTTTCAAGGAAAAGAAAATTATCAAATAAAAAAACTGCTTATTAGCAGAGTTGTCCAGTGTGACAAAGTTAAACCTGACATGCTTAAAAAATAAAAAAGTAAAAAAATAGACAATATTTAACCTTCATGTCCACAAAAAAATGGTGTAACAAAAAGACAATTATTCTCTTAACATTTTCTGTATACACTTTTGACTCCTCCAGCCATGCTTATTGCTTTAAAAAGCAATGATTAGAATATTAATAAAATCCAAACATGAAAGTGAATTTATATATTTTCTTTGTTCTTGAGATTTGACAAGAAAGATATTAAACACTATATTGTTTATTTACAAGAATAATTTATATTTATAAGATTATAAAAATATGTGAACTATCATGAAATATTTATTATCATTTTATAAAGAAAGAAATATTAAAATAATTTTTTTATTTATAAAAATGTTTGAGTAAGAAAATTACATTTCTTGTATTTCTTTCATTTGCATTCAACACATAAATTTACTAAAATAGGTTAAGTGAATCCCTTCCTCTGTAACAAACATTCTTTTGATTTTAGATTTTCACTAAGCCTACAAACACTCAATATTTTGAGTGTGTATCTCCTTATTCATTGGGCAAACAAAGTTTGCCTTGTGTATCATTACAGAATGTCTGTCTTTTTTGCCACAAATATTGTATTGTAGTTAGTTTAAATATTCTGATGATTTTGAAATTTTTATAAATTTTGGAATAAAAAGTATCATTATTTATTTATAAAATGGTAAATAATACATTTTTATAAAAGGTAATAAATATCAATTGCACTTGGCTCACATATATTTATAATCTTGCAAATAAACATTGCTGAGGGAGTCAAAACTGTAGACAGTAATAGTAGTATCAAGAGATTAATCATCTTTTGACATGTTTTTGTTTTCTAGGCATGAAGGTAAATATTAAAAAAAATGATTGTAAGTAGATATTTAAATTCTATATACATTTTTAATGATTTAATTAAATGTTAGTGAAAGGTGTTATTTTTATTTTAAATGATCAATAATATTTTTTGCTTTTGAGGGAAATCTTATAACTCCAAACTGTATAGCTCTACTCACTATAGTCGGGCTAATTCTTGAACATAAATTTCTCAACTAAAAAATATAACATAATTTTCACATTCAAAACCAAGGATGTTCTCACCTTAAAGATGCATTCAGTTTTGATTTACAACATTTTGAAAAAATATAAATAATTGACACAAAAGTAAATCATATAAAAAATAACCTTTCACCTGTAAGGCTAAATTTAAATTTTCAAAATATTTCAGAATAAACATAATGCCTTCAATGCATTAAAATATGACATTCTGGTTCACAATTCTCCTGAGTATTTTGAAATGAAGAGGCTCATCCTTTGTTTTCTGTTTAAGATTGGATTTCTGGTTCCTTTTAAAGTTTACTTCCACTCTATACTTCAAATATCTTCAACTGAACTCTGAAATGTTATTCACTAATTAAACACTTTAAATTTAGAATTAGCTGTCATCTTTCCTGCATAGCCCTAAAAACTTCACTTCTTGCTTTTTTGTATGTTAATAGAACACCACACAGTAACCATCTACCTTGAGTGGCCCTTGTATTGAAAGAACATTATTAAAAAAAAGAAAAACTATTTAGTCAAAATTCATGAGGTTTCTGAATTTAAGTCTTTTAGACATACAAATGAAAAATATACATGAACAATTTTAAATTAGTTGAATGCAAAATTCACAAAATATATACTCTTCTGAATAAAGTAAAGAAAAAAATCTCAACTCATCATATTGTCAGAAGTAAGATTGGTATGAAATGGTATCAGTGAGGCTCATCAATCAATTTAGATTAGAAGCTTGTCAACAGAATTAGAATTAGTTAATGAATCACATAAGAGTACCCAGCAGAGATTTTGAAATCAGCAAGCCAAGTTTAAATTCCCACCTAGTTAGGTGCATTCACTTTTATGCTAAGACCTTCAGGAAAGGCATAAATGTATCTTTTCTTCCCAGTAGAATTGGCTCTCTAGTCTTGAATGGCAGCTAGACTAGGAAACTTGGAGGAATTTCACACCTCCAAAAACCCAAAAGATAAAGCTTCTTCCCATAGACCACTGCTTTGGGGAACTAACTCCCAAGATGATGTTTCCCTGATCACTATGATAATAACCTGTTCAAGTTTACAGTTAAACAATTTTTTCTCCACCTATCCACTTAAACAGTGCCTCTTACACTGTAATCCTCTACTTGAGCAGCCACCAGACCTAGTAAAAAATAAAAAAATAAAAAATAACACTCTGCTGATATATAATTGGATTTATTTGTAAGTATGAACTTCACATACTAAAACTAAATATGTTCCCAAAATCTTACACATGCAAGCTGACAGGGAAAAAGTGAATTTACACTGAATGAATCTCGTTTTGAAAAGTCAAGAATGCAAACACCAAGTGACAAATGAAATTACTGTTCTCAAAGATCAGGAAATACAAAAACAAAAGTTTATTTACATTAGAATATTATTTTGGGAAAATTAAGAATGTAAGAACAGCTTTGCATTGAAGGAATGTGGTTGTGTTTTTGTAAGTAAGTTCAGAGAATATAAACAAATATGTGTGGCAAAAATGTAACTCAATCAAGGAAATTCAGCCTACAAAAGAGAGAGATCAGAGAGAAGAGAGGGAGAGCCAGCTGAAAAGGCAGAGAAAATGGTCAGAAGACCATCCAGACAGTCGACAGACCTTGTATACATGTGTGATATCATTCCAACCACTCCTTTACTCCACACCACATCACCAAAAAAGAAGAATAAAAATATAATTGTATATTTTTATATATCCATATCCGTGTTTATCTTTGAAGAAGATAGTCATTTCCGATTGTCATTTTCGTTTGCAGTTTATATATACACAAAGTAGTGTATATGACTGTGATTTATGACCAGTGCTTGACATTTACACAATGAACTAAATGACAAAGACTCATCCAGTTTTTCCACTGTGAAGTGTTCCTCCTAATAAATAGTTGTTTTATAAATCCATGTTTCTGTTTATTCATGTTTCTGTAGTTAGAGACATTGCTACTTTAGAATGATGAAACAAATTGTAGCTATCACACACCCTACAGAACTACTCTGAATTCCGTGAAAACAGCAGGAAACCACTCTAATATCCAAGAAGTTAGTCATGGCAAAGAACAGATATTAAAAGAAAAGAAAGTTAGTGGAAAGCCTATGATCTGAAGGAACATGGCATTTGTATATAAGTATTAGTATAAAGAATTTCTGGTTAAAGTTTCTAATTTTAACCCCAAATCCTTAAACCTAATCCCACAAACTGACTGCCATACTAGTCAAAAAGTTAATAGACTGACTGCAGTTAGAACAATTTGGAATCAAACTCAAGGCTTTTAACATTTAATTTTTATCCCTAGTCCATTAAAATTTAAGCTTGCACTAGGTTTTGAAGATGATGATTAGCTGAATATAATTAAAAGCTTTGATCCATTTGGATTAGAACCTGAAAAGTGTCCAATTTGGATAAAAGCTTGTAAAACCTGTTATTATGAAGAATAAAATTTATTAGCCAGTGATAAGAATTTGAAATTGCAAGGAATACAGATTCCAACAATGATTTTCTCACATTTTATGAAAAAAGATTATTTTTAACCAGTGGTATAAATATTTCTAAAATAAAGGAGGAACAGAAGCTTGAGATAATGGATTTTTAGTGCAGCCATGTTGCTACCAAATGTGATACAAAAAGATTTAACAGATGAACATTATAACAAACCAGCTACTCTAATGAAATCTCACACATCTATCAGTTAGCAAGACCATGCCTTAGATAGTATTTTATAGTTTTGCTAACTGTACTGATGTCTTTCACTTCTTCTAACTTGATCAAGGCCATCTGGGTGGAGTTAGGGTAACACCTTCACACATTGCTCTCTCTCTCTCTCTCTCTCTCTCTCTCTCTCTCTCTCTCTCTCTCTCACACACACACACACACACACACACACACACACACACACATACACACACAAGTAAATAAAAAAAAGTCTGTATACAAATGATAGAATTGGGGAAATGGGGACAAGGAAAAATGTTTATTTACAAGATTATGTGAACTAAGTGCAGTGTGATATTTATTACCTTTTAAAAATGTATTATTTATCACTTTATAAAGAAATAAATTTCAAAAGAAGTCTTTTTATTCAAAAATTGATAAAAATTACAAAATCCTCAAAATATTTAAACCAACTAATGGCTAGAAAAAACATAACCAATTCATTAGATTATATTGCTGACAGGTTTATAATACAATTAAATTCCATGTGGGAACAGAAATAAGGGTAGACAAAAAAATAGGAAAGAGAAAAAAACATTTATTCATTCTTAAAAAATGGATGTGGCCTACCTTTTAACAAAATACTGCAAACCAAAATATTTTGAAATTCTTAAAGTTTAATTCCACAAAAATATTCAGTCATAACAAGAATTAGGTTGTTTTAAATGATAATGTTTAAAACATTACCAATAATTAATAATCACTTATTGCATCATTTGTTGTTTATTAATATTTAAACTTTAAAATGCAGTCAACAGAAAAATATGATTATTTTATAGTTTACAATTAAAAACTGACAAATGATCCACTGAACCATGAAAAAATGTGCTGGTTGATGGTAGCTGATAATCTTTCTTCACTCTGATAAGATTTTCTGTAAGACTTTTGGGTTTTCACCTCTAAACTCTAATGTTTGGTCATTTAGTCATATTTTGGAAAGTGGGTCAGGCTCAGAAATTTTTAGCACTCCCTTGTGGGTGTGAAAACTGATATTCTTTAATGTTTATTGTTGATGGTAGCAATGGCAGAGCATTTCAACAAATGGATCCTAAATTTTGAGGAAAAAAAAAACTTGTTCTTCCCAAGTTCATGCCATTACTAAACTAAAATAAAATTTATAAAATTCTTGTTTGTTTTATGGGTAGAAAGAACACACATTTTTTTAATGGTTGTATTGCTATTCAAAGAAATGTTTTTTTTTTTTTTTTTTACAGTATTAACTTGAAGAATAAATACAATAAAAAAATACCTTATCAGTCAAATTGCAAAAGGTGCTGTAACCTGTTTGTAGCTTATGAGCTTATATATGCAATTTTAAATTCCCTCATTAAAAATGAAAAACCAATAAAAGTTCATGTAGTCAATATTTTTGTAATTATGTAATTTCTAATTGTTCAAGATTGTTATCCTTACAATATTTTGTTCCTATGCATGAACTGCAACTTTAAACTTACATTAAAAACAAAAAAATTGCTAAAGAAATCTTTAATTGTAAAAAAAAAAAAAAAAGTAAATAAACAAGAAAGTTATTGTAGCTGAATGAGAAAAAAATCATTATCTATGTCTATGAAGAGAAAACAGTAGATGCATGCAAAAAAAAAAAAAAAATGGAAAGAAAAATGTAATAACCTAACTCAGGTTTGAGAACATTGAAAATGTTACTCAGTACAATTAGCTAAGAAAAAAGAACTGATTTTAAAAAAGTTACACACACACACAACATCATCAGCTGAAATATTAGTCTGGGACTGAGTGTCAATTATAACCTTCCTTTTCCCCACTGTAATATACAGTATATATATTGGCAGGACAGTGGATAAAAGTGTTGGTTAGATGCAATGACTTGACCCGAAGTGTTGTGAGTTCAATACCTGGCTACAACAGGGGTGAGCAAAAAACTTAGAAAGTTGAGTTAAAGGAACATAATTAAGACATCTGGAACAAGCATGACTCATGGAATGAGAACAATATACCCCAGTGTTTCAGTTCAAAATTTCAATCATCTGAAGAAGGCCAAAACATTGAGAATATGGCAATGAAGATGAGGACAACAGTCCGAACAATGTAGATAATGTAAATACTGAGAGGCTTTATCAACATCTCATTCATTGGATTGAGACATTATACTCACCAATATCCACTAATATCCATTACAGGGTGCAATGGATAAATTGTCATCGAAATCATGCAGAAATATAAATAACATTCAATCTCATTCAATAAGATTGCTTTTGGCTTCAACCACAGCCTCCAGACCACTTCAGAATCTCTTACATTTTTTCTGGATGGTTTTCTTGTTTAAGTTAGTGAATACTGCCATAATTCTTGCTTCAGTTCATCTTTGGTATTACAGGGAGTTTTATTGATCTCTCACTCAACTGTTCCCATAATCAAGGGGGTTACAGTCTATGGAGTTAGATGGCCAGATGTAATAGGTGATGTGGTCGCAGAAATTGTCTAACATCCATGACTGGGTTCTCCTGCATGTTTGGCATAGTACAGAATCCTATTGTCAGGCATAGGGTCTTCCAGTAGCCACCCTCTTGACCCAGGGCAGCACTAGCTTCTCAAAGCACTTGATGTAGGCCTCTGTATTGAGTCTGAGGCTCTCACCAACAAATTTGGAGATTATTTTCTTATTAGAACAATCAGAGTGAGTTTTCTGGGCTGCTATACCTTTGTAATCATCATTAGACTTGTCCAGCTCTTTCCAAAATCCTCTGCACCCCACTCAGGTTGACACCTAAACACTCTGAAATGTTTGTATTGGAGCTTCTGACATGGATGCCAAGTGTACATCATGCTGTTTCTGAATTTCTGTCAGAGAAAATTAAATTTTATTTTTTTCCCCTCTAGCATTTAATCAATTTTGTATTAATGAGGGCTGAGACAAATTTATTGAATACTCATTTTTCTGATTCTCTAAGTTGAACAAACAAATGTCTTCATTTTTCTTTATAACTTGTTCTCAGTTACCTAGGGTACTCTGTATGCATATATATATATATATATATATATATATACATATATATATATAAAACATATGATACAAATCTATATATCAGACTAATAGTTAGTAATTTAACAACAAATAAAAAAATATTATGTATTTCATCCATAGAATGACTAATAATGATTTCATCAGTAGTGTCACTTATTGACTTATAGAGGGGAGAAATACAACGAAAGTTGGTTACAATTTTATATTAAGAATCCCTTAAGATATTTAGCTTTAAATTTGTTTTTTCAATTTTGTGACACATAGCTTTAAATTAATTTTTTTTTAAATTTATTTTTTCATTGTGTCATAGATACAAGGTGAGTAGAAAGAAACTCCCTATTGAAAATTACTTACATTTTTTGTTCATATCACCACAACTGCATTAAACAAAATATATTGTTATCCTTTTCATTACTAATTTCTGTTTTTATTTTACAGTGTTAAATGTTACCCAGAATGGCACGCCTGGTGCCACAGGATTATGCTCAGGTAGTATCTTGCTACAAAGTGTGGAATTCTGTGGTACAAGTGCAGAAATGATGGTGCAGTGTTGATGGACCTCATGTTTCAGTAGATACCAAGACCATCAGAAATTTTTATTCCAAACCGATGAGTACAGAATCTGGTAGATATGCACAGAAGTGGTCATCCAGATTAGAAGAAAATGTAAAAAGGTAGAATTTTAAACACTGTAATGGCAGTGATGTCATCACCCCCTCACATCCGAAGCATCAGGATCATCATCCTCTCTTCTTATTCCTTTTTCTGCCTTTGTTTGGCATCGTACAGAGTCCTGTTGCCTGACATAGGCTCGTCTAGCAGCTATGTGCTTAACTCAGGGCAACACTATCTTCTCAAAGCACTTGATGTAGGCCTCCATGTTGAGTCTGAGGCCCTGTGGGTAGATGAATGGAGGCATAGCATCACCATCAATAATGATCATGCCAAAGACCATAATGTTGACTGGAAATATCATGTAACTCTTTTCGAATCCTCTGCACTGTCCTCAGATTGACACCCAAACACTCTGAAATGTTTATATTAAAGCCTCAGGCATGAATGCCTAGCATTCATAGGATACAAATCCTATATCATCCAACAATTGATTGAAATGCAAAAAGTAAAATTGCACTCCCACAAAATCAGATCAAATAACTGAAAACATTTTGCAAAAAACAGACCAACACAAATTTCACAAGCTGGTGTGAAAATTAAGATTCTGGATTCTGATTGGATAGGAAATAGAAAATTGAACTATGACCTTGGTCAAATTTTCTAAACACCTAAAATATGGGTATGCAGTTTGACCAGTTCATTCACATGACCTGATCTAAGTATCTATCCACATCTCTTGACTGGCCAAAGACAGTCCAATGAGAGCAGGGATCTGATAAGGATCTTGTAACAATGTAAGGGAGAAATTTCAAGACGCTGAACTTGTCATGTCTTGTCGACATACATTCATTTTTTCCTCTTCTTCCTATTTTACCTTTCTTCATCTTCACTCGCACAATGTCAACGAAACAACGATAACAACAAGATACTTCAATTGATTCTAAAAATTAACATTCAATAAGTAACATTTTTCTTCAATGCTTTACCTTTCTTTTCACTTTCTCGCCGGCCATAAAAAGGAAAGCGACACAGACTTTATTAGTAACCTGTTAATCTTTCTTCAGTTAAGTGCCATACATGATACAGGCTTGGGCGATCATGTCTCGAAAGAGACATGACTGACTGGGCAGAAGATTATCCCGCAGTAGTTTGCCATTGCTTTCTGCGGTAGACTGGTTGCCGACCAAGGCTATAGAACCCAATCTGTCCTGCTATTTAACCCATAACTGGAAGGAAGAGACGGATTAATACCTTTCCCAAGGGTATTTGCGCGTAAGTGAATACAATGGATTCAACTGGAATTCAAACTCAGCTCCCTGGTTTCTCGTTCCAAGCCAATATCCACTGAACCAAAACACACATTCTGCTACTTACAACTATAAGCTCTAGATTCCTTTAACTCCTTACTACTATTTCTCTAGAAGATTTAACTTTGTAGTACATTTTCTCTTTGAACATTTTACTTCTTACAAATTTGTTATTCTGTTCAGTTAATAAAATTCCACTTATTTTACAAACAAAACACTTTTCTTTTTTTTTTAATCATATCACCCCAAGCAAGGCGATAACGCCACTGATGTGCAGGGGGCTACGTAAGGGTAAAAAGAATGGAAAAGACTAAAGAGAAAGCCGGAAACCACATCCTAAACAGGGAACAAGGGATGAGCCTCTTCACCTGTTCAACAGATGTGGGTGAACCTTCTGATATTTTTGTGAGGACATCGGTTGTGTTTGGCATAAGGCCAATTTGATAAACATCACCGAGGCCGCTACACAATAATACACTGTATTGAATACAGCATGTCATTTACAAATTTCTGGCAGAATGAATTGCGTCATGATGCTCCTTTTGTTACAGACGGTGCTCAACCTAGACCACCGTAAACTTTTCGGTAGTCGTGACTCAACTGACCCTACTATACAGCGATGTCGACAAAATCAAAAACAATGTACAATTGTACATATTGTACATGCACAAAATTAGAAATATTAAATGGTGACAATTTACTCATCGCACCCTGTATATTGTGTAGGGATAGAGAAGAAAAAATATATACTTTAAACTTCAGACAGAAAAAAACAATTTTTCCCATGAATTGATAAAATTGGATGTAAATTTATTTGTTTGGGGGTTTACGGTTTGTTTGTTTTTTAAATTAACTTAACTTGTAAAGAATTTTAATTAATTAATTAATAAATTGCTAACTTAACCTGTAAAAAACTTAAAGATTTTTAAATGTACATCTCTAGATTCTCAAGGTTTTATCAGCTCAAATAAAAATAAAAAACATTAATTTTTAGAAGATTAAAAATTATATTAAAAAAAAATAAAAGTTGTATTTCGGTTCTCATTTTTTACTTGAAAAACTCTTGTTTACGTCATGAAATCATTTAAATTGTACGATACAAATAAAAACAAACACATAATGCTAAAAAAAGGGGATACCTATTTTACAAATGCAGTAACTCAGTCATGTTAGAAACATTTTATACTGAAAAATTAAAAAATATGCACTATGGAATTTCTGTCTGTCCACGTTTTAATGTAAACATTAAACAATAACAGAAAAACCTGAGCAAAGAAGTTATTGCAGTGAAGAGATAAAAAGTGTCGATCATGCAGGTTCCAAAATTTTGAATCAAAATATATACACTGTTTGCAGTCTGGTAATAATTGTTATAGGGCCAAAATTTTTAAACGTAAATATTTTTATTTAAATATAGTACAGTCAATCTTTTTTGAATTCTTAATTTGTTCCTCAATCATTTTCTTTTGCGTCCAATCCAAAAAGAAATTACTAGACTGGCTAATCCGGTCTTGATCTTTTCTTTAATCCTGGCATAAAGCGTTCTTTTTTATTTCGTAACAATTATCTTTGTTTATTTTGTTCTGTTATTTGTCTGATAGCTGAACTGCCTGGATTCAGTTGAGTAATGTCTATGGGTGGGAGTGGCATACAGTTAAGGGGAATGTTTGTTAAAGAAAAACACATTTTTAGCAACTTTAACATGGAGTGAACAGCAGTTACTTTTGTAACTAGTTTTTAGTTCAGCAGTTACTTTGTTACTATTCCTTGGCCTTATTATATTGATTAAACTTTTAGGGTTTTAACTTTTAACTCCTTCAATTCTAATGGCATAATTTCAAGAAAATATTTCAGCAGTTAATATTGGGTTCTATAGCCTTGAAAGCAATGACAACCTATTGCAGGATAATCTTCTGACAAGTCAGTCATGTCACTTTCGAGACATGATCGCCCAAAGCGTGCATCACGTATACTAAGTAATTCATAAGTAAATGGAGAATGATAAATATTATTAAGATAAACTACTGCAGTGAATGAGAAAAAATATTTGCAGGTTTTTACTTTTGTAAGCCTTACATTTTATCAAGTACAAAGAAGCAAGAAAAAAGATGAAAAATAAATAATTCTTTAAGGCAATTATTTTTTCCTTTCACTAATTTCCACTTTTCTCTTGTATTTTCTCTTCTGTATTTTTCACTTTTTAAAAAAATCAATTTACCCCAAGCAAGGTGATAATGCCACTAAGACACAAGAGGTTACTGGGAGTGAAAGAGAATGAGAAAATGTCAGAAGGAACTGGAAATCCAATCTTAAGCAGGAAACAAGGGATAAACCTCTACTTCTGTTCAAAAGACCAAGTAGGAATGTGAATCAAACTAACAATAGGTAAATCTATCTACTTCTATTACTTTGATTATTTTATTTTCTTCTTTTTGGAAATGGTTAGTGCTTACATTCCACTCAAAAAGAATTTTAACTGTTTCATTAACAAAAGAAAATCTGTTCTAAAACCCTTGCAAACATCTTAAAAAAATAAGAGAATGTCAATGCTGAACCTTGTCTCTCCAATCTTACCACTTCTAACATTAGAGCTAAAAACATCTAAGTATTAATATTTATCATCCAGTCACACTCCACCTAACAACTTAAAATCCACCTCCTATCTTCTCAGATTTTTTCAGCCTCTAACCTTCACTTAAATGATCATGAGTTCTTCTTCTATGTGCCCTGTCCCTTCAGGACGTAGGCGAACATGGCTTTCCAGGTCTCCTTATCCCTGGTGGCTCTTAGCACGCCTTCTCCTGTTACACCATGCTCAATCCATGGTATTCGCAGCATCCTTCTGTAGAACTACATTTCAGCTGCTTCAAATTTTTCCTTCATCTTTGATGATATTGTCCAGCATTCACTGCCATATTGAAGAATTGACAACACATAGCAATCCAGTACTCTCTTCCTTGTTTCTAGTGAAATTGTCCTGTTTCTTAATACTTTACTCAACTTCTGGAATGCTTCCTTCGCCATGCCAATTCACCTTTGGATCTCTGTGTCACACTTTCCGTCTTCTGTTATAACACTTCCCAGGTATTTAAATTTTTGTACCTGCTTGATTCTAGTATCCCTGACCTGTAATTAGCATATTAGGCTTCCCTTTTTACTGAAGACCATGTATTCGGTTTTCTTGAAGCTTATTTGTAGTCCTTTATCACTCTCTTCAGCTGTAGGGAGGTCTTGTAGTTTCCTTTCTGTGTCTGCTATCAGCACTGTATCATAGGTATCTGCGTACCTTAGATTATTTAAATTGTGGCCTCCCCTGCGACTGTGCGCAACAAAGAAAAGATTACCTTGGGGATCTGGAATGTCAGGACGTTAAACAACTGCGGACAACTACAGAATGTCAAGCAGGAAATGAACAGACTGAAAATCAATATTCTGGAAATATGCAAAACCAGATGGCCAAATAATGGAGACTTCAGCAGCGACAACCATAGGTTAATATATGCAGGAGGCAAAAATAATGAAAAAGGAGTCGGCTTAATACTGGACAAAGAAATGAAGAAATGTGTTTTAGGATACTGCCAGTTCTCTGAAAGAGTTCTCCTAGTCAAACTGAAAGGGAGACTGTTCAACATAGCAATTGTAGCCACCAACAATACAAAGCACCGAGGAAGAAATAGAATCTTTTTACTCCACCCTAGACAATGCTAAGGCTCAATGTAAAAGCCAAGAAATTAGGATAATCATGGGAGATTTGAATGCCAAAGTAGGAAAGGAGAGGGAAGGTATGACAACTGGCAACTTTGGTTTAGGAATTCGCATTGAACAAGGAGAAAAATGGGTCCAATGGTACATAGAAAATGACCAGGTAATAACTAACACCTGGTTTCAAGAACACCCACAACGTCTATGGACATGGAGAAGCCCAGGAGGTGACATGAAAAACCAGATAGACTGCATAACCATAAGCAGCAGATTCAGAAATGCAGTGGTTCAAAGCAAAGCCTATCCAGGCACTGACTGTGGAAGTGACCACATCCCAGTCATCTGCAAACTAAAGATGAAACTCTGGAGATTGAAGAAGCCTAGTGCAGCACCAAAACTGAAATACAATACACTCATGAATGACCTCAACCTACAAAAAGAATACACTAACAGTATGAAAATCAAATACAAAGAACAAATTGAAAAAGGACATTCGAAATGGGACTCACTAAAGGAAGCAATAGTGACATCAGCAAACAACATTGCCCCAAAGGAAATTAGGTGCAGAAGAAAAAATGAGTGGATGACTGAAAAGAATCTCGACATGATGCGAAGGAGGCAGAAAATGATATCAAGACATGGAATGGAGTACAGGGAACAACACAAGGAAATAAGAAGAAAATGCAGACAGGCTCAATGACAAATGACAGAGGAATGGCTCAATGACAAATGTGCAGAAGTAGAGAGATTGAGCAAGAATAATAAAGCAGACATGCATAAAGAAATAAAAGAACTGACAGGATAAAAAAACCTGTATAAAATCCAAGGATGGAACAATCATTTTGGAGAAAGAGGAAATACTGCAACAATGGGAAGAATATATAAAAGATCTTTTCCATGACAAGAGAGAGCAACCAATAATACACAAAGATGAGGATGGACTGGAAATATTAAAGTGTGAAGTGGAATCTGCAATAGCCAAATTGAATAGAAACAAAGCAGCTGGACCAGATGGCATAATCATAGAGCTGCTGATAACCCTGGAAGAATTTGGTATAGAGAAAATTACAAAAATAATAAATGAAATTTATAATAGTGGTGTAATACCAGATGACCTCAGCAAGTCGATCTTCATAACATTACCTAAGAAGCCAGGAGCAAGCAAGTGCAAACTCCACAGAACCATCAGTTTAATGAGCCATATAACAAAACTGACCATTGGAATCCTGATGAATAGAGTGAGAAGCAGAATCAGGCCAGAGATAGGACAAGAACAGTGAGGTTTCGTCAAAGACACTGGAACAAGGAATGCCATATTTATGATTAGGATGCTCTCTGAAAGGGCAATACAAATGAAGAAGGACTTATACCTGATTATGCGAAGACATTTGACAAAATACGCCACAAAGAATTGATGGAGATGCTTGGGAGCCTTGACATATTTGGGAAAGACTTAAGAGTAATCAAGAATCTTTACTGGCAGCAAACTGCATGTATACAGACAGGTAATGAATTCAGCAGATATACAAAGATAGAAAGGGGCGTAAGACAAGGATATGTTTTTTCACTGGATCTATTCAACTTGTACAGCGAGAATATTTTGAGGACCCTAGAAGTTATGCTTAATTTGTCATTGGATCATGAGTTACATGGAATAAAATGTAATCCTAGCATGTGACGAAAAAAAAGGTTTTTGATCAATGAAAATACACTGAACTTTTTAGTTGTTAGAATATAGATGATCATATAAAAAAAATAGGAGCCAATAAAGTCAGTAAAATGTCTCCAAAATCTGACACAAGGAGATCAAGTTATTCCTTTCTTATTCCAGCTGTTCAACCAGCATATCAATTTGGCTCCAGTAAATGTAAATTGAAAAAAAATCTTTATTATTATAGATGATTAGCAGCAATTTGTTGCTCTATTACACTGACACACATTTTCTCCTAGAACTTTCACATAAATATATACTACAGCAACCTTTTCAATGAACAGTATAGTTATATATACAAAAAATCTTTTATTTAAATGAACCTAAAAGCTTATTTAATGCATATTTTATCTTCATTCTCTTCTACTGAAAATATTTTTAATTGTAACTGTATTTTACTTGTAATTTGTTTTGGTTGCATATAATTTTTTTCTGAAAGTATTTTTCTCTTTATTTTACTTTGAACCCCTTGAATATTATTTCTTTTGAGAAAATATTTTTCACTTTATTGTATTTTGATCTCCTTATATAATATTTCTTTTGTGAAAGTATTTTTCTCTTTTTTTGTACATTAATTTGCTTGCATATTATTTCTTATCTGAAAGTATTTTCCTCTTAACTGTACTTTGATAGCTTATATATTATTTTTGTGAAAGTATTTTCTCTTTATTGCACTTTGATCCCATTGTATATTATAGCTTTTGAGAAAGTATTTTATTTTTTTTGTATTCCAATCTGCTTGCATATTATTTCTTATCTGAAAGTATTTTTCTCTTTATTGTACTTTGATGCCATAGTATATTATTTTTTGTAATAGTATTTTTCTCTTTATTGTACTTTGATCCTGTTATATAATATTTCTTTTGTGAAAGTATTTTTTTTCTTTATTGTACTTTGATCCCCTTGTATATTATTTCTTTTTATTGCTTAAAGGCTCAGAATAAACTAAATATTAATTATCTTCACTACATATTGATACCCAGTTTTAAGTAAATTAATATTATTATCATGAAATCAAAATGGTTATATTTATAAGACAGAGTTGTTAATTTTACCACTGGAATTAACATAAATAATCTAACAATTCAGTTTATCTATTTAAAATTTTGTCCCTAAATGTACAGCTCTGTATTTGAAAAAATTCAATCTTAAGAAAAATTTGAATTCAAGGTCATCATATCAGCACAGCTTCTTTCATTAACTATAACTGTAAACCTCACATTGCAACTCTTACTTCCTTATTTAACAATAAAATATTTTCCTTCTTTCCTTAACTGCTTCCACTATTCCTTCTGTCTGGATAAATTAACTCCATTTTTGTGAAAAATTTGGTCTTAGAATTGAATATTTATATAGTCACAAAATAAATTATTGCTGATGGATTTGTAAAAATTTGTCTAGTTTATTTTCATTATAATATACTGTTAGTTTCTTATATAGAGTTCTCATTGGATTAATATCCTCCATGAAATTATCCCTACCAATTACCAAGGATAGATAGATATTATCTAAACATATATTGTTAAATATAACAGACAATGAATGCCTATTATGTTTAATAATGAGCCATTCTAAACATCATATTTTGGCTTTAATTTCTGGTGGAAATAAAGACAAAAATGTCCAACATTTGGATATTGTTTTATTACTCTAAGCTTTCAGCTAACATGAGCCATCTTCAAAGTGGTTTCAGGGATGTTAACATTAATACATCCACCATCAAATGTGATATTCTCTTGTGTTAGCATAAAACATTGCTATGCAATGATAACAGTCACCAAATAGGAGATGCAGATTGTAAATTAGTAATGTGGTTCTATAACATCACACCACGTGAAAGACTGAAATGTTAACAACAGAACTATATGTCTAAATGCAGTGTAATGTATTGTGACTAGATTGAAATGTGATTTTATTGAGTGTGGGTTGCTTTGATTTAATGTAAATGGCCTTCAATATCTGAAGGTTCTTTTACTGTGTGCATGTGTAAGTATTATTGTGTTATTGACTAAAATCTGTCTAATATTACATACATGACTATGTTTTTCTAAGAAATGTTGTTTAATTGAACTCTGATCAGAAAAGTGACAGGTAAGTCTACAGAAGAGCATGGTGTAGTAAAACCAATATATGTAGTGGGTTTATTATTAGTATCAGAACTACAATCTCTGAACAAGCATATATATATATATATATATATATATATATATATATATATATATATATATAAATCTATTTTGAAGCAGTTCTAAACAATGCTTCTACAACTGACAAAGAAATAATTTCATCTATCACTGAGCAACCTGAAATTCCTGAACTCTCTTTCCTTCCAGCAATACATGAGGTTTTTGTTGCTATCAAGCAAATTTCTTCAGGCAAAAAATCTGGGAAAGACGCCTTACCTCCTGAGGTTTTTAAGTACGGTGGTCAGAAACTGGTGAAGAAGCTGTATAATCTCTTTGTGAAGATCTGGCTAACTGGAAATGTCCCTCAGGATTTCAAAGATGCACTAATTCAACACCTGTATAAGAACAAAGGCAATAGGAACATCTGTGACAACCATCGTGGCATCTCACTTTTATCAATTGCAGGGAAGATCTTGGCAAGGCTTATTCTCAACAGAATAATCAAGCACCTTGTTGACGATATCTACTCCGAATCTCAGTGCAGTTTCCGTGCTGGTCGAGGTACTGTCGATATGATCTTTTCCCTCCGCCAGGTTGCTGAGAAAGTCCGAGAGAAGAACGAGGAGCTGTATATGGTTTTCATTGACCTTACAAAGGCCTTTGACACAGTCAACCATGTAGCTCTCTGGAAGGTTTTGAAAAAGCTGGGAATACCCGACAACATGCTGAATGTAATCATGTCTTTTCATGATGGAATGAAGGCATCTGTTGTTTCAAATGGGGAGTCTTCAGAACCTTTCAATGTGACAAATGGTACCAAACAGGGTTGCATAATGGCACCTGTGCTGTTTGCTTTGTTCTTTTCAGTTATGCTGAAGTATGCTTTTGCTGATATTGGTACAGGCATAGAATTCAAATTCAGAACAAGTGGTGGTCTTTTCAACCAGCAGCGTTTCAAAGCTAAGACCCTCATTCAACAAACTATCATTAGGGATCTTTTGTTTGCAGATGACGCTGCACTTTGTGCTACCTCTCAGGAGGAAGCGCAACTGCTTGTAGACAGGTTTTCCGCTGCTTGTAAGGCTTTTGGTCTGACAATCAGCATCAAGAAAACAGAGGTGATTCACCAACCTCGCCCCACACCAAAACAAGTTCTGGGTGTAAAGCAGCGGCCACCAGTATACAGCTTTCCCGATATACCAATCCGAGTAGATGGTAAAGATCTGAAATATGTGAAAAACTTTACCTATCTTGGAAGTAAGGTTAATTAGAATGCTTCTCTTGATGATGAAATCATTAATCGAATTGCAAAAGCAATTAGTGCTTTTGGGAAACTGCGCCATCGGTTATGGGATGATAGGGGAATTAGCCTAAGGACTAAAGTACTTGTGTATAAAGCAGCTGTGCTAACGATGCTGCTTTATGGATCGGAATCATGAACAGTCTATCATAATCACATCCAGAAGCTTGATGTCTTCCACAAAAATTGCCTTAGAATAATTTGTGGTTTCACCCTAAACAATTGGATGTCTAATGCGGACCTATTCACGCGCTGCGGTATTAGCGGAATTGAGAGCTTTTTGATGCAATCACAGCTGTGATTGGAAGATGACCGAATACCAAAGCAAGTGTTATACAGCAAGCTCAGCGGTGGATGGCAGAATGTGGGTAGACCTCTGCTTCGCTTTAAGGATAAGGTGAAAATGAATTTGACATGTACAAATATTCCTCGCCGTGATTTTGAACGAATTGCCTCTCAATGAATTGAATGGAGATCTGCCTGCCAGAGGAGCATCAAGCAGTTCTCTGAGACTGAGATTGACCAACTGCACGTAAGACATGAGAGAACCAAATCATCTGCAAGTGTCCCAGCCAATCATTCGTGCAATCTCCCTTCTTGCCTCCATTGTGGACTTGTTTGTAAATCTCTTGCAGGACTCAAATGCCATTTATGATTGAGTAAGTGCAGGCATGCTACATTGAATTAAACGGTTGTCTAGACCTCATACGTCGTAATCGACGGGATAAAGTCCATCATATTATGGTGTTTAAAACAAAAGATTTTCTATTATAATCGGTCATGCCAATTTAAAATAAAAACACCAGTCGACCGGTTTCATCCCCTCTCATCAGAACTGTAAAATGAGGAAAAATTATGAAACAAGACTATCTGTTATGGGTGAAATAAATGAACAGAAGGAGGAAAAAATTTTTTGATATTTTTTTACTAAAAGTTATTACATCTAAAGATGCTAGAGAGGAAGCAAACACTCTCTTTGTTTACAAAGTCAGGACCTGTCTGAACCTGATAAACAGCATCTCCAACACTTTCAGATAGAATAACAAGTGTGATCTGGCCAAAATGGAGAACCAGTTCACACTAAAATCCACAGCACAACTCAGATTATTTATTAGATGATCCGCTATGGAAGACCCATATATATTTCGAATGGTATTACCAGAGGAAAATTCTTATTGAGTATTTTAGCAGGCATATATTGTTTAATCCTAATATCCAAATGGTGCTTTATTCTACCTATTTAGCCAACTCCACAACTACATTTAAAATGATAAATAACAGAGTTAATATGGTGGGGTGGGGGGTTAAACGTCTTTACACATAGATGGAAAGACAGATCTAGTTTTAAACGAAACACATACATTGGCTGCATAATAACACTCACATGAACTTAATGAAGTACGCTTAGCTAAAGTCTCGCTAATACTACCCAACTATGGTATTCGGAGATAGACTGGACGTTTTTCAACCCTTACTGGTTTAATTTTGTTAAATTCAGCAATCTTCCCACAAATAACCATGTCTGATGGATAACAATAACTGATGGATAACCATTGTTCGCAAAGATACTAGTTATACAACTAATTTCATCTTTTAAGGTGTCATCTAAATAAATAATTAATGCCATATGGATCAAGGTCTTAATCAAATTAAACTTTTGTCATTTAGAACAAAAAGAATCCCTTCAAAGGTATAGAGACTTATAAAGGTAGGCTTCCTATACACAGAAGTAATAAAAGAGGAAGGTGTTCTATGAACCAGAACATCTAAAAAAGGCAAAAAACAATTGACCTCCTTATCTACCATAAATTTAAGGGCAGGACGACTATCATTGAGTAGGGAAAAGAATTGGTTAACCTCCAATTCATTGTTGAAAACACAAAAAGTGTCATCAATGTAACAGAAGTAGACTGTGGGCTTGGAAGAACTTAAAAATAGTCTCTCCTCATGAAAGCCCACAGATATATAAGCCAAAACAGGGCCTAAATGAGAACCCATCACAACATCATCAATCTGACAATACATGATATTGTCAAAACTGAGATCAACAGACATGGCGGCAAATTTCATAAGTTCAAGGAAAACATCTTTGGGTATAGTCGAGGGAGTCAAATGACTATGATATAGCAAATCACTACAAATATCGATAGTCTCCAACAAAGGAAAACATGTGAAAATTTGCATATGTCAAAGGAACATATAAATCCATCAGCGGCATTGCAATTCCGAATAAACTGAGCAAAGGAAAAGGAATTTTTAATACAGGATGAATTATAATGCTGTAAAACTGGTTGTAACATTATAGCTAGCCACTTAGCAACTTTATGTTGAGACAACTCTATTATAGAAAATATGTGTCTCAACGGGACACCCTCTTTATAAATCTTAGGTAATCCATAAAAACGGGAACGAATGGAGCCAGACAGTCTTAATTCCTCGAACATTTTAGTGGAAAAAAAAACACTTTTTGCCCATTTGACAAGACATTTCTGAAATTGAATTTCAGAGGTCAGAGTATAATCATGGGTGTCAATAGGACCAAGACGTTGAAACTTGGAAGGATCATCAAGTATAGATAACATTTTATTAATGTAATCCTGGTGGTCTATAAGGATGACACCAGAATTCTTATCCATTTTCCTTAAGGGATTTAATAATTCAGTGGTGTTCACTTCTCCATTTAGATTCCGAGAAAGAAATAGAAGAACCGGCATATAAATGAGTCAAGTCATTCAATTTGGCTCAAAAGTCACTAGATTTATCTGTAGACAGCTTATAGACCAAATGGGGAAAAATTATGAAAAAAGAATACAAAAAAAATTATGAAAAAAAAAATCAAAAATTTTTTCCCCCTTCCCGTTTATTAATTTCCCCCATAACAAATATTCTTTTTTCAGAATTTTCCCCCATTTTACAGCTCTGATGAGAGAGGACAAAACCAGTTGACTGGTGTTTTTATTTTAAATTTGGCATGGACGATTATAATAAAAAACTTTTTGTCTTTAACACCATAATAAAATTTTGTACCATTAAATATATATTTTTTTGTCCTGTTACGCTCATGGAGAGCACCAACTCAGTTCATTAGAGAGACAAATAGCGAGGCCGCGTTGGCTCAGTTCATTCTCTTTACTACCAGTTATGAAAGCTCTCGCTGCATGTTTACTCTTATTATTTAATTTTTTGTGCCTTATTTTATTTTTTTACAATAATTATGTCATTGATTAGTGAAAAAAATTTTTTTTCTCTGTTATAATAAAGACAATTGTGTATGTATATATATATATATATATATATATATGTGTGTGTGTGTGTGTGTGTGTGTGTGTATGTGTGTGTATAATATATTTCCCTCCTGCCACCTAATCTGCTGCCTGATCCTCTTCTTAAATGTATTGCAAAAAATTTTCATGGCATACATATGTATATGTGTGTGTGTGTGTGTGTGTGTATGTGTGTGTATAATATATTTCCCTCCTGCCACCTAATCTGCTGCCTGATCCTCTTCTTAAATGTATTGCAAAAAATTTTCATGGCATACATATGTATATGTGTGTGTGTGTGTGTGTGTGTGTGTGTGTGTGTGTGTGTGTGTGTGGAAGTAATAATATAGCATTAAATAAGCAGCAAAATATTTGAACTGAAACACTGAAATAAAGTTAATATTTTTGTTTAATTTTTTAAATCTATGGTTTTATTTCATAACATTTAAATGTATTGCATACCCTTTAAAAAATTGGCAATGGGTGCTGTGATATCTTAATTTGCTCATAGGTGTGCTGTTGCTTAAAAAGATTGAGAAACACTGTACTAAGCTAAGTAGGGTACTATTAATGTGCATACGAGGGTGGATTAATAAGTAGAAAAATTAACTTTTGAGAAAAGTCAAATGGAATAATGTATGGGTGTATAGTCTTGTTTAATAAGGTTGGTCAAATGAATTTAACAAATTTATTTTATAGTTGTTACAGCATGAAAAGGTATTGCTTCGTATTACAGCATTTGGGAAAGGTATTAATCCATTATCTTCTCCCTCCAGCTATGGGTTAAATAGCAAGACAGATTGGATTGTATAGCCTTGGTCGGCAACCAGTCTACTGAAGAAACCTACTGCAGAAAAAATATTACGCCCAGTCAGTCATGTCTCTTTCAAGACATAATCGCCCAAGTCTGTATCACATATGGCACTATGACTGATGGTATGAAAGTATTACTCACAATTGAGGCTCGTATCTCAGTAATTGGCAAAAAGAAAAAAATATTCATTTTTTTATATTTTTTCTGGTAAACAAAATAAAATTCTAGATCTGGATTAAGTAAGAATGCACTTTTTTTGTTTAATTAACTATATAAAAAAATTGCATTTTTATTTTAAAACTAGTCTTTGTTAACAATGTAAAACAAAAAATGTCATTTCAATAGATTTCATCATAGTGTTCATTTTACATATAATGTGCACCAGAATACTTCCTCGGTGATGTCTAATAATAAAATTTATCATAAAATTAAGAAAATAAAAACATGTCACCAGCCCCTGCTTCTCATCTACTACCGGTTCCCCTCAGTAAATCTCTCACTCTATCGCCCTCCCTTGGCAAATACTCGCAAAATCTTCATAGTGATTTTTAGCGTTGCTTAGATGTGACACAAGGCCAAAAGTATGGAGCACCACGCCGAGCGAGAACTGAATTCACTATTCAGTTGTAATTAATCTCTAGCAAGACAGGCTTGCTAATAAACAACTTCGTAGAATTACCCAATCAAAGTTTCATAACTTAACATAAATCTGAAAGTGTAAATGTTCGATCTATGTGATCGTCACTGAAATGCATTGACAAGGAAAGAGATTATGCTGAAAATATTTAGTGCGTAAATTGTTTTTTCCTTTCATTTATTTTTTGAGAGAGTAACTTGAGGCATTCAATGCCATACGGTTACAACTGTTTGTTAAATTTAAAAAATTAAAAAGATAAACAAACCAACCGTTGTCACATCTAAACGAGTATCAATGATGTAGTAGTGACTAATAAAAGAATATTCTGTCGAGTAATGGGTTTTTAAAAAGTGTTTTGAAAATCTAAATAAAATTATAAAAAAGCTATAAATACTCACAAACATAAATCATAAAATCGTTTACCGCGAAGGCCTTGATGAAACACCGAGCTATAAAGAACAAGAACGTTGTGCATCCAATGAGCTCTGGAGTCATGCATCGCTGCATCAGTTTGAAAATCACCAGCGTGAAGATAGGACTCAGAAAAGACATAACAGCACTAAAGTTACCAATTTTCACAGAGTCCCAACAGAAAGGTGAATTGAGAACGAACAGTGTCTCAATGCTAAATTCTCCTATTACGCTCAAAGACAGGGTAGCAAATGCCAACAGGCACAGCCAAAATTTGTGTTCGTTTCTCTCAGGTTTTTCTTCAGAGCAGATGTAAAATTTCACCAGACGTTTAAAAGTCTTCTTAGGCGAGAGTTCAGAGAGGTTCCTTTTGATCACAGTTTCTGGGACAATAGTAATGAATAAGATTAACATCAAGATTAAAATAGCGATGGCAAGTATCAGAGGCCAAAAATATCCAGCATGACAAATAAAGTAACCAGCACCAACAGATGCAAACCCTGCACAAGCAGCAAAAATGTGTTCGCTGGCAACTATTAACAAAGCTCTTTTATGGTTCTTTGGGGTAATATCCGCTGTGTATGCAAAACTAATCAGCATATTCAACCGATAACCACCAGTAAGTCCTTCAGCGATGTAACCTAACAAAAGAAATTCTGTTGGCAAAGTCAATTTCATCAGTAAAGCATAGGTTATATAACGTATAATATGTCCAATCATATTTATGGAGACAATGATTTTACGTCCCAGAATATCCATCCAGGATCCAATAATCAAAACAATGAATATTTCTGGGATGCCACTAGTGTATGAAAACGTTTTTGTCCATCCTGCTGTGATAGCCTGTACTTTCTGCTGGATGTGGTATTCCTCAGTTGTTTTATTGATATAACATCGACCAAGTGAGCGGCAAGAAGTGGTATTTTTTATGTATGTGATGTTTTGTTCACCAAAATATTCTTGATTCAGTCTAGAATAGAGATACTGTGATAAAACTGGTGTGCTGATAGCTGTAGCAATGCTTTGAAATGCATGTATTACATAAAACATGTAATGATGCCAAGTCACTTTTTGAACCAACGACTCCGGTCTCACTTCCAAAACTTGTTCATCTTCTTGAACTGGCATTGTGTTTTCAATAGTTCTTTAAAATGAGTTTCACGTGGTTATTATTATTATTTTTTTTTTAGATTGATATCCTTCTGTCTTTCATCATCATGAAAATAACAATGGCTATTCTCAACAAAAGTGTAAAGAATTATTTAAGAGTGGTCAGAGAACACTTATTCAGTTCTGACTTGAAAATTATCAAAATAATTTTAAAAAAGGGAAAAAGAAAAAAGTATTTTTTGCACGTTTGGCAGAATTTAGGTCTTTCATGCTCAGATAGCAAAATGAATAATAGAAAACTTATACTTGGTCTGATAAACTTTTTTTTTTACTTAACTCATTTCTTACGTTCTTGTCCTTTTTAATTTTTTTAAGTCTTAAAAAATGACGATTAATACGCGGATAAAGTTAAGCTTGAATAAAACAAGATGAAGATCACAAATAAAAACGTCAGGATACTGAAAAAAAAAACTGTTGTTTGTACAACGTATGTGTGCACGAAAAACAGCAGTCAACATATATATTTTTATTTTTTTTATCCTACTACTTGACTAGAAAATTGTCTACAATGCCATTTATATCGTTTTCCTTTTCTCCTTACACTCTCTTTGAGTTTATCGCCTATCTATTCCAAATTCTTTTTTCTCTTCGTTCTCTTTCGCTGCTTTCCCTTCAGCCCTCATCTGCAGCCGACTTTTTAAATACTTCTATATGTGTCGCCAGCAAACCAACCAATCAAATTACTTGCCTACTACCAATTTGTTACAGACCTCACTACAATATCCTGTTAAACAAGTACAAAAAAATATAAATAAATAAAATTAAATAAATAAATAAATGTAGTTCCGAAGGAGGTATGAGTGACCCAAGAGAGTGTAAAAAGAATAATCCAGTGTTGGCTATGATCACGGGCCTAGTTATTTTTCATTATTTTATTTCTATTAAATTAGCTCTCTTTATTTCAAGAGCCTAAAAGCTAGTAAATAGTTCTATTTTTATTTTTTAGGTACGTTTTTAATTTTTTAACATTATCAATACACAGCACATTCAAAATTGTTAAATTGCATTGTAATTAAATTAATCAACGACTGTCTTGTATTTTTAAAAATTGACATGTCATTTTACATAGCATTTAAAAAATAACTTGACTTAGTGAGTGGTTGGGTATGGAAGTTAAAGAAAGGTGTACAGTGTAGTAGAAACTTGTTGAAACCATCCATGTTACAATGTCAGTCAGTTAAGTGCCATACGTGAAACACGCTTGGGCGATCATGTCTTGTAAGAGACATGACTGACTGGGCAGAATATTATCCCGCAGTAGGTTGTCATTGCTTTCTGTGGTAGACTGGTTGCCAGCCAAGGCTATAGAACACAATCTGTCCTGTTATTTAACCCATAACTGGAAGGAAGAGACAGATTAATACCTTTCCCAAGAGTATTTGCGCGTAAGTGAATGCAATGAATTCAACTGGAATTCAAACTTGGCTCCCGATTTCTCATTCCAAGCCAATATCCACTGCACCACAACGCACATCCAGAGATGTTACAATGTAAGTAATTTAAAACATTTTATTTTTTTTAAGTTACAAAAAATGGAGTTAAATACAAGAGATGCTAAAAAGTTCTTGGTCTCTTTTTGGTCATGCCAAAAACCTTTCAAAATCTGTGGTATTTGATTTTTTTTTCATAATATCAACTGAGGGATTACTGAAAAATCATCACATCACATGACACAAAATATTAAAATAACAAAATTCAACACTTGATTGAATGCTAAAATGTATTATTTACATTCAGACTAATGTCCTCATCTTTCTTGTTATTATCATAATGTATTGTAACTAATGAAAACTCATTCCAAAAGTTCAGTCAAAATGTTTGTTTTCCATTTTATCTTGATCTTTATATTTGAAATTGTTTTATATGACAATTTAGAAACTGATATATACTTTTAGATATGCATTCATATCCATGAAATAGATGCATAAACATTTCTTTGTTCATCAGATAATTATAGGATTACTCCACTTTTAGATAAGAGATTGTGTTGTGTATTGGGATTACTCCACTTTTGAATAGACGACAAAGAAACCTCACCCCTGGAGAGGAAACAATACATGTCTTACCACTATGTCATCTTGTGATTAAAGAAAGAAAGAAAGAGAGGGTTTTGTGCACTTTCTTTTTATGCTGCTTTATACAATGCCACTTATGTACATTAAGAGAAGCCCCTCGCTGACATGCAAAAGTTTTGGGCAAACTACATAAAATGATTTTACACCTTCATTTTATTAAGAAGTTAAGATTGTTTAGCAGTATTATTTTATCAGTAGTGTCTGTGGATTTTCAGTTGTTACATTTTCATAGGTACCACATAATAGAAAATCCACTACTTTAAGCAGCCAGAAGCTAAAAAAGCCATGCAAAACTATTGGATTACTCCATTTTTAGATAAGAGATTGTGTTGTGTATTGGGATTACTTCCATTTTTGAATAGGAGACAAAGAAACTTCACCCCTGGAGAGTATGGGATACACATTTTTTTCTATTAAAATAAGCAATAAGAAAATACATAAAAACATTATAGAAATTTTGGATCAAAACGGCATTAGAATTTAAATTACATTTTTATATTTCTCAACCAATCAGCTAAAAACATAGAATAAGAACATTCTAGAAAATAGGATCGGAAGTCAATTAACAAAAAATATTTAGGCCCCAAAACAAAATAGTAAAATACAAATCTGATTGGTCAATAAATGTCTTCACACCTAAATGTTAGGAAGATTCTTTGATCCACTATTATGGTAAATAAATAACACACAGTTAGGAAGAAAGAAGTCAGTCACCAAGCTAGCCATTAAGTCAGCATGTAACCGATACTTTGTCCGGCCAAGTCATTCTTCCACACCAAAGTTCATGACCTAGCTACAGAGGGCCGTGAAAGGAAAAACCCGACAAACTTTCTTTCATCAACGCAACATGCTGTCGCCACCCAAGATGAACTTAATGTAAGTAAGAACGACTTATTTACGGACTCTGTTAATATAATTTTACACACCTTTAAACAAATTTAACTTCTTGCCAAACTTTATTTTCCAAAAGGCAAATTTTCACATCTTGTATTTTATTTGTTTCCACATGCTAATTTTATTTTATACATATTAAATTGTTGGTTGTTTAATGTTCGTTGTGACTTATTCCATTTCTTTTGCGCGATTGTAAAACATTGTGTTGTATTTGTGGGGGAACTAATCTCGAGAGCAATACCCGTAAAATAGGGAAGCACATCAACCAAGCACTTACCAAATCCCCTACAAGAGGAAACAATACATGTCTTGCCACTATGTCATCTTGTGATTGAAGAAAGAAAGAGAGAGAGGGTTTTGTGCACTATGCTTAAAGAGCTGAGATGATAGTTATGATAATATTTAAATTTCTAAGTAGGAATTGTTTCATCTGATTTAACATGAGTGTAAATTGTCTTGGCAAGTCATTGTAGTTGAACATTAGCATGATTTTTTTTGCACTAAAATGATGGCTACAATTTGATGCTGAAACAAAGATGAAGGCTGTGACTTTGAAGGGGAAAATGACTCAACAAAATGCTATAAACAGGAATTGTTTAAGTGTAAAGAAAACTGGAAGATGACAAAAGATAGACAAGAAAGGAAAGTTTATTGAAGCTTTGGTAGGCAATCTAAAATTAACAGCCAGACAAGTGAGATGTGACTGCAGTCTTAACAGTAAACTTTCAGTTGATAAAGTATTCAGAGTATTAGGAAAAACAAATTGTACAAGTGTATAGCAGTAAAACAAACATCACTAACCAAAAATATTGGAATAGGAGATTGAAATGGCCAAAAGAATATGCTGAGAAGGGCCAAAAGAATATGCTGAGAAGTGCCAAAAAGTAATTTTCAGTGATGAACATAAAAGAGATTTACATTCTAAGGCAAGAGAATATTTAAGAAGACCAATAGGAGAAAAAAAAAAACAATGTTAGATATGATACAAGAGGGTAAAATTTAGTGGTGAGCAGGTAATGGTGTGGGGTTGCATCAAAATTGATGATAGAAGAAAATTGGTAAAAGTTAATAGAAACCTAAACAGCAAAAAACTATATTAATTTACTATACTATATTAATTTACTATGGTTTTCTACCAGACTTTGAAGATGGAGACTTTTTTCAGCATGACAGTGCTTCTTGCCACACATCTCATGCAACAAAAATTTTTTTGTGAATGAAAATCTTTAAGTGCTGAAAGTTTGGCCAACACAAAGTCCTGATCTCAATATAATCCAACCATTGTGGAAGAACTGAACAAATAAGTGCTACAATAAAAACAGCATAAACTCCTAATGTTTTAGTATTACTGCCCAGAAGAATGGATAAAAAATTCCCAATGAGGAAATCTGGACCTTCTTCAATTCAATTCAACATCTAACTGAGACAGTTATTTGAGCCAAACACTAATTACTATCTCTATACTTTAACGTTTTGTACTTTCTGTAATAATAAAGATCACTTTTTGCAAAAAAAAATTATTTTCAAGAAAAGAGCTGAAAAGTGAAATTTTTGCTGGTGACCCAATATTTTTTTCATCCTAACTATGCTTAAGATGGTCTATCATACATTATTAATTAATATGCAGTAAGTTTTCTGGCCCTCAAAGATCATAAAATGTAAAAGCATACTGCTAATCAATCTCAATATTGAGGTAAAATTAACAAAAGTAATTAATTTACCACGATGACCCAAAAGTTTTGCATGCTAGTGTAACTCCATTACCAGTTGCTGATATTCAAATTTTTATTAACATACATGGATTAGTGATTACTTCAATGTTTATTCATATCATCTTCAAAACAGTATGCATAATCTATAAAAATTATCTAAAAGAAGCATATTTGAATGATAAACAAATAATTGTAGGTAATTTTGACCATATTTCAATGTTTATTCACATCACTTCTTCTCTTTATGTGCCTTGTCCTTTCAGAACATAGGTAATTATGACCTTCCATGTCTCCATATTCCTGGTGGCTCTTAGCACACTTTCTCCTGTAACACCACACAACCTCAATTTTGTCATCCACCTGCTCAGGCCCTTTAAATATGTCATCCGCTGTTTTCCTCTGTCTTTTTTTCCCTCTATCTGGCCTGTTAGTATCAGGTTCTCTAAGCCCTCCTTCCTCATTGCATGTCACAGAAACTTTAGCTGTCTCTTCCTGATGCTCAATATTAATTTCCTTTTTGTTTCCATTCTTTCCAGAACCTCATCATTGCTCACATGCTCAGTCTATGATATCCACAGTATCCTTCTGTAGAACCACATTACAGCTGCTTCAAGTTTTTCCTTCATCTTTGATGATATTGTTCAGCATTCATTGCCATATTGAAGAACTGACATCACATAGCAATCCAATGCTCTCCTCTTTGTTTCTAGTGAAAGTTTTCTGTCTCTTAATACTTTACTCAGCTTCTGGAACGCATTCTTCGCCACACCAATTCACCTTTGGATCACTGTGTCACACTTTCCAGCTTCTGTTAGAACACTTCTCAGGTATTTAAATTTTTGTCCCTGTTTGATTTTAGTATCCCCCACCTGTATTTGGCATTTTGTGGTGCTCTTTTTGCTGATCACCATGTATTCGGTTTTCTTTCAGTTTATTTGTAGTCCTTTCTTGTCACTAACTACACCTACCTTCTCTAGGAGGTCTTGTAGTTTCCTTTCCATGTCTGCAATCAGCACTGTATCATCTGCATACCTTATGTTGTTCAAATTGTGGCCTTCAATGACAAAATCTTGGCATAACATCTAGGGTCCTCAGAATAATCTTGCTGTACAACTTGAATAGATCCAGTGAAAAGACACATCCTTGTCTTACACCCATTTCTATCTTTGTATATCTGTTGAATTCGTTACCTGTCCGTATGCAGGTAGTTTGCTGCCAGTAGAGATTACTCTGATGTCTTTCCCAAATATGTTGAGGCTGCTGAGCATTTCCATCAATTCTTTGTTGCGTATTTTGTCGAACGCCTTTGCATAATCTATAAAACACAGGTACAAGTCTTTCTTCATTTGTATTGCCCTTTCGGAGAGCATCCTAATCATGAATATGGCGTTCCTTATTCCAGTGTCTTTGACAAACCCACACTGTTCTTGTCCTATCTCTGGTTTGATTCTGCTTCTTGCTCTATTCATCAGCATTCGGATGATCAGTTTTGTAATATGACTCATTAAAATTAATATTCTGATGATTATGGAAATAAACATATTACTTCATTGTAGGTTTTACAGAATTAACTTTATTTTGAATGTTTTAGAAATTTTATTAATTTTTTTCATTGAAATCATACTGGAAACATGAAAATATAAATTGGAATTATTTGTTATTAACAACCAATGTAAGTATAGGATTGTGGTAAATTTAGAAACAAAGTAGTTGTTAATAATCATGCATTTTTTTAAACACTATATATATATATATATATATATATATATATATATGCCTTATCCCCAAAATGAATATACATATACAGTTTCCTTGTTAATGTTTACCAGGGTGTTTATATTTTTTACCATAATATTTACCCTGTATAAGGCACAAGAACAACTCAAGATAGAGTCACAGTTTATAGTGATATGTGGGGAAGATAACAACTAACCCTAAACATGAACAGGTTAAGACTGAAGTGACTGGGGAAGCATCATTTTGGGAGTTGGTCCCACAAAGCAACACTTTCTAGGAAGAAGCTTCTTGAGTGAAACATATATCTCACCAATGGAATACAAAGAAAAAAAGGGTATTTTGCTACAATGTGCATGGCATGGTGGGTCTTAGACATGAAGGTTAGAAATGGGGGAACTATGGAATGTAGTTCCTCTGAACACATTCAAGAGAAATAGCAACAGAGGGAGATATAAAACATTTGGGTGAGATACCTAATATATTTATTTAAATCAATGTTTTCACAACAAAATTGGTATTGACCAACAGATGTTGAAAGATTTTTCAGAATCTATCTCATTCAAGAATGTGCAATAATTGCATTTATCTTGATTACATCATCAACTTTGAAGAGTATTTCAATTCTATCAATTATAATATTAGCCCAAAACATTATTTCGCTTTCCCATTACTGTCTTCTAAAATGTGTTGGTTGGTTATTTCTGTAAAGGACCAGCTATCAGTTTTCTCCAATGTAGCTCCACATCCATCATCAAAAATGATTGTTGAGAAAGCAGTTTGAAAGTATTTAGATCAAAACTACATCATATGTAGATTTCATTTTTACAATATTATATATGAACAAAATTTTCAACAATAAATTTATATAAAATTATAAAGGGTATATTTTTAAAAAAATTAGGCAAAAATCTAACTGATGGAGGATTGAAGTTTCTAGGTGCTTGGTTCTCTACAGTTAGTGGTTATTTTTTTTTTTAAATCAGGTATTAGTTAATGTTCTTGGGGTGATGTTACAGTAAATCAGTTGATTGCTGTCATTGCAAGAGGAACCATAATGCTGAAAACTAAGAAATATTCTACAGGCCTGAAAGAGAGTCTCAAAGAGTCTTTATTATAAAAGTGAATGTAAAGGTTACATAGTATAAAGAACTGCTGCTTATCTGCTTGTTTTGGTTTTTTTATTGGATAGTTTGCAACTGGAAGGAAAGTGGTTTGACAGTGAGCTGTACTTAATTTTATACCTCTGAAAAAATTTCCAAGTATATTGCAAGCAAGATTGTAAGAATATTAAAAGAGCAGCAAAGGATAATTCACAAAAAGTATGGTTCGTTGATTTTGTTTAGCAGCATATCAACCTCTATGGGCTATTTAATGATAAAATTTATTTATTTTGAACACAATATTATAGCTACAACTAAATATATTTTGAATGCAATTGTATGCTTTCAACTACAGATGTAATGTTGGTCATTTTGCTTATAAAATGTATTGTTTATTCAACTATAAATATATATTGCTGGTATTTTTACTAGAAAAATGTATTTTTATACTTTCATAGTGATTTTTTTTTGTTTTTGGGTACACTATTTGCCCATAGCTGGGATTCTAACAGGTGATACTATCTTGGGTCAGGGTGGACCTGGGGATAACAGCAATTAAGAGGTACTTTCACGCTCCTTAAAAACCACTGATCTCCTATTCAGAGACCTTGCTGCCGGATGTAGTTTATCATCATACCCAGGACAGGTGAAGAGTATGCAGAAGATTTCCAAGTATCAGGGACAACAATTAAGCTTCAAGCAGTCACTGTTTACAGAATGATTCGTAATCTTGTAGAACACAAAAAGTACAGCCTCTGAAGAAATTACATAATGTGGAGTTGTGTTTGAAGTTTGATAAGGAGCATTTATGTAAGATATCTGTTAGAATATTCTTTTGTCTTTTGAGACCAATATAGATTTATTTGACCAAAAACTTAAAACCAGAGATCACCATATCAACTGTGAAGCACATAGAGTGAAACGTAGTGGTATGAAGTTGTTTTTCGTCACATGGTATTGAACGATCCCATAATAAAAGGAAGAATGAGTGGAACTATATAATAAAATGTATTGAACAAGAACCTTTTTAAATCAGTCAATGCTTTAAAAATGATTTGGCTATTTCAGGAAAACAATTTTAAACGTACTGCCAATGCAACCAAACAGTGGTTTGAAAATAAGAAAACTTGTTGAAGTGGCCCAGTCAGTCCCCCAACTTGAACCTAATTTAAAATCTATCTTCAAGCTTGTCAACCACATAATTTGACTGAACTGATGATCTGTTATGATGAGTAGTTCAAAATGCCAACAGAAGAATATTCAAATCTAATGGTTATTTATAAAAAGGAAACAGGAACTGCTGCTTCTATAAACAAAAGCTTTTCCAATTAGTACTAAAAAAAAACACTATGAAAATATACATTTTATAGTAAAAATACTAGCGAAACATTTTTATATAAAAACATTATCAACAATACGTATTTATAGTAAAATTACCAACACTACATTTATAAAGCAAAAGAACGGAGTACTAAGATCTTTGATTCTGCTTTATGAAGGATAGTTAATATTTTTTATTAAAGGGAGGTAACTTTGAGAACTGAATTTTTAACTTGCGCGCAAATACCCTTGGTAAAGGTATTAAATCGTCTCTTCCCTCCAACTATGGTTTAAATAACAGGACTGATTGGGTTCTATAACCTTGGTTGGCAATCAGACTACCGCAAAAAATAATGGCAACTACAGGAAATCTTCTGCCCAGTTAGTCATATCTCTTTTGAGATATGATCACCCAAGCATGTATCATGTATGGCACTTAACTGATAATTATCATTTAAAAACGTGTTTTACAATAACTAGAACATGCTGACACTTTTTGAAATCCTCACAGTATTTAGTATTGTTGAAGTTATCACTAACATTTTTGTCGATATTAACTCTACATTTCACAAACCAGTCAATGAAATAGAAATTTGAATAAAACTACTAATTTCTTTTGACAAATAATTTCATAAAAGCCCTACCTTAAGGTTTAATAATTTCTTTAATTTAATTTGATTTTATAGAACTTCATAGCAAAAAGTATTTTTTAAGAAAATTTGCTTCTTCTTTTTTAACAGCAAATAATAAATTCTTAGGATTTCTTCCACTTGAGCATGCAACATACAACTGGTCATATGTAAATATTTCTTTCTGGAGCTAAATTCAAACTTTTTGAAACGTTTTACTTTTGTTTATAGTTCTTGCAAAAGCAGGGTATATATATATATATATATTTGTGTGTGTGTGTGTGTGTGTGTGTGTGTGTGTGTGTGTGTGTGTGTGTGTATTTACGCTCTCACACCCTGATTGAGCACTCTGGAAGAATGGTAGACTTTGAAAAACAGTAGCTACTCTGGCATCTACGCATCGTTCATTCAGCAATGAATTAGAACGCTCTCAGCTATTGGGCGTGTATAATGATAATATACATGCTAAAAAGTCTGCCTCCTTCTATCGAGCGCCCATAGCTCAGAGGTAGAATCGCCGACTGACGCCAATTTGGTTGGGTTTCAATCCTGGGTAAAAAGCAATTGGCTGTCTAACCGTACTGATGAGCTGTGATACGGCGAAACAAATCTGTCTGCAGATGACTATATATATATATATATATATATATATAAGTACAAATATGGTTTGAGTATTTGACTTTCTTAAGTCATCATCAGGGTAAGTAGAAACAATTGATGAGTTTAGTAAAGTTTTGAATGGTGCAATAATGCTACTTTTTAATTTATATAGGTAGCTGTATGGATACTGTTTAATTAACGTAAACTCAATCTGTCTGATTATATCATTCATGAACAGTTACAAGGGTTTTAACGATAAAGTGTAATTAAATTTAATTAGAAAAATAAAAAAGGATAAATAGTTTATAAATTCTGTTGGTTTTAAAAGTAATGAATTTTGAAAGGATATACAATGAAGGGATGTATAAAGAACAGAACAATGAACAAAATAAAGCAGTTTTCTAATCATAACAAAAAAGCATTTGTAAGAATATATAGAAAAATGAGCAATCTTGAACCTGCAAAAAATAGTCTGTCAGAAGGATGGTTTTCCTTTGACACTGCTATTATTTAAACTACCTTCACTCCTGGGCAATGTTTATTGCTTTAAAATGTGATGATTAGAATTTTAATAAAGCCTAAACAAATGAAAGTTAATTTATACATTTTCTTTGTTCTTAGGAATTGACAACCAGTTTATTTACACTATTTATTTATTAGATTGTTTATTGGAAAGGTTGACATAATATCGGCTGATTGCCAATTGATTTGAATTTCATAAAATGGTAAATAATTACATTTTTTCTTATAGTTGGTTCACATATTTTAATAATTTAGTAAAAAATTTATGAATAAAAAATTGTTTTTATATTGATTTCTTTATGAATTGATAAATGATAAATATTTAACTGCATTATTTTTAATATAATTATATTAGTTTTTAGAATGTAAATATGAAATTATTCTTGTAAATAAGCATTCTAATAGATAGTGTTCAATATTTTTGTTGTAAATTATCAAAAACAAAAGCAGTATAAATTAACTTTCATCCTAGGCTTAGATTTTATAACAATTCTATCCATTGCTTTTTAAAACAATAAACATTGCTGTGGAGCGAAGGTAGTTAAAATAATAGCAGTACCAAAGAAAAAAAAACGTCCTTTTAACACACCATTTTTTTTTCTTAGCACAATAGTCCAAGATTTTCAAAAAATGCTTCTATGTTTATATTAAAAAAAAATATTCATAATCTTAAGTTATTCAAATGTCTGAGATTATTGATTCTAAAACAGGTGGTAATTAGCTCATAAAAAAGAATTTCACATCTAAGGTATGGAGTTTTAGTCTTAGGAGAAAATGGGGATGAAGTTTAGTCATAAATGCAATTCCTTGATGTTTTTCTTATGTATTGCGATGTCTATTACAAGTGATAGAGTAAATTCCTCCTTCAAGTTGCTTTAATTGGTAGATCATATACATTCAATTTATGCTAAGGACTTCCAACATTTCACCTTTCTTGGCAGATCTTCTGTTATTACAATTTGGGATACTTAATAACAAAAGTGATAAAGGCATAAACAGTAAAAAAAAAAATGAAATTGGCTAGACTATATACCCAAACAAATATTTTAAGAAAAAATTTTAATTTAAAAATTTAAAATTTCAGCACCTTCTCTCCTTTGTGTATATATGCAACCACATCATTTTAGTTCGATAAAGTTCTTAAGGACGAGCTTCATCATGCGAAAAAATTAATTTTTGTAACATTGCACTGGTATATAAAAATTTCATATATTTTTTTCCCATATCAATGTTTTCAATTTGTTACATTCATCGAGTTTTAAAAATGTAACAGTGGTGCTCAGCTTTTTTCTATTCATGGAACCTCTTTTGATTGATGATTTTTGTATGGCCCCTTCCTAACCGTTTATTTTAACAAAAGTTAATTTTACAATTTACAGAACAAATAAACACTGATATTTCTTCATGTAAATTTCAATACCTTTTCTTTTAAAAACCAAGCTAGATAAATGTAATTAACTTTGATTCTGGCAAAAAATCTTGCACATAAATTGACATACAAATTAAAAAAATAAATTTAATAAAAATAAAAAATAAAGATATGCAAAATAAAGTTAGTAACTACATGCAGATATTGAGTAGAAGTGATTTTGGAAATAAAATTAAAAAATATATTTCAATTACATAATTTAAGTATATTAGGGTTGAATTATAGAGGGCAACAGGATTATAGTACCATGGTTCGTTTCACTGGACTTTTGCACTCACCCAATCTCTAAATTTTTCTGTAGCACCATAAAATTTATCAGGGCTCCCTTGTTAAGAATCATTGCTGTAACACGTAAATTTTATCCAATATTTGGAACAAATTTATGATAATAAATTACATTCTTTTAAAATAAAAATTTGAGTATTTATATAAAATAATAACAAAAAGTTAAAAGTGAATTTATTAGTATTGTAATGTGAGTATAGTAAGATATAAAAGAAAAAATGTAAAACTGACTTACACAAGTAGATCATCCAGTCATTCTTTGCAAAGGCCTTAATAAAGGAACGAGCAATATAAAAACCAAGAGAAAAACTGGCAATTAGTTCTTCATTGAGGAAATACTGCATCAGGCGCAAAACCAGGAGAGATAAAAATGGGTTGACAAAAGCCATCACAGCACCATAGTTTCCAAGTTTGACCGGAGTCCAACAAAATGGTGAGTTGAGCAAAAAAAGTGTATCAAGACTGAATTCTCCGAGGACTCCTTGTGAAAGAGCAGCAAACGCTAGGAGACAAATCCAAAATTGTAACCGGCTTCTGTTATTAACTTGATTTTTCTTTGTGTAAAAAGAAGTGACTCGTTTTAAACTCTTTTGAGGTGAAAGTTCTGATAATTTTCCTCTTTCTATTGTTTCTGGAACAATGATGAAGAACAAAATGATGGCTAAAACATTTACACAAATGGCAAAAATCAGTGGCCAGAAGAAACCAAGTTTTTCAATGAAATAACCTGATCCCATGTAAGACATACCCCAAATAATATGATAAAGGTTCTGAACTAGAACAAGAAAGAAAGCTCTTTTGTGAGTTTTGGGTGTGATATCTGATGTATAAGCAAAGTTCACCAGAATGCTAAGGTAATAACTGCCACCAATGCCCTCAAAGAAATAACCTACCAGGAGGAAAGCAATTGGAAGGTTAAATTTCATGAAAAGGCAGTAGGTTAAATATTTAAAGATATGGCTGAACATGTTTAAAAGGGAAACAGTTTTTCTGCCAAGAACATCAACCCATGCTCCACCCAAAAGAACCATAACAATGGTGGGGATACCATGAGCTAATGAAAACCATTGTGACCACTGAGCATTAATGGCTTGAACTTCTTGTTGCAGTTTATATTCTGAGGAGTTCTTGTTAACAAAACAATGTCCAAGGTGTTGTTTTGAGGATGAGCTTTGTAATGTAATATTATGCTCAGCAAAATATTCTTTATTCAGTTTGTGGTAGAAAAACTGTGACATGACTGGAAAGCCAATGGCTGAACCAACAGACTGAAACATATGGATGATAAAAAACATATAATGACGCCAAGTGACATTTTTGACAAATGCCTTTTTTGTTTCATCTTTCTTCTTTGTATCATCATAATTCTTCTTTATATCTTGTGCATTCGACTTCTCATTGTCCAAATCCATGTCAGTTTCAAAAAATAATTTAGGCTCTGACTTTTATGGTGTTAAAGAAACGCAAAATGATTCACTTTTGATCAATAAACAAAAATGAATAAAGTGTAATAAATTAGTGAGCTTTTTATACTTTGCATAATCTTTATTGTTCTGTCCTTTGAGACAAGCTGAGCATGATGCTTGCAAAATTTAATCATAATCTAAGATTATATTGGGCAGATTACTGCAGATTAAGACAAAATGATTACCTTGTTGGCATATGTGGTATGCTGAATCGGAAAGAAAACAAAACAAGAAAGATAAGTAAATATTTGCATTAAACAAATGAAAAAATGAAGGTTGAATTTTTTATAAATTAGAACTTCAACACAGCTACAAATCTTTGCTACTTTTCCATTTTTTATGCCTTTCTTAAATTAACTACACATACTTTGATTTTGCTAAAAACACAAACCATATTCACATATATTTTCCATTATTATTCATGTATTATTATTATTCACATATAAAAATGCAAAAACTCTCTCTCTCTCTCTCTCTCTCTCTCTCTCTCTCTATGTGTGTATGTATGTATACTCACTAATCAAGGAATCTACACCAAGCTACCCAGATTTTAACCATGACATATTGTCAGGCATGAGGTTGAAACCCAAGCAGCTAGGTGTAGATTTCTTATTTAGTGAGTATATATTTTTACACTACTTTCTTCTGATTGTATTGAGCACTTTTTTATGGCGTCATTCCTGCAGGAGCTGTTGTTTACTATCTTCCCTTGCATTACTGTTATATATATATATATATATATATATATATATATATATTGTGTATATTTTGGCAGCATTTTTTCATTAATGCAGGTTTCATTGAATAATATAGACAAGTTTTGTCTATTAATATTAAAACTCATAAACCTAACTATCCTCTCCGCCCTATCATATCCCAAATTCCTACTCCTGTATACCAGTTAACTAAACATATTAACCAGCTTATCACACCCTACCTTCCGAGTAAATACAGCATAAAGTCAACCCTAGAGGCAATCCAAATCCTCAAGAGTGAAAATCCTAATAATGAAATCATAGCTTCACTTGATGTGGAAAACCTTTTTACTAATGTACCCGTCAGTGAAACTATTGATATAATTATAAGAAATGTTTAATCAGACCAGGGACCACAACACCACTATTATACCGTAGCCAGATGCACTCCAACTACCAACTAGATGAAAACATCCTAAAAAAACTCATAAATACTAATATTTCTCCGACAGACTCTAACAAAAGAATTAAGTTCATTATATATTACACTAAATCCACTACATCTAATTCATTTGTCCGCAACGACTCTTCCCCCACCGTTAGTGATTTGCAGAAGACCAATGTAGTATATAAATTCATATGTCCATTTAGAGAATGTATCTCTAACAACCTTAATAATATCTACATCGGCCACACCACAAATTCGCTCTCACGGCGTCTGACGTTGCACTTAAATAAAAATTCAAATATATTCCGTCATTTAGAACAACACGGTTATCAACGCACACTTCTGAGACAAACGCTTGTTGATATTTTCAATTCAATTATCTTTATTGTTAATAGCTTAAATGTTCTATGTTTACTGTGTGTTATTATTTACTCTTTGATAATGGCTTATGTGAGCCGAAAGCTTAGACCTGATAAAAAATTCAACAAATACTGTGATTTTTTGTTGTCTTTTAACGACATCACCATCAAGTATATCAGACGGTATGAACGGATCCTACACAAAATTAATAGACAAAACTTGTCTATATTATTCAATGAAACCTGCATTAATGAAAAAATGCTGCCAAAATATACACAATTTAAATTACATGATCCAGCAGCCCAACACACCATCACCACCTTGAAATATAAATGGAGCCTTGTGAAAAGGCAAATTGAAATAGCGAAAGAAAATCTTGACACATTATACAAGAACAAACATGACCTCTACAACAAACTGAAAGATATAACTACCTCAAACCAACTAGAAGAAATAATACTCAGACTATCCAAAATCACTGCAAAATCTGAAGTTGAACACCGTGCTAAAATTGTCAAAAAACTTAATTCACTATACAATGGCACGATCACTCTTCCCAAAAAATTCGATAAATTCATAAATCTTTCCAACCACCAACTAACTAAGCACCAAGAAGAATTACTCAACCTTGGACCTAACTGCCATATATACCGTAAGTATAACCAGCTTACTAAAAAAATTGAAATAGAAACGCTCTATCAAAGCATCACTAAATTACAAGATGAAAAACTTATAACCGTTAAACCCGAACTGAAAGATCTACTTAAGGCTGAGGCAATCAAAGATCGCCATGATAAAAGCAGAAGCTCCTCAAAAATTCTATCGAAACAACTAAAAAGTGCTGCGCACGAACTACGCAACCACCTTCACATAATTGTAAAAAAAGCTGACAAGGCTAACATCTTTGTTGTACTTAACAAATCAGATTACAACACAAAACTCAACCACATACTCCATGACCACACAAAATTTAAAAAAATTAACAAAAACCCGACACACCAACTAAAATCTAAAATTAATAAACTCATTAGTGCCAACAACGCTGATCAGAATTCCTTAAAACTCCCTAAAATTATTGGTGACTATAAACCTGGTTACATATACGGAACCATAAAAACTCATAAACCTAACTATCCTCTCCGCCCTATCATATCCCAAATTCCTACTCCTGTATACCAGTTAACTAAACATATTAACCAGCTTATCACACCCTACCTTCCGAGTAAATACAGCATAAAGTCAACCCTAGAGGCAATCCAAATCCTCAAGAGTGAAAATCCTAATAATGAAATCATAGCTTCACTTGATGTGGAAAACCTTTTTACTAATGTACCCGTCAGTGAAACTATTGATATAATTATAAGAAATGTTTAATCAGACCAGGGACCACAACACCACTATTATACCGTAGCCAGATGCACTCCAACTACTAACTAGATGAAAACATCCTAAAAAAACTCATAAATACTAATATTTCTCCGACAGACTCTAACAAAAGAATTAAGTTCATTATATATTACACTAAATCCACTACATCTAATTCATTTGTCCGCAACGACTCTTCCCCCACCGTTAGTGATTTGCAGAAGACCAATGTAGTATATAAATTCATATGTCCATTTAGAGAATGTATCTCTAACAACCTTAATAATATCTACATCGGCCACACCACAAATTCGCTCTCACGGCGTCTGACGTTGCACTTAAATAAAAATTCAAATATATTCCGTCATTTAGAACAACACGGTTATCAACGCACACTTCTGAGACAAACGCTTGTTGATATTTTCAATTCAATTATCTTTATTGTTAATAGCTTAAATGTTCTATGTTTACTGTGTGTTATTATTTACTCTTTGATAATGGCTTATGTGAGCCGAAAGCTTAGACCTGATAAAAAATTCAACAAATACTGTGATTTTTTGTTGTCTTTTAACGACATCACCATCAAGTATATCAGACGGTATGAACGGATCCTACACAAAATTAATAGACAAAACTTGTCTATATTATTCAATGAAACCTGCATTAATATATATATATATATATATATGTGTGTGTGTGCACATAAAGCATATATAAATATTTTGCTGGTGTTAATAAAACAGTACTCAATATAATATAACAGCTATTAAGTATTAATAAATAGATATACATATTATCCTATGTCTATAGCACGACTTAGAGTTTCATGCACCATGCAATTATCAGGTGCATATTATGAATGGACAGTTCTGTGATTTTAATTTCTGGTTCTGGTAATGTTAGGGTGGTTATCTAAACTTATTTATAAATGAAACTTTGTCTCTGTGTGTGTGTGTGTCTGTGTGTGTGTGTGTGTATCCGTTACCTATAGACTCCGAAACAGCTGAACCGATTTTCTTGAAAATTTACACAGTTGTACTATAAGCGTCTGCGAGTGTTCTTAGCTAGGTTTTGTGTCGAGGTACCCCCGATAAATATCGAAAATCGATAATCAAAAAAATAGGGTTATAGAAGGAGTAGTCTGATTTTAATCAAATTTGATACACTCATAGACAAAGACATAAGAAACGATATTCAGAAGTTTCAAGGGTGCAGTTCTTACAATAGTGCAGAAAATCGATAATATATATATATATAAAAGGCAAGATGTTTGTGTGTGTGTCTGTTTATCTGTCTGTATGTCCTTTATACAAATCCACAATTTTTATCTGATTCTCACCAAACTTCACACAAATATTCTTTAGGCTGAGTCTGAGCTCCAAGACCATGGATTAATTTTAAAGCTTTCATTACACCCGAGCAATGCTAGGCTATACTGCTAGTACATTATAATACTGGGATGCTATTTTTTGTTTTTCTAATTCTATATTTTAATTTAATTTAAACTAAAGCTTAAGCTTGAAATTAAAAAGTAAAAACTCAAATGTTGAATTAAAAGAGAATATTTTTATGGCAGAGGATATATGCTTTGTGTGTATGTATCAAGGGGGATTACTTGTCTTTAGTTTGAGCAGGGAATCTATATTAATATGGGTAAACTTATTTGAGCAGATATTTATTTCTATGCTTGCATGTAATCATCAATTCACTTCTTTTGTTTAGTAAGCATCAATTTGTATATATATATATATATATATATATTTTTTTTTTTTTCATTTATAAACGAGTTATTTTGCTACCTTGGTTTCTACTACGAGTGGTTTCTTCAGGCAATTTTTAATAACTTATCTTTTAATCTTTTATCTTTTTTATTATAATTTAATAAGTTATTAAAAATCGCCTGAAGAAACCACTCATATTGGAAATCAAGGTAACAAAATAACTCATTGATAAATGAAAAATATTCAAAAGTTCTACAATATAATTGTATAGAACAGTTTTTAATACAATTGTGTACTGATCTAATTTAATTATGACCAAAAGCTAAATAATTATATATATATATATATATATATATATATATATATATATATATATATATATATATATGTTTAATACTTAGTTTTTGGTCCTAATATGCTTAGACCAGTACACATTTGTATTAAAAAGTGTTCAATACAATTATATTGTAAAACTTTTGAATATTTTTCATTTGTAAATGAGTTATTACACAACCCAAGTTTCTATGTTTTGATGTTTTAGGCGATTTATCACCTGAAGACACCGGAAGGTAGAAACCTGGGTTGTGTAATAACTCATTTACAAATATATATATATATATATATGACGTTTTTTTATATCATTAGTTGAGGCTTCTCAACAAAAATTGTCAAATTATGCACAAATTGTAATTATTTGTAATTATTATTATGATGAGTAGAATATTATTTGCTTAGTTTATATTAAAGAGGTACTGAAAATAAACAAGATACTGTAGTGTAGCATAAATTTTCATTCATATCACAATAAAAACCCTGGAAAAGTTATGAATCTGTCTCTTCTCTCACTAGCTAGTGATTAAGAATTGGTTTATTTAGCTTTGGTTGTGAACCAGTCTAGAGAAGGACAATTTAAACCAGTTGGGTATGTATTCTATAAAAATTTACCTACTATAACAGCAACACATTTTGTGGGAAGGCTGTGGCATTTCACTCTACAGGGGAGTCTATAAGGTTAACATACATACAGTTTAGATTGTCTAAATTTTATAGATAAAGCATCGTTATTATCATCAATTTTTTAATAGTTTTTTTTTCATCTTATTTGTTAATTTTTATTCCAACACTCTTTGTTTTTTTTGTTGTTCTATAATCATTAAGCAAGTAGCATGATTTGAAAAAGAATTAGCAGTTCATCCATCAGAAAGTAATTCTTTATTTTCTGATACATTATGTTTACTTAATCATTAATTACCTGAGTATTGTAAGAAGAGGTGACTAAAATAAGATGAAACATTAAAAGGTAATGAAGACATTTTACATACTTATTATTGACTTTTACAAAGGCCAGTTATTTAAATGTTTAAGTGCCTTGTTTAACTTATTTTTTTTATCAAGTGATAGAAGTTATTTGCTTTCCAAAAATAAATGTATCTGTGATAGCAGGCACATACAGAAAGTAAAATTATACATTTTCTAAGCCTATTATTTGCATTTCAAATAGTCACTTAAAATAAAACATGGGAAGGAAAGTTTAGCAGTAAAATTAATGTTGTATCTTATAAAAACATACATTTAAAAATGAACATAAGCTAATATTTAGAGGCACCTGGGATCAAAAGATATTTTTACTCTTTAGTTTTCAAATAAAATGAAGATGATCCTAATTCCTGAGTTTTTTTACTTACTGAAACAACCTTGTTCTTTTCATTGTAGATTTAAAAATGTGAATGTTGCTATATGATATATTTAAGTTGTTTTTTAATTCTATCGGTTAATAAATATGTTTATGACAATCTCACATGCCAACATAATTCTCTTTACCATCTTCAAAACATGCTGAATATAATCGTAACTTACCTTTTTAACCACACGACCATTAATGAATCATTTATGACAACTTACATCACTGATGGTGTGCATGAAACTTTCAGTGTTTCTTTGAAAATTATGTATATAGAAAATATCAAACTATACAGTTCTCTCTATATTCTACTGTAACTTTTATATTATCAACAAATCTATTATACTTACAAGAGAAAATCTCTGTGTAATCCAGCAGCAATAAATCCTCACTTTCAACAAAAGAGAAATATTTTCCCCAAGGATTATTAGTTTTTTGTGAAGTTCTAAAAAATGTCAAGGACAAAAGATGGCAATGAACAAATGAATAAACTAGTATTGTAAATAAAAAGTCTATTATTCTTACAAAATATATGAATTGTTGTCTTTTGTTCCTAAATTGTAAAAATTTATGGTAGACTATAGATTCTCATAAATATTAATGAATGTGTGGTGGCTCAATAACTGTTAAATACCACACAATAACATCACCTGGTACTTAACAAACAAGTCTAGAGGACCATTTACTCGTTAACTGAATTGTATTATTCCTAATATTATGTCTTTGTGTCAGATTAAGCTAAATTTAGTATGTAATGACATTATATTTATTATTAACATTATTACATAATTATATATATATGTATATATATATATATATGATATATATATATATATATATATATATATATATATATATATATATATATATATATATATATATATATATATATATATATATATATATATATATATGATAATTATTACATAATTATATATATATATATATATATATATATATATCATATTTTAAATTAATTTTGTTAATTTTATACTATTTTTATTATAACAAACATTATCTTTAGTAGGTTTTAGTAGCATTTGAGTTGACATCGCGATTATTTTAAACTAGCAGTATAGTCCAGCGTTGCTCGGGTGTAATGAAAGCTTTAAAACTAATCCATAGTCCTGGAGCTCAGACTCAGCCTAAAGAATATTTGTGTGAAGTTTGGTGAGAATCGGATAAAAATTGTGAATTTGTATAAAGGACATACAGACAGATAAACAGGCACACACACACAAACATCTTGCCTTTTATATATATATATATATATATTATCAATTTTCTGCACTATTGTAAGAACTGCAACCTTGAAACTTCTGAATATTGTTTCTTATGTCTTTGTCTATGAGTGTATCAAATTTGATTAAAATCAGACTACTCCTTCTATAACCCTATTTTTTTGATTATCGATTTTCGATATTTATCGGGGGTACCTCGACACAAAACCTAGCTAAGAACACTCGCAGATGCTTATAGTACAACTGTGTAAATTTTCAAGAAAATCGGTTCAGCCATTTCAGAGTCTATAGGTAACGTATACACACACACACACAAACAAAGCTCCATTTATAAATAAGTTTAGATTTAGATTGTGAAATTAATTTCAACTGGACTAAAGATCAATAAATTTTATTAAAGTAAAAGTTGATGTGTATCCCTATGAATTAGGCCACAGGAAGCCATTATGATAAAGTAAGATTCAGTTTCCTATTTTAGGAATGCACATTTCCTATTGAAACCTCTGAAAGTCTATATCTGCTAGCATTATTTTTGTACATAAAATGTAAACAAGGTCATTTTTTAATGGATTTTTCTAATTAATCTAACATTATTTCTTATTAATATGAACATTATTTTTAGTGTGTATATATGTTTGAAGTAAATAACTTATTTTAAATAGTGAAATTAATGTCACCTTGCATAAAAATTGAGAAAACTTTATTTAACAAAAATATACCTCTTAACAGGAATTGAACCTGCTTCCTCTTTTCCATCAGTGCAACCATTTTTTTAAAATATGTGTGACCTGCCAATTTATCATGATGTTTTTCCATGCTCTAATTGGTAAAGAGGTGGTTTCACTGATAGCAAAACAAAAAAAAACAGGGTCAATTCCCGTTGAAAGGTATATAATAAGATATATATATATATATATATATATATATATATATATATATATATTTTGTATATCGAGGCAGCAAGTAATTTTCTAGACATATGCTATTAAATATAAGAGACAATGAATGTCTATTATGTTTAATCATGAGCCGTTCTAAACGTCGTATTTTTGCTTTAATTTCAGTTGAAAATAAAGACAAAACTTCTCCAACATTTGGATAATTATTTATTGGTTTTCTTCTAAGCTTTCGGCTCACATGAGCCATCTTCAGAGAGGTAGTTTAAACTGAAATATTATAAAATCCACCATCACCGACGATTTTATTTTGTGTTGACATAAAACTCCGCTTGGCAACGGCAATAGTTACCAAAAATAATAAACGCAGTTCTTAAATTTGCGATGCGGTTTTATGACGTCACACCGCGGGATAGCGCGAAATGACAACAAAACCATCTAGTCAAATGCAATGTAATATGTTATTTCCTGTTTTAAAGTTGATTTTATTGAGTGTTGGTTGTTTTGATTTGATGTACATGGCCTCCAATATCTGCAGGTTCCTCTTACTGTGTGTATGAGTAAGGATCACCGTATTGTTGACCAAAATCTGTCTGATATTACCTACATGTTTATGTTTTTCAGAGAAATGTTGTTTAATAGTACTCTGATCAGAAAGATGACATGTAAGTCTACGGGAGAGCGTGGTTGTGGTAAAACCAATATATGTACTCGGTTTTTGAGTAGTATCAGAGATGCAATCTCTGAATGGGCATGTAAATTGGTACACTACATTGGTTTTTTGTAGAGAATTTAGTTTAGTGCCTGTTGGGTTATTATAGACTATGAGGTCAATTGTTTTAAACTTTTTATAATATATAATGAGTTTAATTTGATTATTACTTTCGACTGGTTTAACATTTCTACGTATTGTGTTTTTGAGAGTTTTTTCATCTTGTTTATAATTATTATGTATTTGGTTGCAATAGTATAAGTTAATAGTGTTATGTTTATTTTGATGTAAACCATTATTATTAATATTATCATTATTGTTAGAGCTATTGTTAAGTTTGTTGAGATACATTTTAATTTGTTGATCAATAACGGAGTTAGGAAATCCATTATTGACTAGTGTTTGCTTAATGTTGCGTAATTCTTTATAAAATATAGATTTGGAAGAAGATATCATTTGTGTGCGTTGAAGTAAGTTTTTTATAACAGCTAACTTATATCGTTGGGGACATTCACTATTATAATTAAGAAGACACGAATTTATGCTAGTTGGTTTCCTATATAGAGAAGTAGTAAATTTATGTGTGCTAGAATCAATGAATACATCAAGGAATGGGAGTTTGTTATTAATATTAAGTTCTAATATGAATTTGAGAACGGAGTGACTTTCAAATTTGTTTTTAAGATATTTAATTTGATCGATATTCTGAGCTAAAACAAAGATGTCATCTATATATCTTACATATATAGAGGGTTTATTGTTGTCATTAATTATTTTATTTTCTAGATTTGCCATATAATAATTAGAAAAGAGGGGGCCTAAACGTAGAAATGTTAAACCAGTCGAAAGTAATAATCAAATTAAACTCATTATATATTATAAAAAGTTTAAAACAATTGACCTCATAGTCTATAATAACCCAACAGGCACTAAACTAAATTCTTTACAAAAAACCAATGTAGTGTACCAATTTACATGCCCATTCAGAGATTGCATCTCTGATACTACTCAAAAACCGAGTACATATATTGGTTTTACCACAACCACGCTCTCCCGTAGACTTACATGTCATCTTTCTGATCAGAGTACTATTAAACAACATTTCTCTGAAAAACATAAACATGTAGGTAATATCAGACAGATTTTGGTCAACAATACGGTGATCCTTACTCATACACACAGTAAGAGGAACCTGCAGATATTGGAGGCCATGTACATCAAATCAAAACAACCAACACTCAATAAAATCAACTTTAAAACAGGAAATAACATATTACATTGCATTTGACTAGATGGTTTTGTTGTCATTTCGCGCTATCCCGCGGTGTGACGTCATAAAACCGCATCGCAAATTTAAGAACTGCGTTTATTATTTTTGGTAACTATTGCCGTTGCCAAGCGGAGTTTTATGTCAACACAAAATAAAATCGTCGGTGATGGTGGATTTTATAATATTTCAGTTTAAACTACCTCTCTGAAGATGGCTCATGTGAGCCGAAAGCTTAGAAGAAAACCAATAAATAATTATCCAAATGTTGGAGAAGTTTTGTCTTTATTTTCAACTGAAATTAAAGCAAAAATACGACGTTTAGAACGGCTCATGATTAAACATAATAGACATTCATTGTCTCTTATATTTAATAGCATATGTCTAGAAAATATATATATATATATATATATATATATATATAAATGATAATAATAATAATATTAACTATAGCAACAACAATACCAATAATAACAGAACTAACTCTATCAAAACTAGTATTAATTAAGCTATAATTTAAATCGTCTTGTACAACCCACCGAGAACGAATTAGGAGGGAAAAGAAGGGGAAGTAAAAAAAGAAACAAACGAAGTACATGAACAAAAAGTCAAGCACTTGTAAGAAAGAAAGAAACCCCAAGATAAAAACCCTAACACTAAAGCACTCAATACGAAAGTAGAGCAAACAAAGACAGAATATCTAAGCAAGAGCCAACAACCTACCACGGTTTCACCCAACAGCTCGTCAGGGAAATTAGCTGACAACAAAGATTTAAAGTAGCAAATATATAGGAACTCAAATTAAAACAAAGAAGACACCAAAACACGAGAAAGTGGGGAGACTAAAACTTTATTACAATATATATATATATATATATATATATATATAAGAGAACAATTAAGCGAAAGGCTAATTCAGTAGGTAATTTTTCATGTGTAGGATTTCGGTTTTAGAATTTAGTAAATTCTGTGCGGGTTCAAATAATGCAAGAGCTAATTTTTCCTCCCCGCATAAATTACAGAATTTACTTCCTGGTTTATATTTCGAACATCTTTTTAGTATTTCCCATTTCAAAATGGGATCAGTATTCGTAGTTTTTTTAATTTCCCATACATAGGACGCTAACGATGTATTACGGCTGTATTTTTCCTGTAGAGTGGTTATAAAACCTAATTTTAAAGGAATCTTGCGTGGGACCTATATACGTCTTAGGTTGTACGTCATTTTCATTTTTGTACACGTTAACTTTATATACCACGCAAGATTGCTGGCATTTACTGTTTAAGGGACAATTGGATTTTACTTCACAATTGCATGAAATCTTGTTGTTAACGTTAGACTTTCGGATTTTAGTTTTGTTTAGACCGTTTATAAGTTTACCTATGTTGGGCAAACAAGAATAACTCAATTTTATCGTATTTTTGTTGAAAATTTTATGTAAAGGGTTATCTTTGCCAAAATTTCTTTTTAATATCGAAAAGAATATTTTACCTATCTTGTTAAAGGGAGGGTTGAACCAAATAACCCTCCTTTGTCTATTTTTATTTTGGGGAGATGTAGATTTTTAATAAACTCTAAATTATTTTTGCATCCACTTTTGAACAACGCATCTTGGTAAGTTTTTTTGTGTTTATCAAATATTTCACAGTTAGACGAATTGGTGGATAATCTGTATGCAATACCTTTTGGAATGCTATTCGTTATATGTTTGGGGTGATTAGATTTATTATTTACATAGATAGGAATATAATTTTCTTTAATATATGGGGCGACCGTACCAGTAGTAATATTCAGGGTTACATCTAAATAATTAACACTCTTTAAATTACACTCGATGTCAATAGCAAAACTATTATCTTTAAAAACTTATGTAACTTCTTCCTCATCCTATCACAACATAAATAATACCGATTATTACAATTACTATGGTTTGAAAACATATAATCATCCTCCTTACTGTAAGGAATTAGATAAATTCAAAAATGAGCTTATTGGATTAGTTAAACAAATCAAATATAGGAAATTAAAACCCAACAAAATACAACAGAATTTAAATATAAATTTAAACAATATACGTAGAGATAAACAGATTTACATTAAAGGTGATAAGTCTACTCATATGTACCGTATGAGTAAAAATAATTATGATAAAGAACTTAAAAAAGCAGTTGTCATGCATTACAAAAAAGTACCCCCAGATATTGAATCCGTTATTAACCAGGAATCTAGTATCTTGGTTAGCAAATTTAATCTTATTAACCGTGTGGAAAAAATTGCTTTAAAAGACAGCTTCCTCACTGTCAAAGATCATAAAAGTTCCTTCCCCAATAACCCTGAATTCCGCCTATTAAATCCAACTAAAACGGAATTAGGTAAAATTAGTAAATCTATAATTCAACGTATGTGTCACAACTTAAGAACTTTTCTTAATATTAATCAATGGCAGTCTACTTTAGACTTCATAAAATGGTTTATCCAATTCGAAAAAAATAGGTACTGTGCCTTTATCAAATACGATGTGAAAGATTTCTACCTCTCCATAACCGAAGATATCCTTAATGAAGGTATTAACCTAGCCAAAGAATATAATGAGGTCTCAGTTGATGAAATACAATTAATTAGGCATTGCCATAAAACTTTACTTTATTATGATGATTCTATTTGGACTAAAAAATCTGATGCCAATGGATTTGATAATCCCATGAGGGCATATGATTGAGCAGAGGTGGCGGAATTGGTAGGATGCATCCTCTTACAGAAAATAAATGAATTTATTGATTACCATAATCACGGTTTATACCGGGATGACGGTGTAATTATAGTCGATCGTAGTACACCACAACTTTGTGATAGGATGAGGAAGAAGTTACATAAGTTTTTTAAAGATAATGATTTTGCTATTGACATCGAGTGTAACTTAAAGATTGTTAATTATTTAGATGTAACCCTGGTACGATTGAACCCTGCACATTTGTCATTGAGTCATTCCTCTTTAGCCTGTCTGCATTTTCTCCTTATTTCCTTGTGTAGTTTCCTGTACTCCATTCCATGTCTTGATATCATTTTCTGCCTCCTTTGCATCATGTCCAGGATCTCTTTAGTCATCCACTCATTTTTTTTTTCTGCGCCTGATTTCCTTTTGGGCAATGTTGTTTGCTGATGTCACTATTGCTTCCTTTAGCAAGTCCCATTTTGATTGTCCTTTTCCAATTTGTTCTTTGTATTTGATTTTCATGCTGTTAGTGTATTCTTTCTGTAGGTTGGGGTCATTCACAAGCGTGTTGTATTTCAGTTTTGGTGCTGCACTAGACGTCTTCAATCTCCGGAGTTTCACCTTTAATTTGAAGATGGCTGGGACGTGGTCACTTCCACAGTCAGCGCCTGGATAAGCTTTGCTTTGAACCACTGCATTTCTGAATCTGCTGTTTATAGTTATGTAGTCTATCTGGTTTTTCGTGTCAACTCCTGGGCTTAACCTAATTTGATTTACACAAGTATTACTTATTTACAGCATGAAAATTAGACTAGAACTATTCATTAATCACAGAATGCTGATCTTTCTGACCACCCCATCATATGATTTGACATGTGATGACAAGCATATGTGAGATAAACTAAGTGTTTATGGTGATCACAAGTGACATAATTGTTCAAATTTTTTTCCTGTACAGGGAAGAAACCATGAAACACATGAATTTTTAATATACAGACAATAATTACCATACAAAAAAAACTTCAAACATACAAAAAAAATTTAAAACTATTTAAAAATACAATGACTTGATGATTTGTATTAAACTTTTCAATTTTCAATTAGTAAATATAGTCTTCACTTAATAATTTAATAACCTAATGTCTACAAGTCTTTGAAATATTATTATAATAAAAATAAATGAAAACAATTCATTATTAATTAAAAAATTTGTTTCTCCAGACTATAATGACCTTCATTTATATCATTTTTAAAGCAATTAAAGCTTATCTAATTAAATAATGACAAAACCAATTTTGCCTATTTAATTTCTTGAAATTTCATAAATTTACATGTAAAAAAACATATTTTTACCAGAATTTTTCAAAAATAATGATTTAAAAAATAATTTAATTTCATTAAAATCTGGCAATTATTTAATTTTTGCAAGGATTTCTAAATTAATGTGTTTTTTACTTGAAAAAAAGTGAGTTATGTAATATTACATTTTGCCTTGTAAACTGTTGTAACTATTTTGCTGCCTACTAACTAAACTCAGAATAAGATTTTTTTTATCAAAACTTTGAATGTGTTATAAAGGATTAAACATTTTTCAAAAATAATTAAAAAATACTTTATTCTTTTCTCTTAATAATATCAAACATTTTGATGGAAAAAGTTTGTTTTTATTAAGTTTAGGAAATTTTCTTTATACTATGCAGTTTTTTTAATGATTTAGTGGAGAGGTAGCTACATTAAACACTCCTACCTTTCCTTCTTTCTTTTTTCTTTCTTTCATTTTCTCACTGAAACCAAATAACATCTCTGATATGTCATTTCCATGTTTTCATGAAGTCAAAACAATAGTCCATTATTTATGAGGTATTGGCAGGGCATAACGGTCGTGCAAACTAAATAAGGAACTAACTAATGAAGTGAGGGACAAGCAAAGTTATTATAGAGATTCTATGTAAATGGAATTGTACATTCTTTGTAGCAAGTTGTCACTATTTTTACCTGACTTCTCTTTGAGAAGTATGTATGCAGACATAGAACTGTCTTTGATTTGTTCTTCCAGATTTATTTACAGGTAAATACGCCAAGAAATTACATAACCTCAGGAATCCTAGAGTTGTAAATTAATCATTTAGACTTTAATCATGAATAAATGATACCTGTATCATTAGAAAAAAGCTTAAAACATCAATTGATAATATCCAGTGATTTCCACTAAAATATTAATCAAAACAGGAATCCTTGATGATATATCAATCAATGGCATCCAGTGATCTCCAACATAACATCAATCAATGACAATTAGTGATTTCCAATGAAATATCAATTGATGATGTGTACCTTTTAAGAGTTAACATAATAATTGCACTGAACAAAGTTCTATTACTATTCTTGGGTGGGGGACAATCAGAGAAAATGCCAATCTGAATCAGAATTTTTAGTAGTAAATCAACTGTTAGATAAATGCATTAAAAAGTTAATTAAAAATATTTTTAATTATATACATGGTCTTTTCTGGAAGAACATTTTTTGCCATCAAATGAATATCTAAAAGAACTAGCCAAAGAAAGTAGTAAAAACTGGAATACTATTGGACAAAAAGAAAAATGGACAGTGAAACAACCAGCCCAAAAGACCCCTGAAGGTGAGCAGAGAGCCCAACAATCAAGATATTGTGATAATATTAACAAAGTTGAGGACATTAGTCCAAAGGTAAATAGTGTAAATAGGAATGATTCCTCGTCCCAAAAATTCAGACTATAACTACTGAAGCTTGTTGATTATTTTGCAAATCAGCTGAAATATGACAAATACCTTTTCCTTTGTAATATAAGCTTAAATGTTATTTTTTAAGCTTTAAACTTCATAACACATAACAGGATTATGAATATTGTTTTTACAGATTATCACCGTTTGTTGTTACATTGGTATTTTGTTTTATTTAGATTATCATGTGAAAACTACAAAAAGAATTTTTTCTAGTCAAAACTATTTAATCTTCTTACCTCTTTGTTTTACATTGATTCTTAAATAGATATTATTTGCCATCAACATATATTATCATATTATATTATATATTATTATATAATATTATATCATATTAATATATTATTTCTTAGATATTATTTACCACCAACTTATTATTATATTATATTATATTATTATTATATATTTCTTAGATATGATTTACCATCAACAGATATAATGATATGAGATTGCTATGTATTACCAATGTTAAACACTTTTTATTTGTCTTTCAATATTTCATTATTTTTCAATGTTTTTATTAATTCTTTTAAGCTTATTCATTGAACAAATAAAATTAACTAAAAATCCAACTATAAATTCAAGGACATAATTTATATATAAGAAAGGATTGATATTAAATACAGTAGGATTGTATATTTAATTTTGATATAATTGTTCAAATTTAATTCACAGATTATTGTAATTTGAAAAAGGATCAGTATTTATGAGAGTAATATTATTTGACAAACTTCCTTCTGTCATTCATATACAAACATTTAAGATTTTGCCACATACTTATTTTTTGAAAACTGATAATACTGTACGCAGTGACTTTATATCTATTTAGCTTTATATGTAAAAAATATATATATATAAAATTAAAATGGCCTGTGAAGAGGCTGAAAGCACTTGGAAAGTTGAAAATTTATGGAACATTTTTACATTCCTTATCTCCAGCAAAAAGGAAACATGTAAGAATACTGAAAAAATTATATAAAAAAAATAAAATCTGCCTTGTCAGTCTTTTTTAACAAAACATGTTTAAATAAAAGATTGCTGCCCAAATATATATATATATATATATATATATATATAATTAGTTAGTTTCTGATCATAATTAAATTAAACCACTACACAGTTGTATTAAAAAGTGTTCAAGACAATTATATTGTAGAACCTTTGAATATTTTTCATTTAGAAACAAGTTATTTTGCAACCTAGGTTTCTACTTTTCAGTATCTTCACGCGATTTACAATTACGGATTTTATCATTTTTCAAATAGCAGGGATCTTTTATGAACGTGCAATTTTCAAAATTAGAGAAGTTACTTAAGGGTCTTAGAGTACTTTCATACATGATTTTATGATCCTAATATATAAATATGTGTGTGTGTGTGTGTGTGTGTGTGTGTGGATGTGGATTACTAATATATATATATATATATATATATATATATATATATATATATATATATATTCGGATCATACAATCATGAATGTAAGTACTCTAAGACCATTAAGTAACTTCTCAGCATCACATTTATATTTACAAACCCTATCTCTAATATTGAGCACTTTTCCCATGAATATAAGATACTGAAAAACTATATTTTTATCACATTTATATATATAAATTTAATTATAAATAAAATATATTTGTAAAAAGATAATATGAATAAAGATAAAAGAAAAAATATTTTTATCAATGAGTTTAATCCTATGATGAACATTTGCCTTGATAAAGCCTTAATATGAACATTTCAGAATGTTTTGGTGCTGATCTGAGGACAGTGCAGGGATTCAGAAAAAGTTGGATGAGTCCAATGGTGATTATGAGTGTTTGAGTGATCATTAACAATGGCAATGTTATGCCTCCATTCATCTTCCTACAGGGCCTCAGATTCGACATGGAGGCATACATCAAGTGCCTTGAGAAAGTAGTGCTGCTCTGAGTCAAGAGAATTGCTGCTAGAAGACCCTATGTCTGGCTACAGGACTTTGCATCATACCACATAAGCAGAGGAACACAGTCATGGCTGTCAGACAATTTCTGAACCACATCTGTAGTATTTAAAGATATTTTTGTGTAATTTTGGTAAATATATGTTAAAATGAGATACCAGTGTTATTTTCATTTTTGCATAATTTAGACAATATATCCATTACTCCTTGTGCATATATATAGTCATCCACAGTCCTGTTTTGCTGTATCACAGCTCATCAGTAAGGTTAGACATCTGATTGCTTCTAGCTAGGATTGAAACCCAACCGAATTGACATCAGCTGGCAATTCTACCTCTAAGCTATGGGCGCTCAGTGGAAGAAGGTGGATTTTAAAATGTTATGTACACAATGTAAATACACGCCAGTAGCCAAGAGTGTTCAAATTCCTTACTGAATGAACAATGCATAAATGCGTGAGAATCTACTGTTTATCAAGTCTACCATTTCTCCATAGTGCTCTATCAGCATGTGAGAGTGTCAGCTACTCATAATCTTTTCTTTTTCCTAAGTGTTGTTGCAAAACAAAAAGGAAAAACAGCCCTCTATACCCAGGTGTCCATTTCACTTTCATTCAAATTCTGTATGTATGTAGATTTGCATAAATATTTGTGCATTATAGTACATGTGGTTGTGTGACACATGCACATACATATGGAAACACACACATTTACTTACACATTCACAGAAATGTATGTATTAAATTTTGTATGTAACCATTTTATATTTAAATAAATGTAAGCTGTTTGCTGATTGGTTTGAGCTAACCAATCAGAATCAATGTAAGTGAACTATATTTTTACCACCAAATCGTAAGGTTGTTTGAACACCTATTTAAATGATTTGCTGTGCATTTTCAGACAGTTGCAGCAGATCCACAGAACACCAAACAAGGCATGGACAGTCACAGCTGCCCGCAATAGTGGCATGCTATTGCAAGGTTTGTATTTTTCAATATCAAGTAATTCTCTCACACACCCGCACTAATTGCAAGTAGATGCCTTTTATTTATTTAAATAACACATGTACAAATTACTACAGTTGGCACAAGAAATCCTTTCACACACATCATGTAAAATATTAAATCCAACTCACTATCTCTTACAAATTCATTCTTCTGTACAGTACAAAAATGAACATTATTCATGAACAATCTGAATTGAACAATTCTTTTATCTAAACTTATTTATAAATGGAACTTTGTCTGTGTGTGTGTGTGTGTGTGTGTGTGTGTGTGTGTGTGTCTGTGTATGTCCGTTACCTATAGACTCTGAAACAGCTGAACCGATTTTCTTGAAAATTTACACAGTTGTCTGTGAGTGTTCTTAGCTAGGTTTTGTGTCAAGGTACCCCCAATAAATATTGAAAATTGATAATTGAAAAAATCGGGTTATAGAAGGAGTGGTCTGATTTTAATCAAATTTGATACACTCATAGACAAAGACATAAGAAACGATATTCAGAAGTTTCAAGGTTGCAGTTCTTACAATAGTGCAGAAAATTTGATATTGATACCAGGAAATCAAAATTTGACTTACATCCATTCATTTTTCTTTCAGTCTATGGTTTTGCTTTAAATGGAAACAACTATTGCTTTTTAATCTTTCGTGCCAATGTCCAAAGAGTCTGAGCTCCAGGACCATGGATTAGTTTTAAAGCTTTCATTACACCCATGCAACGCCGGGCTATACTGCTAGTCAATAATATTCCACACATAAATTTCTTATCACACTGATAAATCTTTCAGCGACAATGAACATTTCAACTTACTTCAAAAGCTCTAACATAATTTTCATACAGTCCATGGAAGGCACCTTCAAACAAACACTTTTAACGTCTATGTAATGCATGTATTTCTTGTTATTGTTAATACACTTTATAGTTGTAATTGATGCTTTGTCAATTTTATTCAACTTTCCATTTGCTTGTTTAATGAATGATTTCAACACTTATAAAAATAATGGAGATATGCAAGGATTTAGTTAGAAAGTTCCTTTGGGAAGTGGCCTTGTGCCATATAAAATCCAAATCTAAATTAACCTTGCATAGTAAGCCCCCACAGTTGTATATTTATTTCAATGATTTCTTCAAAATTTTTATAAATAATTTTAAAAGAAACTTTTTACTGAATAATTTCTGAAAAACTTAAAATCTTATAATTAATCTGATGTTTAAGAATTTTAAAAAAATAGATTTTTTTGTGTTTCCAACTTTATGATTCTTTTGCTCAGCCAAATGTAAGGGTTATTCAGTCTGTGTATTATGCCAGTGTCTTCTTTCAAACTCAGTCAAATTGTGTGTGTGTGTGTGTGTGTGTGTGTGTGTGTGTGTGCATTAAATGGCACAAGTGCATGTAAGTCACTCTCACATAACCCAAACATACATATATATGTTACATAGACACAGGCAATGTCACACTAGCTGAGAGTATTTGCAAAGCATATTTTTTTCAGAAAGAAGATATGAACTATCTGATTTCTTGGTTTATCAAAAACTCCTATTCCATCATTCAGTTTTTAACTTTACTTTCCCTTTAATGGAATGAAAGAGAAAATATCTTGGTCTTCTCCCATCTCCAACACCCACTACATGCATTAGTATATCTATGATATACTAATAGCTTAATATAATGGAAGGGAGAAGTAGAATAACCCAAAGAACTAAATTCTGAGAATGTGTTATACATGAAAACGTTTTATATACAACACTGAAGTACACACTATGATGCAATATTATATTTTTTTCTAAAGCACATGCAATATCCTTCCCACATCAGCCACCAACCAGGGGAAGTAACACAACTTTGGTGGTTAAGGCCATACTGCCCTAACCCTTGGTGCCACCAGCAGTTTTTGCCACTGGACAGGATATTGTTTTTCATTGTAAACATATCAGTCTCTGCAATTTTTATGCAACTTTTCAATGTTACATTCAATAAAAGCCTTTGCTTTTGATCATTAAAAAAAACAACACTCACGTAGTGACCATTATCAATGACTTAAGTCAACAGATGTGTTTCAAGCATGGTTTTAATTAAATTTGTTTATTTGGGATCTTGACCAAATCCATTTCAATGCCTGCTGAGCTGTGATCTGGAAACAATGTTTATGTATGTGTGTGTGTAATTTTAAAACGGTTTATAAAAGCATTAAGCTCTACTTTGTATTGAGTACTCTTTATAAAAGTAAATGCATGAACAATGGGTTTTAATCTACCTGTTTTTTCACTTCCTTATGATATATATATATATATAAACATAAACTGTCCCACACAGACAAATTAAAACATAAATAAAAAGGCAAGCAATAAATGGATTTTTTGCTTGTAACATTTCCAAGAGTGACCCAATACAACCTATGATATATCTATTATTAAGTTAGGTTCCTATTTAGGATGCATGAAAATTGCACCATCCTCTGCAGTCAGCTAAACTGCAACTGAATCTCATAGCAGCATGTGTTAACCAATAACTGACTATCCTCACCAATGACCCTTAAGATACCAGTCAATTCATCCTGTCAAAAGGGAGATAATCGCATTCTGCATTAAATCTATTTGATTTTAGCCTCAAATAATAAGAAAAAATGTTATTGTAGAATAAAAAAAATTATATATCTTTCAATTTTACCTTATAGGTAATTAAACATGCTAGTTAATCAAATTAGCCTGTTTATGCATTTATAAGATTAATTCTAAACTCATAGTAGTTTGTAAATGTTTGCAAAAATTCTCATATTTATAAAATGTATGCTAGTCATAGTGTCACACACTATCAAGTCATTCATCAATCTGATATATAGAAATTGTCCAAATGTTTGTTTCTATTGAACACTTTTTGGTAATATATTAGTCATTTTTAGGGATTTTTTTTATTTTATTGCAAAAAGTTTGTAAATTTTTTTCTGGGCTGTAGACATATTTTGGATTTCCAAACAGATAAATATTTAATTTCTGAACCTAGCTATGTTCCAGAAAATAATTAAACACCATTTACAATAAAAACACCTCAAGTCCTTGAACATAGCTAATAGTTTACCCAAAAGTACTCAGTAGAAAAAAATAAATTTGGACAAAAGGTCCCTAGAGAGAAACAACACAATAAAAGGCTAAAAAGACATTGTGTCAGTAATTTTTAATGTAGCATACATAGAAGCACAATAAAGTCAAAAAGACACCTTGTCAGTTAATTATGATAAAGCAAGCATTAGATAATGATTGCTGCCCAAATACACAAATATATAGACATAGATATATCAATAAGTTTATAATATAATGATGCAAAAAGCATTTATTTTATATAGCAAATGCTTCCCTTTTCAACATTTTTTTTGTATCAATCGCATAGAATTGACACTACATCGTGAAAATTTTAGATCAAAATTCAGTTAATTAACATTTTAGCCATTTTTTTAAATATCTTTTGAAGTTTCTTTTATTGATGACTTTTTTATTTACAATATCCTAAAGAATGCTTATTTAATTCCTGGCTTTAAATAATTTTATCACCTTGCTTGATAGTCCTACTCTTTAAAGGTATTAATTAAATCTTGCATTGATTCTATTAAACACTATTTTATTTATTTTTTTTAAATCAATATCCACCCCATGCAAGGTAGTAAAGTCACTATGACACAAGGGGTTGCAATGTGTGGAAAAATTAAGAACAGAAACATTAATAATGAGTGGGAAGAGAAAAGAATTATCAGGACAGTAGATAACAATTACATTTAAATTTTTCCAGATTAAAATTGGTTGGAAAGCTTGCAACCGGAAGGGACTTCCACAGGTGAGAAATGAAACTTAGCACAGAACTTTAAACTACAGCTCAACTGTAAATAGATGAAATCTCAGTGTCAGTCTTATACTGTGTTTAAATTCAAAATGTCTAGGTACCATAGCAAGGAGCTCGTCTGAACAATTTTATCTTCACTGTGTAACTGAGCACTGACCCTGTTTCAACACTTATTTACATGAAATTACAGGATGGTGATTTGGAGTGACTACTAATTAGATAATAATTATTAAAATTCTCAAGAGTGTGAATTGAATGGTTAAGAAAAAAAATGAAAAAATAACAGGTTAAAATTATATTTGAAAATAAAAAATGAATTTAATGACAGTTCCAATGAGAATTGATCTCAGAATTAGTTAACCAGGATTCAGTAAAATTGAGAAAAACCGAAGTTCCTCACTATATCCACTTCCCACCAATAAGAAAATATGATTAATGTGTTGCCTGAATTTCTTTAGTCCTGAGAAATTAAATTCAGAGGTTTCTTTACATTAAACTCTCTGTCCAAAATATATTTGTGGAGAAATTATTTATATATATGTCAATTTTTTCTCATATAAATGAGAGCTCTCCAGACCCCAAAAAATGAAGTGATAGTCAGAGAATTAGGTACAAGAAATGTCACCAGAGATTTGCTCCAGTTGCTTTTTCTATGACTGGAGCAAAAACAAACATACACAGAGATGGGCTCTGGAGAAATCAGCTCAGAATGGCCTGGGGTTACTTGTAAGACAGTTGTCACTAAGGAGCAATTCCCATGGCCAGAACAAAAACACAGAAACAGTCATGACAGAAGAATTGAGTGAGAGTCAACTGGTTGATAATTACTTCAGCATTTCTGATTAGATTTACCAAATTACCATCTTGCCATAGACAACATAGATAATACAGTTTTTCTTTATATTCAGTAAACTTGTTAGTTATAAACAGTGTTCAGTTTATTGAAGGAGTCATTATTCCAGCTTGATTTCAAAATTGTGCTTTTCAAAGTTACCATGGCTACAGGCAGGAATTACACAATCTTGTTTGTGATACACAACATACACAGAGGGGTCCACACTAGACTTTGCCACCAATCCCAATATTATATTATAGGATTTGGAGAAACCAGAATCATAATGACACCAGCTACAACCAAGGAGTGAAAAGAAAGCCAGATGACCTGTAAGGTCAATATTACTCAACAAAGCTAGTGGAACTAGCAGATGAGGAAGAAGAGAAGACGAGACAGAGATAGAGAGAGATTATTGTGAGAGTTGATGGGTGTACAGGGTTACGTCTGTATGATTATATTGTGAAATAACCACAAACATTCTTGTGTTGCTTTACAAGAATTAAAGTAATAGAGATGAACAGAGAAAAATAGAAAAAGATTTTTCACATGAAATGTATTGAAATGTATTATGCATTGATTATTCCATATGCATCATAATTATGAAAATCTATATAAATTAAAATATTAGACTCTTCAATTATAAGACACATGTAAGATGACAGGCTTCAAACAAAAGTTTTTTATACAATTAAATATTAATAAACATGATTTACTCAGAATAAACCAACATAAATTAGAATTCAGTTCACTAATAATTTACATAGAAAGATAAAATTTTAAAACTTATATCAAATTATCATATTGCAAAGTTTAATTCTTCTAAAATCAGTGATTTATTTAAATTTTGATAATCGTTTGCTACTTGTTTTCTGAGGATATGTATCTGCTAGCCAATCCCTCTTGCTCATGCACATTTTTGTTTGTTCAACACCCACAGTGTCCACAGCAACTATACTGACCTCAGTTTCTGGAAGAGAGCGTAGAATTTGGCATGGTCAGTAGTTTGAACAGTGCCAGCATGCACAAACCCTCAGTCACAATGACTTGTAACATTACATTTGCACTACTTTTGGCAGATTTCAAACATTTCCATCTACCCAGTTTCACTCACAAAACTTGGGTCAACCAGTGGTGTAGTTTTCAGGCACTTCCCCAGACTAGTAACATCAAAGTTATCTGCTTGATTCAAAATTGGGTCTCATGGTTGGAAAGTGAACATTCTAACCACTTGGTCATGAACCCATAAGTTTTAAAGCCTTTAAACTAATTCAGTTAAAAATCTAAAGTATTACTACATGCCAAGTTATGTTTTTACAACTGTGCCCATGTGCAATATAATTTATATATATATATATATATATAAAAGATATACAAAGAAAAGAGTGATTCATTTTCCTGCATTTCAAGATGTTTACTACTGAGGATCATTGAATTTTAATTATTCATCAAAATGATAAGTAACTCTGATTTCCTGTTCATTCATATTTTCTTTCTCCTTTACAAAAATTCACTTATGGCCACTTCACATTGAAACATTGCTTAACTTCAGTGATCAAACTCGATCTGTTAACAACTAGATGGGTGACCACTTGCTGTGAGCTTTGATGTGCAGGTGGAGTAATGATTAATGTCTTGGAATTATTAATTGGAAAGCCAAGTTCCAATTCCAGTTGGGTTTGTTATATTCACTCACATGCAAATACCCACCTTGGGAAAGGTATAAATTCACCGTCACTCTCAGCTGAATTAATTAGTAAGACTTGTATCACTAAAACCATTATTATTACCTGAAAATATATTTAAAAAATTGCATACAAAATATTTAAATTTCAACACTAAATAACTCATAATCAACTTAACTTTACAAAAGTTTTGTATTTCAAACACTTTTTTTATCAAGGGCAACAATTTTCAACTTAGTTATAAAAGTTTTGCATATAAAAATTTAATATTTTACAAATATAGTTGTTCATTTTTTTTACTTTTTTGTAAACAAGGCAACTTTAAAAAAAAAAAAAAAAAAAAAAAAAACACAAACTCCACAATTACAACTCATTTACATTTCTTTTTTTGTTTAACTGGATTGAGGTTATCAACTTTAGTATTCTAGGAAATAGCTTTTCTCACCTTTGAAGAAATTTACCTGTTTTGTTAACACAACCTTGAGCTCTAATTAAATTGAATTATTTTGCAAGCATATCATGTATGCTTGTCATATGAACACTAAAAAAAAAATCTTAGTGAACATTCCATGGTACATTTTTGTAATTTAAGTCAAACACAAAATTGTTCACAAATTATTTACAGCTTTAAATAATGATTTATCCATTTACACGTTTATGTTTAATGTAAAAATATTAAATTTAGTTGGACACATCTCACCAAAGAAAATTATATTTCTTGAGGAAACTCTGTCTTACTTTTTTTGTTAGTTTTTATCATCTTAATTTTATTATTGCAGGATTAAGATGATGATTAAGATTATAATGCCTGTAGTTAAATAATAATTACAGATATTTCAACCTTTTTGGGGGTTTTGCTTTAAGGTTAACTGACAAAGATTTTTCATATTGTAAGAATCAATCATAAGCTGTAATTCATTGTTTTGGAAGAAATATAATGCTCACCATAGGAATGAACAACACATACACACACACATATATATATATATATATAGATATTAGAGTGGGGGTATTGAAGGATGTAAGCCCAAACCCTGTCAAAAAGCACTTTTTCTTTTAGACTTTTAATTACTCAGGCTGGTAGACTTCACTCACACTAAACACACACACACACACACACAGCAGGAATATTTACTCAAAGAAGTATCCACAAAATGTAACATAAGATTATACATTATTATGAACATTATTTTAATATAATTACTATTGCATTATTCATTATTATATATACAGGTACAAAAATAAGTATACATTAATGGAAAACAATATTGCCAATACACATCCCATCGGGGTGACTTGCTTAACATACTGTATATCTACTTTTGAAGCCCCTGTATTATTCATTATCATGATGAATATTATATGTAAGTATTTTGTGTGTATGTGTGTTTGTTGCCAGCAAGGTAGTAAATACAAACAAAAAAGTATTTGTTGAGGTGATTATTTAAGTAGGTTTAAGGTTTACTGCAACCAAAATTTTTATCAAAGCAGATATGAACTTTGCAAGAAAGTTCCAGGACTCATGCATATTACACTTTACAGCATTATCTCATTCTTATCCACTACTTTAGAGCACTCCTGATATAACAATGATGAAAATAAGTGGTGATAGAAGAGGGTACAAGAAATGTTGAATTCATATCTTTTCCAAATTATATGTTGCCAAAATTAGAATATGAATTTGGTCCACAGATGAAATTTCATAATTGTTGTTTCCAGGTAGTAGTTATCAAGATAAGAAAAAATTGCTTTTAGCATTGTTTCAGTTAATGTGGTCTTTAAATTTTATTAGATGTAATATGAACCTAATAGGAAAACTGGAAAAAAAATTGACATGGACATAAGTGACTGGGAGTGAGTTGTCCATTGACAGACATTAATAAAAAAAATCCATTAAAAGATAATAGTATCCTCCTAGAGTCTAGCCACAATGAGAATGAAAAGTTGGAGCTTATACAGGGTGCCATTTCATATTTGCTATTGTGTCCTAAAATCAACATCTGGTTATATCAGTCACCTTAAATTTCATGACAATGCATTTACACAATTTTCATAGCCTTCCAGCTGAAAATTTGTGAATCTGTAAATCCAGTCCATGTCCAAAAAGACACATGAATGTCTATGAAAATGACATTACTCAAATTTGATACAATAATTCCTGTTGCAGTGATCTCCTTTAGATGTTATTTATGCTTCAAGCCACATAAATTCTCTACTGGGATAAAAAGTCACGTTAGAGCCTATACTCATGAAGTGAATAATAATTTAATGTACAAGGAGATATCAATTATTTGTAAAGATCCTGCAATCATCACATATAAAACAATATACATGCTAGTTTTTCCTATGGATAACCTTAATAGCCATAAATATTTCTCCCGAGAACTTTTTTTTAATAATCATTTTACCCCAAGAAAGACAATAATACCGCTAAGATACAAGGGTTTGCTGAGAGTTGAAGAGAATGAAAAGACTTGAGTAAAAAGAAAGGACAATAAAAACAGGATGTACAAAGATGGCAATTGACCTCTCTCCTCTTCAGGATGCTGGGATTAACCCTTGTGGAAAGGAGGTACTGCCTGGAGTTCAAGCACATTATATGTTTTAACTCCAATAGGGTTCTGACTGTGGGCCAAGCAATTATAATTCAAAGAATATAAACATAATAAATCCATATTAAAAATAAAAAAATATATATTTATTAGCATATGTGATAATTTCTCAAATTTAGCTCTTGCTTAATGGATATCATTAATTTGCATATTGAAATTTAAAAATTAAATAAATACTATAGAATATTTAAAATAACAATGTGATTCATTTCCAGTCTGGTATTTTGTGATCTTAAAAAAATATTTACTTAATAGCTTTTATGTTTAGTTATTCAAATAAAGCTATTTTCTGCTTTGGAAGTGGTAACCATCTTAGCATTTAGATCACAGCCTAAGAGTAAATAGAAAAAAGCCATATATAAAATGAAATAAGCAAAGTCGATATTTTCTAATGGAAAGTTTTGAAAAATCTAATTAATATAAATTATAATATACCATATATGAAATATACGGCAATCAAAAATGTTTAAACCTATCAAACTATAATAATTTTGCTACCCTCTGCATAGCATTACAGGTAAAGGGATTTACTCCGCACAATATTGTGTGTCATTGTCAGAGTACAAAAATACTTTTGTAAATTATAGAAAATTTTGAGAAGCAAACTAAGAAAAATACATTTCGCAGTGGCCATGACTTATGTATCAAAGAGCAATGATTTTCAGAAATTGCTGGATTTAACCATCAGTAAAATATAATAAATACCCCATTATATAAGTTGTAAAGCATAACTTAATATGTAAAAAGAAAAGTACTGTAGTCAAAATTTATTTCTTAAATTCTTATACTTTGAAGACAAAAAAAAAAACAAAAGCAACAGCACTGTAGAAAAATGGTGAAAATATTGTTTATTATAAAAAGTTTATACATGTAAAAATAATCTTGTACATTGTGTTGAATGACTTAGCTGTTGGACAATTTTAAAGATTCTGCCTTACTCCAGTCTGACACCAATCTCAAAACAAAATACTGTTCTTTTTTCATCATCTACCATTTTCCATTCGGTAACCAAGGAAATCTAAAAGCAAAAACCATAAAATAATTAATTCTCTAACAATGCTGTAAAGGAGAATACCATTTAATTAAAAGCTACACTTCATAAAAGAACCTTGCGTGTAGGTGTCCTGATGCATGATACCATTCTAAAGAATAGACATCAAAGCCAAGATGTAGAAAATTAATTTAAAAAAAAGAAATAACTAAATAACATCTAGAATCACAGTCCCCCCCCTCCTCAACATTTCAGATTTTGGTAATGGCTGAATGAATAACCAAAAGTGTTTAACCAAATTATTTTAATGGTCTTAAGTGAACACGGAGATCAATACTAAGTGATGATGGTACTTCTTGAATGCAATCTTTAGGCTTCAATCTTCACTTTTATATTTACATGTGATATTGAGCAATCTTGCCTAAATGTAACCACCTCCACACACACACTCCTACATTCACTTCTTCTACTCGGTTTTTCTTCCCTGTCTTTCCCGTGTCCGAGGGTGGGAAGTTCTGCCATGCCGTCCAGGTCTGATGTTCATTCACCACCACCCCCAATCCATTGCCTGCTCAGGTTTGAGGCCGGTGCTTTTCAGATCCTCATTGATGCAGTTGGTCCATCTTTTCCGTGGGCAACCTCTAGGGTAGGAGCCTGGGATAACAATGCTCTCAACTTTTCTAGGCCACACATCTTGGTCCATGCGCTGAAGGTGGCCATACCAGCGCAATCTGTTCTACCGAAGAACCTCCTCCACACTAGCCAGACCCAGTCTAGACCTCAATGAATGTAAGGGATCCCTGTCAGAGAGTTTCGAGGCACAGAGCCAGCGGATCATGGCATGATCACTATGGGCTAATCTGGCTATATCCTCAGCCGTAACAGGCCATTTCTCACTAGCGTGGAGAAGGACGCACCTCACACACAAATTGTAAACATGGCCCCTGTTGTACAGAGAGATGCCACGACATGTAAGGATGGGGAGGAGCTCTCTAAATTTTTTCCATGCCGATCTTAACCTGGCAGTTGTGGCGTCATAGCAGCCCCCTCTCTCACCAGCAGAACGAGGTGACAACTTCCAGTTGTTCTCCATCAAACTCCAAGTGGGTAAGAGCAGGAGCAGTTTCTGTAGGGATCAAACCCATACAGTGTCTACATTTGAAGCTGGGATTGTCTATGAGTCAACCCTTCCACTCGGTACAGGCTTTGTGTAACCAATGTACACATGTTGTGCACTGTATGGAGTTATGACCAACACCTTTACAACACACTCCACATGGATATTTACTGTTTTCGATGGGCTTCGAAGCATCATGTTGACTACAAAGGATTTTTGTCTTGCCCATATTCACACAGAGGCCTTTAGCCTCAATTGCGTTTTGCCAGGCAGCCAGTTTAGTCATGAGCTCGTCAACGGTCTCGGCAATGATGACCAAGTCATCGGTGTAGAGGATCTCCCATGGACAGCCAGTACGAAACTGACAGCGCTTCCATGACAATGATGAAGAGGAGTGGACTCAAGACAGAGCCTTGGTGAACACCAACCTTCACATCGAAATCAGAGCTGAACTGGCCATTCACATGGACACTGGATTTAGCATTGACATACATTGCTTGGACGGTGCGAATTATCCATTCATCAATGCCTAGCTTTCTCATTGCCCACCACAACACACTTCTTGGAATGCGATCAAACGCTTTTTCCAGATCTACAAAGACGAAATAAAGACTTCTTTTTACCGAGGTATTTTTTATGCATCTGTTGTGCCTCTACCTGGCATTTTCTTGTAGAGAAAAAAAAAAAACTTTAAATATTTCTTGTCTGTAGCCTTTAACGAAACTTGTATTAGTCTATTAAAATTTTCTCCTGCCATCATCATCACCTAGCTTCAAGTTTTCTCTTCTAGTTATTCTATTTTAATCTTTTTTTTCTTGTGTTTTTATTTCTCTTATTCCTCAAAAGACAACATACTTGTGAAAAAGAAATTACAGAACTTTTAATGACAAGCATCATTTCTCTACAAGGAATTCTTAAGTATTAAGATAACAGATGATAGTAAAATCTGTCAATAAACTACATCTGGCACCAAGGTCTCTGATGAGGAAAGTGGAGGTTATGAGGAGTGTGGAACCACACTTTAATTGCTGTTGTACCCAGATTTACCCTGAACTGAGGTGGTAGTACTTGTGAGCATCCCATCTGTAATGTTTGGTATTGCAAGCAATCAATGCTTGCTAAACATCGATTATTACCATTGTGAATCAACAGGATGGATGATTAATGAGAGAGAAAACGAACACCCGTCCCTGTGCTTAGCATCCCTTCCCTTTTCTTCCAGATCTCCAGGGGCCGTAACCCCAGTGACACCAGAGGTTATCTCCCTTTTATTGGTCAGGACATTCAGTTAGTTAAGTGCCATACGCGATACACACTTGGGTGATCATATCTCGAAAGAGACATGACTAACTGGGCAGAAGATTATCCCGCAGCAGACTGCCATTGCTTTCTGTGGTAGACTGGTTGCCAGCCAAGGCTATAGAACCCAATCTGTCCTGTTATTTAACCCATAACTGGCGGGAAGAGATGGATTAATACCTTTCCCAAGGGTATTTGCGTGTTAGTGAATGCAAGGAATTCAGCTGGAATTTGAACTCGGCTCCCCGATTCCTCGTTCTGAGTTGCTATCAACTGTATTACACCATCTATATGCAAATGGTGAACCCCTTAACAGAAACAAAACACTATTCGAGTATAAAAATACATTTTTATAGCAAAAATACCAGCAATACATTTTTATATTACAAAATTAGCAATATATATCTATAGCAGAATTACCAATAATACATTTTACCTGTAGTTGAAACCATAAAACTGTGTTCAAAATATTTAGAATTCAGCATTAAGTAACCTATAGAGGTTAATATGCCACTAAACAAAACCAAACAAAAACAGTAAAATTCATGTGCTGATTTGATTTGGTTTATGACAGTTTATATTTTAGGTTATTTAATGCTGAATTCTGCCATTTCAATGAACAATAGGTAGACATAGATACAACAACAAACAGGAGATTCCTTTTTTTTTTTTTTTTTTTGAGTTGGGATGATTAACCTGGGGATGCAGTTAGTATATTATTAATCCCAACTAACAGAGCCTGTTTTTAAGGAATATAAGAATCTTAAGGTAAATATGTAAATAGACTTGGTCATATTTTCACATCTTTTTTAATGATTAGAAAACGAGAAATTCTTGTTAAATATAAACACCTTATAATGAAAGGAACTAAACATACACAGGAATGGGTAGATGGACACTTTATACTCATTTCCATCATTTTCCACTCAATGTTAAGTAATTTTTTAAATCTCCAGGTGTTGTATAATGCAATGCAAAACATTCCTTCAATGGTGAATTCTATTGAACAAAAAGAGTGATCTTTAGACAACAATGAGAATGTAGGTTGCAAAACATGCTGCTTCTTCTCTAATTTCAATAGGCAGGTCTTGTCTTGGAAATGCAGTGTTATTACAAAATTATGATAATTTTTTTTCTCTTAAATAATTTATTAGTGCAAAATTGGCATCTCAAGTGAACTAAGTGACATAACTTTAAAGTCAGCATTAGAATGCATGTTTTTGTTGCACATTATTTTGAACATCAAATTAAATTTTGATATGAATGATTACAAACATTTAGTAATTTTTTAATAAATATACAAAAAAAATTTTTTTATGAGCTTTTACTTTTCTGATAAAACGAGTACTTATGAGGACATTTTATCTATTATTTTAAAGTATCAAATCCCTCATATTGTATATAATGTTTCTAGATTCTTTAAAATTAAGTTTATAATAGTAACAAAAATATACAACTGATACATTTTGCAACTTTAAATCTACTTTTCTTAGCATCATAAAACTTTTCAAGATTTTTAATCAAAGAAATTACAAGACATACTTACCTTTGGGTAGATTCTTTTAATTTCTAACTGAACTTGATAAGTTGCAGGTACATTGGGTTTTAGAGGGCATTTCAAGCCACTGTCTTTGCAGCCATTAGAATTTGGGATCTTGAAACGAACAGGGACTGATTCAAAAATTCCCCAAACCATGACTGTTGTGTTGTAGATTTCAACCTCTGAAATTTATAAAATAAATATTTTAAAGAAAATTATAAAAATCTAAATTTCTTTTATAACAAAGCAAAAATATTATAGTGTTAATGAAAGAATAAAAAGAAAATTAAAACAATAATTACTGGGTAAAGGTGAAATCTTGTGCCAAATTGCAATCACAAAAACCAATTAAATTGAGATGTGTTACAAACTTGCAGGAATATGAAATAAAACTAATTTAATGAAGTTGGTGTGCATATAAATTTTGTACAAAGTAAAAATTAACATGAGCTTCAGTATAGGTCAAGAAAATAACTAGTAAAAAATAAACTTGTTGAAATCATTTAGGTTTTGAATTGTTTCATAATTGAAACAGTTGAAAAGTTCTCATCAGCAACAGTAGTTAGGTTCAAGCCCAGTTATAACCAGAATTTTGATTTTCAAGGCAGGCAGGAAAACTCCCACCCACTTAGAAGATTTTGTTCCTTTTAGTCTTAAGTCATACTAAGTAAAGCCTAATAAAATGTCTACTATGGTATTGCAGCATTAAAAAGTGAAATAGAAATTAAAAATACGCAAGCCACCAGTCATCCTGAAAAAAAATTAAAGTAAAAGTAGAATAATACATATTTTTTTTATTTTCAAAATAAAAACTAAAAGAAAGTAAGAAAGACAATTTTTTGAACAAAATCCAGACTTGAACACTTACTTACAATGTGATGGAGTACTAAGGTTCGCACAAAGAATAGTAATACCTATAATATTACAAAAGTGAATATTAAATGAATTTCATAGTGGACATCTGGGAATTTAAATAATGAAATCTCTTGTGATTAGTTATGTATACTGGACTAAAATGGATGGAGACATTAAAATTACTACTCTACCATATCACTCAAGATCAAACAGACAAACTGAATAGTTTGTGGGTACTTTTGAGCTTGAAAAAAAGCAAGTAATAAAAAAAATGAGTGAAAAGGTACAACAAAATCATGAACAGAATTATGTATTGAAATATTTGTCCACAATTTTTGTTAAAACTTGCTTGTAATGATTATAATGTCTTAACTGACATTATGTGTTACCGAAGGTCCCCTTCCTTTCAAAATTTTTTTCTTAAATATTTTATTTTATTTCTTAGTATTCATCTTCTTTCTGGTGAGTTTACCCCATACTGAACTTTGTATTTCTTTCATTTTGTTTTGCCTACTTTTCTTCCATGTTTCCTTTTTCTAGTACTTGTACGTTCAACAAATTCTTGGTGTTGGTACATCAAATATATCATACAGAACTTGCATAGGTTCTTTTCTTCAGTAAATATTTTCTTAAACTGATTCAAATACCTTCTGTGTTCTCATTTTTTCCTTTCAACATATAAATCATTTTTCCAATTTGTGACTTTCCACATTTATTTTTCCATTTTTATATACTCTGAAAAAATTGTCATTTTTGTAATTCATTCTTATTGACCTGATAACTTGTTGAACACTTGTTAATTCAGTATTAATTATAGGTTTATTAATGAAGGAAAACACTTGAGAGAGAGAGAGAGAGAGAGATATTTAAACAAATATACAGTAGATAATGGAAAGAGTGTAAACCTTTACTCGGTCTAAACCGAATAAGACTTTTTCAATATGCATAATACTTACTCGGTACAAATGTGATGGTAACATTTACCTTGCTGCCTCTATGGAATGTGCATGGTGAATGTTTACACCCACTGACGGTAATTTCAGATATATTTGCGATTTGTGAGCCTGTTAAAAAAAAAAAATCAGAACATTTCAAAACTACAAGTGAACATATCATTAAAAAAAAGTAAACAAGTGATCTAAAGAATAGACCATCAGTAAATGTCAGAGATAAAACCTTTCCATATTGTAGTAGCTGGTTGTTTATATTATTTTGTTTGAATATACTTTGGTATCAGTAAGAACTCTTAAGCATTTACTGCTAAATAAATGCAAGCAATTAGTCAGAACTGAAATGTCATAATTTCTAAATGTAAACTCATTACATTACCATTACATTTTGAAAGGTAAGCAGCTGAAATTAAAAAAAAAAATCTCTTAGCACCATTATTCATTTACAGCTGTTCAGTTTTATATTTCCTGCACATATTTGTAGTGTTTTTGATTCTTTTAAAATATTTTCCACAGTAATTTATAGTGTTGTAGTTTGACTATTGTAAGATAAGTTTTTAAGCTTTAGTTAACATTTATAGTTGGTGCTTCATGAGTACAACAAATTAACTAAAAGCAGCTTGCTTTACAAGTATGAAACTTTATGTACAGATGCAGTTTTCTTAGCTAACTGGCTTAATTTTTTTTTTACTTTCAAAGTTGAATAAGGACAGATAAATAAATATATCTATTTTGAAACAAGCTGGAGTTATGGAAATTACACAGTGCATCTTTGCAAGCTGAATACTGTATTTTAAATATACAGAAAGACTAAGATTTGTTTATGGGTTCATAAAATTAAAAGTCTATGGTAAAAGTTTTAATATTATAATATTTAGAGTGAAAAAGAAAGTTATATATTACAGCTTGCTATTATGTTTTACTCATTTCTATTTAACATTTTGATGCAAGGGAAGATAAAAAATTTTTTAAATGAAATTTGTCTACAAATGAAAGTTGTTACTGACTACCAGAAGTATATGCAAAGTAATTATTTGTTTATTCTAAACTGTTTCACCTCAAGCAAGGCAAAGGATCACTGAGTGTGAAAGGATATGAGATAAAAAAAACAAAAACAGACACTATTAAAGATAAAGAGCAATAAAAGGACATGAATTAAAACAGATAAGATTGGCATTGCATTTACATTTTTAAAAAACCAACATTGAATAGAAAGCAAAACTCCGGAAGATAGTTCCACAAGCAAGAAATGCGAGAGAAGAAAATGTTAGCATAGAACTTATGGTTACATGTAGCCATTTTAACTATAACATGAAGAGACCTTACTGTCAGTCTAGTACAGAGCTTAAATTCAGGTATAATAGAGGAAAAAAGTTCATCAAAACAATTACCATGAAAGTATTTAATAGAAAAGCCCAGGGAAGTTACATTAGGAGTGGGAAAGTGGCTGAAGCAGAGATTGTCAAGATCAATAACATCATATTTTATCAAGAATCTCAAAATATCAGAAGTAGCAACAATACTCAAAGCATGGACAAATGATAGACTTATAAATCTTTCAAAGTTTTGCATTTCAGCTTTACTCTCATCAAACAGATAAAATCATTAATAGATCAAGGATAAATCATTAATAGAACAAAGGATAAATCAATTTGTGACAGTAGAGACTGTATTTGGAGAAGTATATAAGCAACATAATTCAAACTGCATGAAAATAGGTGGAAAAAAGAATGAGATTTTTTTATGAGGAGCATAAAACTTCTTGAAGGCGTCTGTTAGTAATCAAGGGGAAGTAATTTAATAAATCTACTGTAATAAAGGAAACAAATATTGTCTAATTCTTTTCCTATCTACTCTAATCTCGTGCATTATGGCTGAACTTGTTTTTAATAATTAGAAAGATGACCATCTTAAACAAGAATATTTATATATGGATGAAATTGCTCAGTATCTCTATGACCAAAGCCAAAGAGTGTTTTTACGTATTTGAAGATAATATGGTCAAATATTCTATCATATATGGGTCATTCCATGTCAAATCATCCAGACCTCGACACCCTTACGTCTCAGATTTTTTTCAAATTTTCACCATATGTTGGTATCATAGAAACTAGAAAATCCTGAAAATTTGAGCATCTAACTCTAAGCGGTTCCAGAAATATCGCACTTTTAGTATTTTATGAAAATCGTGTTTTGTTGCAAATTTCCGCCATTTTGAATTTACATTTTTGGGCATAAATCCATTTCTAGACAAGGTTCAGTCTTGAAAATTTGCACTAAAATGGTTTTCCACATGAGGAATCCAAAAATCATATCTAAAACCTCTGAAAATGAACTGTTTTTGAGTTATTGAACTTTTAAGCCGAGGTTTGGGTATTGGTCTCGCGCGTCCCAAAAAAACATGTGGCACTATGGGAAATTGAATTTTTTTTTGTTTCTACACATTCTTGATAGTCTGAACTTGAATTCCTCCAAAAATGGTGTTTGGTTCTTTTCTCGTTAGCTCACAATTGAACCTCAAAGATGGGCAGTTTCAGGGGCCTCACTTCAGACAGAGCTGTGTACAAGGAGTCACTTGACTTCATCACAAACAGGAAAACTTGAATTTTATTTTGACTTGCTGTTCCTTTAAGAAGTGGTATTACTGCTTTCTGATGTTTCTCTAAGTTGGATGAAACTATTTTGTTTGATGCAAGGGTGCAAGTAGCAGGTAAAGCCATGTAACCGGATAAGGACGAAAGGAATAAAGAAGAATTAATCTTTAATTATATTTAAATTTATCTCTGAAATTATTTGCAACATAGAATTCAATATGTTTCCATTCTGTATGAACAACTTCTATATTGCATCCTGTAACCACCAGAAGTTTTCTAAGCCATTCACAAATAATGTCTATTTCATAATTTACAAAATGGATCAGTTCTCTTTTACATTCTGACTGTCATGATTGTACATGAATACCTTAATGAAGCTTTTCACTGCATCTTCAGTATTTAGTTATATTTGTTCCCAACAGATTTTGAAATTTTGACTCCCATTCTTTTTCAAGATAAAACTTAATTCACATTTTTCTCGTATTGTAGAATGTTTTGTAAAAAAATGAATTTAGTTTAAGAAGTATATAATAATATTTAAAAATTCATTTAAATATTTTTATCAATAATAGCCTAGAAATTAAAAAAACAGTTTAAATGATTTTATATGTAATAAAATTATATTCTTTTTTTAATTAAATAAATGGTAATTAATAAAAACAAAAAATAATAATAATGTTTATTTAATAACTACCCATTGGGCATTCTTAATACAAATCTCATTTGTGCTATTTTTAGAAATTCTAACTTAGTTTGTAAAACCTTGAAGCTGACTTTTTTCTTTGAAACTTTTAAAAACAATGTTTATTTTTCATTGCCAAAAATCCTTTTCTTTTTTTTAATAAACAACAATTTGCTGCATTCAAAGAAAAATATCCAAATGTGAAAATTGGTTTCTCCAAGTTCTGCTCTCTCAGGCCAAAGTGGTGTGTCCCTACTGGCTCATCAGGGACTCATTCAGTTTGTGTGTGCAGCACTCATCAAAATGCAGTGTTGCTTGTGGATGCAATTGACTGGAAATGCACATACAAAGACTTGATTCAGAAACTGGTTTGTAACACAGATAACCGGGTCTGTATGATGCATCGTTGTGAATCATGTCCTGGGAGTGAAGCCCTCAAACAGTTCCTGGAGGATGAACTATCACACCTGGATATGGAATCTGAATTCCACTACTGCCAATGGCAGACAACTGATCGAGCTGCCCTGATGACACTTACAACAACATATGGGGAGTACAAATTGCTTCTGGTGGAGAAGATTAATGAAATGACAAGACACTCGTACCTTGCCAAAGCCCAAGCACGTTATGTGAAGGCAAAAAAAGAAAATTTGGGAAAAAATGAGGTCATGGTGTTGGGTGATTTCGCTGAAAACTATCAGTTTCTCATTCAGAATGAGATACAAAGTTTTCACTGGAGCAAAGAGTACTGCACTCTTCACCCCCTTGTAATATACTACAAAGACAAAGATGGATTTCTACAACATCATTCGCTATGTTTTATCTCTGATGACAATACACATGACACTTGCTTTGTTCACAAAATACAGACCATGATGACAGATTTCATCAAACAACATCTCACAGGTATCAACAAAATCTACTATGCTTCAGATGGTTGTGGTGCCCAATATAAGAATTTTAAAAACTTTCTTAATCTGTGCTTTCACAAAGATGATTATGGTATCGATGCTGAGTGGATATTTTTTGCAACCAGCCATGGAAAATCCCCTTGTGATGGGATTGGTGGTGCTGTTAAACGGCATGCAGCAAAGCGAAGCTTGCAGAGACCATTGAACAACCAGATTCTAACTTACAAAGCATTACTGGAAGTGTGCCAAGCAGAAATGAAGTCCATTGTGTTCTTTGGAATTGACAAGGAAGACATGGTTGAGGTGAGGAATAGAATGAAGAAGAGGTTTGTGGATGGGAAAACAGTACCCGGGACGAGAAGTAGCCATCACTTTGTTCCACAATCAGGATGCAAGATTGGACACAAACTCTGTAGTGAGGATGAATCCTTTGTTGATATTCACGACTTTAAAATCCTCACTCATGTTGACATTGGAGATATTGCTCCTTCAACATATATAACATGTGTGTACAACTCATTCTGGTGGGTCGGATTGGTGCAGAAAGTAAACCTCAATGAAGGTGATGTTGATGTTCAGTTCATGCACCCCCATGGTCCACGTAAAATATTCAACTGGCCTTCCAATGCTGACCAGTGTCCTGTTCCTTTCAAAAACATCATTTGTAGCATCCATGTACCTACAACAAACTCAAGTGGAAGGAGCTTTACTATTTCTGACGAGGATTATGATAAAACTGTGACAGCATATGTTGCCTTACACTCATAAGATGTTGTGTTGTCTTGATAGTTTTTGACTTTAATGTACTATCATACCACATACGCACCTGGCATAGGTACTGTTTCTTAGTATCCATATCCCCTGCATTGATTACCAGAAAAATGGGCTTCTGTTCTTTCTTCCCAAGTTCACAATTAAACCTAAAAAATGGGTTAATCACATGACAATTTTTATGGGTTCATAAATGCTGCAAATACATTGTATCCACACCACATGATGCAGTTAATTTGGGAATGTCCACTGTGATTGGCCCATCTTTGAGGTTCAATTGTGAGCTAACGAGAAAAGAACCAAACACAATTTTTGGAGGAATTCAAGTTCAGACTATCAAGAATGTGTAGAAACAAAAAAAATTCAATTTCCCATAGTGCCACATGTTTTTTTGGGACGCGCGAGACCAATACCCAAACCTCGGCTTAAAAGTTCAATAACTCAAAAACAGTTCATTTTCAGAGGTTTTAGATATGATATTTGGATTCCTCATGTGGAAAACCATTTTAGTGCAAATTTTCAAGACTGAACCTTGTCTAGAAATGGACTTATGCCCAAAAATGTAAATTCAAAATGGCGGAAATTTGCAACAAAACACGATTTTCATAAAATACTAAAAGTGCGATATTTCCGGAACCGCTTAGAGTTAGACGCTCAAATTTTCAGGATTTTCTAGTTTCTATGATACCAACATATGGTGAAAATTTGAAAAAAATCTGAGAGGTAAGGGTGTCAAAGATGTTTTTTTCTGGATGATTTGAGATGGAATTACCCATATTGTGAAGTGTTACAATCTGTCAAATGAATATTAGTGTTTGATTTCTCACCAGGGAGATGATTTAATCAATGCTTTGCATGGATAGAAAGAAAAATATAAAGTCATAGAGTACACAGGCCATTATTACGAATAAAGCTAATAAGGGATGGGGAAATAATCCGTCATAAAATAATTATTGTTCATATAGTATTTTCAAGGTGAAAAAGTAATTTTTTTTTAAACATCTGATGTTTATCAGATGATCATCAATATTGCAAACTAAAACGGTTATACCAGCTAGTTTTGTTTCATAGTAAAGAAACAGGTATTATATATTAATGCATTTAATAATTTCTGTGAAATATAATGCATTCTCCATACTATTTGTGTTAACAGGTGTGAGATAATTATATTAAAAGAAAAAGTTCTATGCCAATATTCGTTTTTTATTTGAAAAGTTAATCTATACACTTGCCTCGTTTTTTTATACTATCATGTAAAACTTCATTAAAAACCTATTTGTAAATTACATCCTAAAATCAAGATTAATTTTGAATGAAAGTAAGTACTCCAGCAAATGACTATTTCAGTTAGTTCAAACAAATTATCAGAAATGTAAACTTTTTTTATAATCATTTAACCCCAAGCAAGGCCTTACTGCCACTGGTGTGCTTGGTGTTGCATAAGAGAATGAAGAAAAAGAGGAACAGGTTACAGGGTGTGTCATAGAATGGATAAAAGAAGGATGGATACACTGGTGTGAAGAGAGCTGCATGAGAGTAGAGTGCAAAGGGGGAAGAACAGGGGGTGTGGGGGGAAATGAGAGTCAAGGAGACAAAAGATGGCAATTGACATTGCATTTAAACTCTTAGAGATTGTAGCTATCAGGGAAGCAAGTATATGAAAGAAAGTTCCACAGGTAGGAAGTGCAAGAAAAGAAGCTGATAGAATAGAAGTTGGTTGGTTTTTATGGCATATCAACTACTGTGGGTCATTTAATGCCAATTTAGTATATATATATATAGAGAGAGAGAGAGAGACTTGTAAATGTCTATAAGCTATATAAGCTAGATCTTATTTGCTTGCACACTGCAAAATAATTCCAGGTATTACTGTCTAAGACAAGGACTTCCATTTAGTATAGGCAATTTGTTTGTACAATGTTAAAAGGTAGCATATATTGATTACACATCAGTCTACATCCTTGATAAGAGACCAATTCTTTTCAGGAAATTTATTATTTGATTTGAATCAATTTGTGTAAATAGTTACTTTGTACTCTTAATGTTGTCGAACTTTCTTTGAATGTGTGTAAGGTTTGTGCATTCTATCAGTATATGTTTTACTGTGTATTGGTTTCCACAAGGACATTTAGGAGGAGGCTCCCTCCTAGTATGAAGGAGTGAGTCAGTCTAGTGTGTCCAATGCGTAGCTGAGCAAAGGTGATTTCTTCTCTTAAGATTCAGTTTCTTTTAAAGTGGGTTCTATTTAGTAGAGCTTGTTGTGAGTATTTTTGTCCCATAGTTGTTGCCATTTTTATATCATTATTTTCTTGATTTTATGTTTTAGGTCACTATATGGAATTTTAGAGTTTTGGTTGGATGTCATGTAAAGTGCAGCTTCTGCTAAGGAATTGGCTTTCTCATTTTCTTGAATTCCAATATGACTTGGGATCCAGCAAAATATCACCTTTCTATGTCTTATGGAGTTGATTTTGCTTAAAAGTTTGACTGTTAAAGGGTTATTCAGTTTTGCATTTTTTATAGATTGTAGGACAGAGATAGAGTCAGTATGAATGATGAATTTTTTTTAAGTTGCTTGTGCAAACCATCTTAAGTGTTAATTTTATTGCATAGATTTCTGCAGTAAATATGGAGGCCTCCTTTGGAAGATATTTTTTCATCATAGGAAAACAAAAAGCAAACATAAATATTGATTAAAGTTGTTATAACAAGTCAAAATATTCAGCATACCCCTTCGCTATAAGAAGTTTTTGCTACTTTTAGAAAAAAAAATATTTCTTATCTGTTGAAAAAGTGGTTAAATAGGAGCTAAAGATATTTAATCTGAGTAGAAAATTCAAAATTTGAATTCCTGCAACTGAAATTTCATGGCACCAAAAGTAGGAAGATATTTTTTCATGCTCACAACATCAGTCTTTGCAATTTTCAAGGGTCTGTATTTTGTTTTAAATCACTAACAAAAGCTATGGAGTTGAAATTTGCAATTTTATTTATTTATTTTTTTTTTCATAGAATAGAAATAGTGGGAAAGCTTTCATAGAAATCAGAGAGTACCAAAGGTGACTTGACATGACCTATTTGGCTGGGTTTAGTGTATCTGTAAAAAGTAAAACTTAAATTTATCAAGTGATTTATTAAAGAAAAAATACATAACTAATGCCAGATAAGCACAAGCAACTCTGTTTTGAAGCAGTATGTAAGAAACATCAAAACTACTATTTAATGATGAAGAAAAAAAAATGCTGAAATTTTTCTAGCCATTTAAATTCAGTGCTGTATATTAAATTCTATAGTGACCATTTTCTGGTCAAAATTCAGTTAATAACCACATAATGGGCTATAAACTTATTGATCATCTCTGTCATATTAACCATTTTCATTTGATTTTTACACTGATAATTAAATTACATACATTCTTAGCATTAATCTTCTTTGCAATTAAAATATTTTCAACAGCATTAGTTTTTCTTGGAGAAGCTCCAAGCACAGTTTGTTAAACTAAATGAAATGAATACATATTTAGGGAAAGTTTACTGAAAGAAAATAGTAAATAGCATAGTCACAGTGAAAGGATTTGTCTAAATAGAGAGAAAAAAGAATTAGTAAAGGATATTAACTTTCATGAACAGCTTAGTAAAATTTTGAGAGAGAGGAATCAATAAGGGCCCCATAAATTTAAAACAGCTCTAAGTGTAGATAAGAATTAAAAGCAAAAAATGTAACATTTTACTGATTATTTATTTTTTTTACTGCTGTACCAAGAGATTGTATTTTTACTCATGCCAACGTCCTTACTGAACATGATACCAGGTCTAAGTTTAAGAGTGGGTTTTTACAAGCAGTTTTTCTATGTGCCGTCCTTTCAGGACATAGGTGATCATGGCTTTCCACATCTCCCTATCTCTTGTAACTCTTAACAACCCTTCTTGTTATCTCACTGAACCCCTGCTCTACCATCCATCTGTTTAAGTCCATCAAGTATGTCATGTGTTGCTTTCCCTTGTCTCTCCTTCCCTCTATCCATCCCATGAGCATCAGATTTTCCTGGACCTCTTTCCTCATTACCTGTCCCAAAAACTTCAGCTGTCTTTTCCTGATGTTAAGGATAAGTTTCCTTTTCGTGTCCATCCTCTTCAAAACCTTGTCGTTGCTTACATGTTCTGTCTATAGGTATCCTCAGCATCCTGCTGTAGAATCACATTTCAGTTGCTTCAAGTGTTTCACTCCTCTAAAATGAGATTGTACAGCATTCAATGCCATATTGAAGGACAGACATCACATAACATTCCAGTACTCTCTTTGTTTCCAGTGAAATTTTCCTGTCTCAATACTCTACTCAGCTTCTGGAATGCATCCTTATCTATGCTAACCCTGCCTTCTGATCTAAGTGTTGCACTTTCCACCCTCTGTTCTTCCCAGGTATTTAAATTTCTGTACCTGCTTTAGTATCCCCAACTTGTATATGGCATTTTGGGCTCCTCTTTACTGATTACCATGCATTCAGTTTTTTTGTAGTTCATATATAGTCCTTTCTTTCCACTTTCTTTCACTACTTCCTGTAAGAGGCCTTGTAATTTCCTTTCCATGCCTATCAGCACTGTATCATCTGAGTATATTATATTGTTCAGATTGCGGCCACTAATGACGAATCCTAGGACTTCTAGAATTCACAAAATTGTCTTGCTGTATTGGTTGAATAGATCTATTGAGAAGACGCATTCTTGTCTTACACCTCTTTCTATCTTTGTATATCTGGTGAGCTTGTTTCCTGTCCATGTGCAGGCAGTTTGCTGCCAATACTGGTTCTTAATTACTCTAATGTCTTTCCCAAATATGTCAAGGTTACCAAATGTCTTTATCATGTCTTTGTGGCATACTTTGTCAAATACCTTTGCATAGTCCATGAAATACAGGCACATATCTTTTTGCATTTGTATTATTGCCTTTTCTGATAAACTTCTAAACAACAATAATGTGTTCTTTTCCAGTGTTCCTGACAAAACCATACGGTTCTTGTCCTATTGTTGGTTTGATTCTGCTTAGAGATCTATTCTTCAGAATTCGAATAAGGACTTTTGTTACAAGTAATACCGTGGAAAAAATGACCCAGGCGTACTCTTTTTGGGGTCGCCTCAATAAATCCAGCTCCCTGCCAGGGAAAAGAATTCTTTGAATCGAAAGAAGGGTTGTATGAAGATTTTAATTTTTAAGGAAAAGTTAAATTATTCTAATTTTTTTAGACTCTAAATCATTTTTATAGACTAGGACTAAGAGTTGTCTATAAAAATAAAAAAATAAAAATGATTAAATTATTATTTTTTTTTTACTTAATGGGAGATTCAAACTCACGCCCGGAAAGTTTGAAAATGACCAACTGCCTTTTTTTTTAACCGATGATAAGTTTTTCACTTGACTTTGAAAAGAAACTTAAATCAAGCTTCCCTACTGTGAAAAAAAAGGGGGGGACGCGAGTTCATATCTCGCAGAGAGATTATTCTTGCTAGTTCAAGCCCCGAGAAAATTGTGAAAAAAAAAATCCTTTTTAGGAATATCGAAATTGATAATTTTTAAGTTGATAAGTGACTAAAAAAGTGCTTCATCTATGATGATAATGATCATGATACAAAAATTGAAAAATATATGCTGTTAGTTAATTAATTTATGTTTTCAGAAAGAAAATTTATACGTTATTATTCAGTGCTGAACTTATTTTCCGAATATGAACTTGCATGAGAACATCCTTCCATTTGTTTAAAAAGTAAAATCAATATGACGGATGACTAGGAATAGTTTTTTAAAAAAATAGGAAATAAAAAAATAAAAAAAAGTATATGTGTCAGAAAAATAAATAAATCGCATAAAAGTTGTTTTAAACTTCTTCAATCGAAAAATATCAACTGTCAAATTCAAAAACAATTGAAAAATTAATTCAGGAAAAGCAAATTAGTAAAAAAAAAAGTGTAGAGTTTTACACTGTTGTTCAGCGATTTATACTTTTAGTTTTTTGTAGGATACTTTTTTTTTGTAGGATATATCAAAAGTTTCAATCAAGGATACGGGTTTCTAAAAATAATAGAGATAAAACATAGTAAAAATAATTAGCAAATTACAACTTTACGATTTGTACTGTTTTTTGATGTTATTAATTAATACTGTCCGAGAATTATGTAATAATAATAACTGTTCAACAAAAAAATCGAAAAACTGTACAAATCTTAAGATTTCAAAATCGCCGTTTCTTTTAGTTTGTTAATTTGTATGATGATTTTTTTTTTTATTTCATTGATAAACAAAGAAAAAGTGCTTAGAAATAAGCTTTCTTACTTTTAAATACATTTTTAAAACGTTGAATGCATAGTTACAATTGTAGAATTGTTTTTGTTTTTTTTTCACTTTGGTTCTTTTGCATTATAATTTAATTTATATAATGATTAAATAAAGGGGAAAAAAAACTAATTTTTAGCTAAAAAAAATGCTTCATCCGAGAAAAAAGTATTTCTCGAAACTATTCCGATCATAAAATAAGGAATTTTAAAAAAAATAATTTTTGTAACTAAACATTCATTTTTTAAAGATGTTTCCTTTTTTAGAACGACGTTTGTCAGATCGGAAAAAGAGTTTTAAATTAAACAAAAGAGTTTAATTAAACAAATTTCTAGATAATTTTAGCATAAAAACTGAATAGTGAACTGAACTTAACTTAACCATGAAGAGAAGACAAGACATGGCACTACGTTAAAGAAACATTTTTCACAGACTAAAATCTTTCTTACGCGGTCAGTCTCGGACTTTTGTCCTCTTTGTTTTTGTTTTTCACTCGCTCAAGTTGAAGGCTGGAAACGCAAGAATAATCTTATGCATTGCATACATTATCACACAGAGTGAGGCATCCATATTTCATGGGGCTCATCATCATCTGTGTAAAACACTGTGAAAAAAAAAAGTAAATAAAACGTGCGGAAATTTACTGTGCGATCATCATAAATATAAAAAAAAAATAAGCGAGCGTAAGCCTCAATCATTTCAATGATTTTTGAGATCAGGAAAGTGAAAATAGTTATAAATTAGTTAAAAAAAAATATTTACTTACCACAATCTTTGTATTTTAGGGCAAAAGTAGGAGCCAGAAGTACACACATGAAACCCGTAATAAGAAATATTTTCAAGATCGGAGACATTATTTTATATTTTGTTTTTGTGTTATGAACAATCAAATGATGACTAGCTTCTTTTTAATCTTTTTGTTTTTATGCAACTCTATTAGCTCCGACAACAAGTGTTTAAGCGAGAAGCGAGTGAATGAAAGATGTTCTCGTTTAAATAGCGTAGCAGTTGGCGTGATCTACTTATTCACGAATGGGGTGATACTGTGTCAGCTGATGTTTCTTTGTTGAGCAAAAAAAATCAGTACGTAGGGGTCAGCAGGAAATGAGAATTATAGCGGTAAACGTAAACCAGTGTAAAACAAAAACTAAAAGAAGAACAGACACTTGACTACGTTTGTTTTTATTTTATTTATTTTATACATTTTTTACAAAGGAATTGATTGTGACCAATTTATTTACCGTACTAGTACGAGACTTTTTTCGTTAACCATTATTAGCCACTGAAGAAATCCTTGGTGAAAGAAGGTTATCGGACCATAAGGAATTCACTTGGACTACGACACACTCCTGCGCGCAAGGAAGAAACAAAAGGACCTTTTATTTATTTTTATTTGGGAGTGGGGGTTGCAAGGTGGGAAATGTCCAGATTTTAACGATATTAAGGAGCATTGTCTCACAAGAAATACACTTTACTAAAAAGTGACTTTTTAGTAAACTTAAAGTTTCTTGGTTGTGATCACTACTTCTCAATAAACATCTTGTTTTAAGAACTTACATTTAAATTCTCAGAACCATCAATTTTGAATTTTGCTACCTACAATTACAATACTATCCCAACTCTACTTTAAACTTTAGTGTACTGTTGGTTGACTATTGAAGAACCCAACCTTTTGCTCAGGTATCAGGTTCATCCAATGTAGGTCTCTACCTACTTTCTTTATTTGTATATCTTGCCGTCATTTTTGACAGCAAGTGTGCATTCCTATACAATAAATACACAACGTTCTTTAGAGAGAGGATATTCTTCACCACTCGACAACATATTGCAAAAAAATAAAATAAAGCACTGTTAAATAGCAAATCCGCAGCAAAAGCTTAACTGGTAGTAAAGTTTAATAACTGGTAGTAAAGAGAATGAACTGAGCTGGATTGTTAACTGTTTCCTCACAGGTTATCCTCCTCCTCCAAATGTGACGGGATACACACACAAATAAATACACTTTTTTTATTATAATTAAAGAGGATTAGTTTTAGTCCATTATTATAACTTTTTATCACAACATTCTAAGATATCAGTGTCAGACATTCCTTATAAAATATTAAAAGTTAAAATAGAAAGATGCTCTGAAGCAGCAGATTTTTAATTAAAGTTTTCCATCTCCTAATTGGATACCTTAATGAAGGCTAAAGAGACCAATACTCCCATAGGGTTTACCTGGACACTCACCTAGGTATTTATACAACCCCTGTGCTAGATAACAGTTGATCCCATAAAAGGATTCATCCAGTCTTTGACAGGATTTGTCTTTAATTCTGTTAGATGTCTAGCCACCCTCCTCATTAGAAAGGTCTGGTGTGGGAATTAGGTTAGTTGATTGACCATGCAGCAGCTAGTACTGGGTTATATGGTAACAGTAGCACTTATAGTGGTGACTACACTAGCATACATTAAGTACATATAAACAAACAAAATAATAAGGCAGTAATTCCAATTTGATCTAAAGTAAACATAAAAATGTCAGGAAGTGGTTGTTTTAAGTTTTGCTATCAGGCAGAATAATATTGCTATTATTATAATATAATAATTATATTCTCAAGAAAGGAGTGACTCAGGACAAAGCGGAACTAAATACAAAAAAATATTGTTTTGCTGAATTAAATTTAGCCAGGATAAGAGAAGAGACTTGGACTAATAATACATTAGAAAACATTAGTCCAAGAGACTTGGACTAATGTCTTCCACCCATCTCAAGGTAGAATATGAATTTAAAATTTATTTCTATTAAACTGGAATTTAAAATATCCAATCTTAAAATATAATAAATGTTTTATTTTTATAACTATATTGAATATCATTAAATAAATTATGTGTTATAATTGTTTTGTGTTGAAAATTTACTTCCAAGCAGAAATGTCTAGATTGTTCATTCTGTTGCTAAGTTGCAAAATATATTACCATAGAAAAGAACTGAGTATAAAAATAAATATTTTAGCTTAATCTATAAATATATTAATGAACAAAATGATAGTAAATGAAAAGGCTCCCATATTAATCAATCCATTTCTTTATACTAAGGAATATTTCAAAATAATTGCACATGAAACACATATGCACATATGTATCTCTCTCATACATATATATATGTATGTGTATGTGTGATATGTGCATGTGTGTGTTAGAGTAAAAACAAATAGTATAATAATCCAGTTTTTGCATTTACTTTTTAAAAGTGCTCGATATGTAGTAGAGCAATATTTACTTAAATCACCTGATGAGTTACTATTAAGTAACAAAACACAACAGCTCATTTAGCAGTGAAAAAATGTTTTTATTATAAATACCAATAATAAACATATTACTATATATATATATATATATTTGACCAGAATTTTCCTTAATGGTTCTTGTAGAATTAAGAAAGTTGTGTTCTTGTATTTAAATCACAATATAAAAAGTATCTCATTATATATATATATATATATATATATATATATATATCAGCATGCGGTGTAGATAAGAATACATACAGTGGTAGGATAACTCTCTAAGAGAGCTCTAAATATATATGTATATAAATACATATAGAGCAAATATAAGAAAAATTAAGGCAGGCACGTTATTTCATGGTAAATTGGAGGTATAGGCCTATTTCAGGCAAACCATCATCAGCTTCCATCTTTATTGTGTGACGTGTGTAAAGTCTTCAAAGGAATGTACAAAAACCAATTGGATCTGCTGAATCTGAGGAGGGAACTAATTTTTAAATGTCGACACAGGAGCCGGTTTAAATTATGTTAAACTTTTAACCCCTCATTCATTCCTCTGAAGACTTTACACACTATTTTACGGAATATATATTGTTTATTTGTACACCCTTGTTATATGTGTCGAGTTTTTTTTTTTTATATATACGGGTTTTATATGTCTATGATATTACTTACATATTTGTTTTTGCTGGTGTTTGAGTATGTATGCATATGTGTGTGTTCGTATATATGTATCTGTGTGCATGTACATGTGTGTGTATATGCTTGTGCGGTTATGTGTGTACACATTTACATGTGTGTGAGTTGTATGTGTACATATATATGTTTTTTTACATTACTAAAGTTATACTGTATTGTAACCGTACCATTGACAGAAAAATTTACCAACATTATTGTATTTGTATTATTATTATTATTATTGTTATTATTGTATTGTTAACCGAATAATTAGTATAATTTTGATTATATAGTGGTGTGGCGGTAATTGATTAACTAGTATATCTTAATTGTTTAATTTTCTTAGGTTTTTTAAAATTCCAATTTCTTATCCTTTCACTAGTAATATGTACATTTATTTTTAAACTAAATAATTAAGTTTAAACAACTAAATTTAAATAGAATATTTAGGCTTATTTTTAAATTAAATTTTTTTTTTTAAATATTTTAAATTTTATATTGTATTATATTTGTTTTGTTGATTGTATAATTAGTATAATGTTGATTATATAGGGGTGTGATGATTTTGTGATCACAACGGATTAACTATTATCTCTTAAATATATTTTAAATTTTTTTTAGACTCCGATTTCTTATCCTTTCACCGTTATTATATAATATTTATTTTTATTTTCATTTTCTAATATCTTCTTTTCTTTCTATTTTAAATTTATTCTTCTCTTCTTTCATCTTCCCTTTTCGATTATGCTTTAAGATACTTACTCTTTCTTTTTAACACGCTCTCTCACTCTCTCTCTCTCTCACCTAACCCACTTTCTTTACGTTTCAAATCTATGGGTCAGCAGTCTAACTGTCATGTTGAATGTATCTTTGGATTTTTGTTGATATCTGTTCTTACATGTGCTCTTTGATTATATGTTGCGTGTATATATATATATATGCTTATGTATGAATATGTGTTTGTGTTCGCCGAACTGATGTAATGATGTATTTTTTCTTAAATGTTCTCTTTTAAGGGAGTGACCTTTATTTTTATTTGGGTTTTTTTTTAGGTCTTTGTGAATTTCATTCGTGTAAAATCCTTTGTACAATAAAGACGGAATCTGACGATGGTTTGCCTGAAATAGGCCATATTTCCAATTTACCATATATATATTTACCATGAAATAATGTGTCTGCCTTAATTTTTCTTATATATATATATATAAGATGGCCTGACAATTACTTCTCGATGTTTACTTGTTCATTTATATATGCTGCATACCTGATATCAACCACTTTAACTTCTAAATATAGTATACTTTAAAGACAACACACCGTGTCACAAGTCAATTGCAACGATGGCAAAACTACATGAACTGCACTTCAAACTGCTTCTGCATCCACTCTATTCTCCAGATCTAGCCCCCAGTGACTACTGGTTGTTTGCAGATCTCAAAAAAATACCTTGAGGAAAGAGATTTGGCTTCAATGAAGAAATGATATCAGAAAATGAGGCATATTTTGAGACAAATCATTCTACAAAATAGCATCGAATTGTTAGAGAAGCTTTGCAATCAGTGTATAACTTTTCAACTTTATTCATCAACATAGTCTCCTAGAAAGAGACTATGTTGATGAATAAAGTCGAATCTTGCCTAAAAGTTATTGTTTTATTAGTTAGGCCCTGGGATTTGAGTGATGTGTTAAGCTTTTATATTTTTCATGCAAGTGTATAAAATATTAAAAAAAAACTTAATCACAGTGCCTTGCAGTCATCTTCAATGAAACCTGTATAAAAGAGGGGTTGTATTGTCCTAACTACACTATGTGTGTGTAATGTCTTAAAAACCATCATGAGTAATTTGCAATAAAGTTAGTGTTAATCCAAATTTGATTTTAGTTGCTCTAGCAATGCAAGGTAGGTTACTAATGTCAAGACCACCTATATAGTAAAGCTATATTTTCCCTATAGATTAATAAAGACATAGAAAAAGATTCATTATACACTCAGTGCAAATTATTAATACACTAAAGTAATAAAAAAATTGTCTGTACTTCTGAAATGAGGTAGTATTTACATTGTTTGGCCTGTTGTCTTCATCTTTATTGCCATATTCATAATGTTATGGTTGTTATATGCTTCAACCTTCTTCAGGTGATTGAAATTTTAAACTGCACACTATTTTGATCACTGGGGTATGTTGTTCTCATTCCATGAGCCATACCACTTCTGGATGTTTTAGTTATCTCTTTTTAATTCAACTTTCTAAGTTATTTGTTCACCACTCCTAAAATTACTTACACTATAAACTGGTCAATTTAATTTTTCTGAGTCTGTATAACAATTGCATAATGTTATCAAAAGCAGGTATTTGTTGGCATGATTTCATTTTAGCCCCAAATTCTATTTTCTTATCTGTCTGACCATTTGTTTTCAGAGCCATATACTAAGTTTACCAGAAAACCGTGACTCACTTAGGAAGCAGAAAGAAGACTGTAGGAATTTTCAAGGAGTACTGCATCTGTGCTTGTTCTACATGGTCATGCCATCAATGCCAGACAGTATTGCCAGTGGCTAGACCACATGTATGACGAACTAAAGGAGTATCTTGCATTAGTCAATCGAGTTTTGACTTTGTTTCAGCAAAACAATGCAAGCCACACACTACCAGGTTGACTAAGGAGAAGTACAAACAGATGGTGTTGAGATTCTTCCACATATACCATTCAGTTCTGATGCTTCTCTAAGCAACTATGGTATATTACACTCAATGGCACACTTCCAACACAACCAGTGATTCAAGACTTTTGATAAAGGGAAGGAAGCTTGTTTACTGTTTTTTGAGTCAAAGCCAGCAGACTGGAACCTGGGACAGATTTGGGTGCTGGCTGATCATTGAAACGATAGACTTTATTTTGAAGAAAAAATGTTGGTGTTGCTTCATAAGATTTTGTTATTTTTTTTCACTTCCTAATTGAGTCAGGACTTTCTGACCAATGACTTAATGTCAAATGAAACTATTTTTTTTTATTTGTGGGGACAGAGAGTTAATAGAATATTGGTTTTATGTTTAATATATCTTTTATTGCAATCAGATGCCACAGTTTCATTTGCATTTTAGCCTTAATAGATCTAACTGATCCCCAATTTATATCAAATGATTCAAGATTGGAACAGAGATAGCACCTGCTTGCTCCTGGTAATCCTACAATGTAATGAATAACCAACAGAATCTGGTCATATCATTAGGGTTTTGTATAAATTCATATAATAAACTTTCAGGGTATTCAAATTTGTGAACACATTTGAAAATACTGCAAATAGATTATATCTGGTTAAATCAGTTTTGTTATGTTGCTTGTTTCTTTCACTGGACCAGAGTATACTAAGATTGAACTGTTGATGCCTGAGTAATTAGATTTGCTTAACCAAATCTTTATCCACAAGGCATATCCCATAGCAACATCACAAGGCTGAATTAACTGATACATTTTGTCCCCTAGCCTAGACAGAAGAATAAGAACAGTCTACCTTAGTAAATTGACTAAGGAGTACAGTTTGGAATAGCTGAAACTGACAAACCCCTGAAGAAGGTTAGAAATTTCAAAGGCTGAAATGCTGTGGAGAAAACAACCAGGATGAGGAGACTAGTCTGAGTAAATTAATGTATAGCAACAACCAAAGTGGGTATAAATCTTTTGAAGACCACTTCATTATACATACCTGTAAACTCGTGTTATAATGTGCATTTGGTTGTAAAACCAGGAACAAGTATTACATTTTCAACAGTATATATTCCTCAAAATTTGGAATATATATGTGTTTGAAATTTGGCAAAAATTATTCATATGAGGTTCTTCAGTTTCTGTTGGTAAAAAAGCGATTACATGTAAGGGTGTTGTTAGTGAGGCAAGGTGTTGACTGATTTTTTGAGTTCGTTGGCTGAGAATAGGTCTGAAGTGGATTAGCTATTGGTGGGGTTTGACATACAATGGTGGTGGCAACAAGAATTCTGCTAGAAAGTGGTAACAAAACAGAGCCATGGTGATGACGAGGGAAGCCTGAAGTGGATAGTGAAGGTTGATCGAGTGGAATATTTCTGTTTGATTCAGGTCGAATGTGATATCAACATAAGAAATCAACAGAATTATGGTGGTGACAATTAGTGAGACCTGAAACTGAAAGGTGTTGAGGTGTTGGTGGTGGTGTTGGGAGCCCAGTAGTGTCAAAGTTGGCTTGCCAGACGTATTCCATGTGTGTGAAAAGTAGGGTGAGATTAATAAAGCTTGGGTGAGATCAAGGTTGTGATGAGAGAAGCAATCATAGTGGTGACAATGTTCTTGTGTGTCAGACCTTTTGACCTGCAACTATGCTGATCAGTTCAAGGAGCTTTCTTTTAAACAAATATTGTGGTCATCTTTTTTTCCAGCAGGAATGTTTGTGATTGGTTATTGTATTTGTATTTTATTACAGGGATTTGTTTTGTGGACTGGATGCGATGTCCAGACCCCACGCATAAAAAAATACTTTTTTGTTTTGTGTTTTGCTTTCTTAGTGTTCACTTCTGACCAACATATCGAGTGAATAAGAAATAGATCTAATTGCAACAGAGTATAACACTTATATAAGCATATAGAGGCTATTCTGTAAAAATATATACTCATTTTAGTTACCATAGCTGGTACATTTATCTTTTCAAACTGCATTTCATTGGTATGACTATTACGATAAAGTTTAACATATGTCATATTCACTATACAAAACATTTAATAAAGAGGGTGTGTGTGTGCATATATATATATAATTTACAAAATGGATTACCTCCAACATTTTTTAAAAAATAATGTTTAAACAAATAATATATATATATATATATATATAGGTCATATTTAAATAAGATTTAGATTAGACCAGTATTAGAAATTTAAATAAGATTTAGATTAGACCAGTTGTATTAGAAAATACTCAATACATATTTGAAGGGAAATGAAGCTTTAACATGTAGAGCTTTGAGACATTTAAGTTGGGAAGATCAGTTGAATATGCTACAATGATTTTGACCCTTTCGGTTTCATTAGCTAATTTGCCTGAGGAAATCAAAAATGTTGAAACCATGGTCGTGTAATCAGCTGATCTCCCCAACTTGTTACAGACCTTTGTCTACTTTTATTAAAAAAATCAACACTAAAGTTTATATTTTAGAAGTACTCTGAATGAGGAGCCAGGGTGAAAATGAAAGCGAAATAAAGTGAAATTGACAACAGTTTTAATTCAACTTGCATGCATCCGAATAAAGATTATGTGTCCAATGAAAAGTATCTTTTCTCCTTCCTGATCATGTGATAGTGTGATGATTTGACCAGATACTTTCCAGACATTAAAGCAACCTTAAACTCTCTGAAATACAGCAGAAAAAGAAAAAGTGACAATGACCTCTTTTCACTTTTGTCCTGATTCAGAACTCAAACTGAATAGATGGCCAGCTAAGCTTGCTATGATCTCCTATAAATTTGAATGTGTGGAATCAGTACAAATCTAACAAGGTTTCAAAAGTGAAAAGATTCAGTAAAGTGTTGATTCAAAGAAATCAACTTCAAGCATACTGAAAGAAACAAATACAACAGAATAAAGAAAGATACTATCCTGAGAGCCAAGGAAAAGAAAGACTCAACTTATTCTTCACTCAACAAAGACAACAGAAACAGCAAACTTTGGACAGAAGTGAATTGCAGATGACCAAGTAGTACAATTCATTTTGGCAACCCTATTTGGTCAGGTTGAAAATCTTTTGAGCACACCTCTGCCATATGTTTATAAATTATCAACCATAAGTAAAACCTATCTGAAAATAACCTATACTTATTAAAGTAATACATTTTGGCAATTAATTCTTATCAGCAAAATGCATTAGAACATATCATTGAAATACTTAATGTTATAAAATTTTGTTTTATGTTTAGAATACCAGAATTTAATAAACATAAACCATATTTAATCACATAAAGACCACAACTCTCTTTCCCAAAATATGGTTCAAAGAAAGTTATAGACACAAAGTTGGGGTAATTTGGTAGACTAAGTGGCTCTATATAAATCAACTGGTCCACTTGTAAAAAATCATGAAAATTGGCAGGAGCAAGATAATTTTTACAGATTAGCATTCATTAGATCTTCTTCTAATCACAGCAGTTGGTAGAATAAAAAATATTGATTTCTTTATCATTTTAAAAGAGAAGTCCCACTCATAATTTAAATAATATCAAATCGATCCCTGACTTCTTAAAGAGTTACCTGTATTTTGTATTTATTTACAAAAGTCATGTTTGAAATTGTGCTTATGTACTTGATAACTGCATAATACTGATGTCCTTTTTCTAATTTCATAATTGTATACTGACAAAGACACCATAGACCAGTGGTTCTCAAATAATGCAGTATGCCTCATATGAAGAAGAGGATAACAAGTGAGGCAGAATAATTGAAAGACAGTCTAAGATTTAGAAAGAGTTTCAAACGATTCATATGCCAAAAATAAATATGATTTAAAATTTAAAATATTATTATGAATTATTTGTAATTGCATGCATGAGTCCTAGTATAAATAGTTATAAATAATTATTTTATCATTGTGATATTTTTGCATTATATCAAGTATTAAGAATATAGTAACTAGGGTCTGCACATTGGAGGAGAGAGTTATCAATGATAGTGTTCTGACTTTGAATCTGCAGTTATTTCCCTTTAACCCTTTCTCTGTTTTTTTTTTTTAAATTTTTAAATGTACTTTTCAAATTTGGTGAGGTGCAAGCAAATTTTCCTTTCGAAAAGCAGCCCAGTGAAAAAAAGTTTGAAAACCACCGCCACATACTGTCAGAATTTCATAATTGCATAACATTCAATGTAAATTTCTGCCATCAAATGATATATATTAATTCTATTTGTAACTATTGTGTTACATTCCTAATAATTTGAAACTTATCAAAAGTAGTATTTTCTTAACAATTCTATAAAAATGTTTTATCCGTCTATATCGTTTTAAAGAATAGCATGATAATTTTAATAAAACCATATGCAGATGAACATATTGAAAAACAATATATAAGTTTTTTTTAAATCAAGAAAAATTTTAGGAAAATCTATGACAAAATGCAAAAAGTTTTCATGTGATGCATTTTGTTCTTTAAAATTATGGTGAGTACAAACTAACTTTCTTTTCTTCACTGTTTTCAAATTCGTGAGCCAGTGGGAAAATATTAATTAACCAATGAAAACAGAGCGATTTACAGAAAACAACAAATTGAACTTCAATGACCTGTGTCATGTTACTTCCCGTCCAAAAATGAGTTTGCATTGAGAGTCAACCACCTGACCAAGTCAGCTTACTTTTTTCATGTTTTTCAGTTAGTCAAACACAGAGGGAGAGAAGGAAGCAAAGAGCGCTCAACCTAGCAAAATGTAACAGAAATTGACGACTGATGATTGGGCACAACTATCCCTGTGGCCTGTATTTGCAACCTCTCATCTTCTCTTTTGTGCTGTTTTCTTTATCTCTCCTTTTTCCTCTTCACCACCCATCTTAAACAATAAGAAAAAGAGGAACAAGACATTACTACTACTTTGTTGATGCACTCAGTGAAAACATTGACTTACCTTTTTATGTACAAATCAAATTTCACATTTCGCTAAAACAAATGAACTCTGTAAACTCCTTACTACACTTTCTCTTAGAAGATTTTCACAGTTAATAATTTCATATCCACAATTTGATGTTATACTGTTTGATAAATAAATTTTCATTTATTTATACAAACAAAACAGTTCTATATTCTCTCATCTTCTGATTTGGAGTAAATTATGGGGAGTTTGGTTATGTTTTACACAAGGCCAGTTTAATAAGCATGCTCAAGCTCCCTACTTCAAAACTTCAACAGACTAAAATGATGATTATATTGATGTAACTACTCATATGCACGATGGGAGGAGGCACAGAAATTTTAAAATTAAATTTTTTATTTTAATATGTGTTTAGGGTAAATAATCCAGCCGATTTCATTTAGTTTCTTTTTGTTTATATTTCCATCACTTTTGTTATTAAATATCCTACAGTGATAATAGATGATCTGCGAAGAAAGGTGAAATATAAGAAACTGAACCCAAATGTACTGTAGATGATCCAGGAATTAAAGCACTTTTTATATATTTTTGTCTTCATAAATTGATTTCTCTTTTAATTAAAGTATAATTTTTTAAATAAAAATTACTTATTACAGTGAGCAACTTGTTCTACTTTGTCATAGATTTTCCTAAAAGTTACACATATATAGATAAGAGAAATTTAACCTGGGGTAAATATCATTTACTGTATATAAGACTTGAACCTTTGATATATATAAATGAACACTATTTAAAATCATTTCTTCAACTTGATTCCTGCCCCAAAATTAACAATGCACTTTATTCAAAATAAAACAAATGGTACAACAAATAAAAGGATACAATAATCAACAAAAAAAAGTTTTGTTTTTTTCCCAATTCCAGATAGGCAACCATAGAAATTGGATCCAAGTCTCCTTCAAGACATTTCAAAATTGTTATGAACTAAAAAATGGATCTGAAATCCAAAATTTGTTACTGTTAAACTCTCATTTGAAACAGACTGACACAGTTACTTTAGACCCAAATAAAGAAATCACATCAGACTGAAAGACGAGTACAATTTAGAAGTATGTGCAATGTCCTTGCTTAATTTTATATGTTACTTTTCTTTACAAAGTAGGCCAATAATGTTTTTCTTGAGGTTTTCAAATTCTTCATGTGTAAAAGTCACAGACTCCAGGATCTCATCTACTTCTGATTGTGACATTCTCTCATAAGAATCTTTGTCTGTAGAAGAAAGGAAAAATATAATTCACAAATTGTACTAGGAATACACTGTAAGATAAGAAAATAAAACATGTTCAACAGAATAACCAAATTTTGTTTATAAAATTTATCTTTTTATATATTGGGTTACTTCAAAAGTTTCTGTTTTGGCTGTTAGATAGCATTAGAATCATTTAGTTAACTTCATTAAAAAAAGTTCCATATTGCAAAAAAGATTAATTGTTCTGTTTTAACGGCATATCAACAAGATTTTTTTTTTCTAAATATATAGGCTTGTAAACAGTCCTTTGGGTCATTGGTTCTATCAGTCTCCTTTTATGCCTTTAGAACAAAGTTATTTAGTGCTACTATTTATGGTATAAACCAACCACCTACAAAATGGCTAGGATAGTCTCTGCTTTATGTTCTTGAAAAGGTCCTCCAGCTTAGTGACATCACAAAATCAGTGATGTATAGAGACAAGGTTACTAATATTTGTTAGAATATGTTTTATAGTATATGCCTCCTGACATGCTGTGCATTTAGAGAGATGTTCATTTTTTTTAGGAGAAATGAGTGAGTGAGTGTTCTATTCTGATTATTTATAGGACAATTTTTTTCTTATGAGAAAGACTGAGTCTGATGCCATTCTCCTAGAATTTTGTAAAGATAGTTGTTTAGATAGTAGTTCCATAATGCTTGTCACTTGTTTATAGTTGCTTTGAAGTCTGTATAGGGGATTTTCAAATTTGAACTGTTCATTTTTTGGGAATCCTTTGCTACCATGTCAGATTTTCCATTAACAAACATCACATTTATTTATACTGTGACAACTATCCTGTAAATGTGCATTTGTTACAATTGTCACATTTGGTGTATGTTTACTGATTGAGTTCATCATTGAAAATGAAATAAAATATTTTTGAGATATCAAAATTTTCTTTTAAATAAAGGTAAAAATTCAATTCAAATGCAAAAAGATTTGTGCTATTTATTGAGTAGATTGAAATGATCAACTATATCAAAAGTGGTTTAGAAAGTTTCATGCAAGAGATTTCTTACTGAATGATAATTTACAGTCAGGCAGACCTGTTGAGGTTAATTGTGATCAAATAAAAACATTATTTGAGAATAAGCAACATGATCAAAGATAGCCAATATAATAAAAATATTTAAGAAAAGCATTGAAAATCATTTGTATTAGCTTGATTATATTTGTAATAACATCCATATAATTAAAAAAAATATTAGATCCTATTTAAATGCACTATTTTTTTAAACAAATTGTCTTAGGAAATGAAAAGTGGATACTTTACAACAACAGTCATGGTGCTAGTGAAATGATTACACCATAAATGTCTGTCTCTTTGCAAAAAAAGGAGATGCTGTATATTTGTTGTGACTGGAAAGGAGGCCTTTACTATGACCTTCTTCCATAGAATCAAACAAATGATTGGAATAAACACTACTGCTCTCAGACTAATTGAAGGCAACAATTAACAAAAAGCATCTGTAATTAGTTAAGACAAAAACTATAAAATTCCATCAGAATAATTTTGTTTTCAGACTAGGCAAAAATTGTTAAAATTTGCTTGGAAAGTTTCCATTTGTCTGCCACATTTAGAAAACATTAAACCTTCAGACAATTTATTCTGGTCATTATGCAATTTTTTTTTAATGAAAAAAAAAGCAATTTCCCAAGTGACCATTACTAGGGCAGTTCTTTTCTGAGAAAGAATTTTCTTGGAGAATGTAATTATAAAGTTGCCTGAAATATGGTTGATAATAAATGTACCAAAATGGTAAATATATTGTTTAATAAACTTAATATTTAAAAAAAATTATTTTTATGTAATAAGAAAAAAAAACTCTTTATGTACCTAATAAATTTCTAAATTTATTGAATTTCATATTGTATATACAGAAACTTGTAAAAAAAAATCTGAAAATTATTTCCTGTTATATATAAAACTGAAGATTTGTATATAAATATTAAATATACAGAAAATATCAATTATTAAATATTTTCTGCTGAAAATAAATGGGTTTTCTAAGCCTATGCATTCTGTATGTCACCGTAAATCATAAGTTATAAATAAATAAAGTTATAATTTTCTTTATGATTTTTAAAATTTTGCATAAATTTTAACAAGTTCATTGAATGGAAGAATTGTTTAAAATTTTTTATAATAAAACTTAACTTTATGTTTGTTTCTGTAAAGTTAGAATACAAAATTCTTAAGGACCTATTTCCTATATCTTGTATAAGATTTAGATAATGAAAAAAACATTTGGAGCTGAGAATAAACTTTGTGTTTTGAGTGGATTCTTTTTTTCTTTTTTTTAACTTTTATCATTTCTATACTACATCCTTGTTTTGAGCTGTGAAGGAGGCACATCTGGCCAAATGTGAGAACTCCTTCATTGTGCAGAGTCATCCACCAAAATCAATTTCATGCAAATGGCCTTGTCAAACTTTCTTTGACTTTGCTTTCTACCTTCAGTAAGTCTGGCAGTGATGGTCCCACAGGTGACAGGGGCAGGCTTGCCTAGCTGGAGCAAGACCAGACCACTGCTGGTGGTAGTGGCTGGAGGCTCTTATTCTTCACACAAATGTTGATGGTGGGTTGGGGTTGGTGATCATCATATCCCTCATGACCTGTGTTTATTTTTCTTCAGAATTAGTCTGGGCTTTCACAGACATCACCATCACCAGAGGGGAAAAAGAAAATAAGGAGAGAAGATGACAATGTGAGTGGGTGATGACTAGAGACTAGATATTCTAGTATATTCCAAGCTCCTTAATCTGTGTTTTAAAGCATTAATGTTGGGTTTCATTTCCTCTTTTAAGCTTTATTCTACTTTTGATAAAATAGCAATATATATGTTAAATGCACTGGAAAGACTAGGCTTACATAAGGTTTTTTAGGGGTTATTTCTGTCAACCAGCATTTTCAGTGGTCTGATAACAAGAGTGCCAGTTTAAAGAGGTCGAATTGTAATGAATTTTTAAATGAAGTCGGCCTGTCTGATATCACTTCAATTTACTATAAAAAACCAAGTTACCAAAAACAAAATTTGTTTTTTTCTAGAATTACAATAGGATGATGGATAGCATCTCCCCAAAGAGATTTGATGCTGAAACTCTTGATGCTATCAAGAGTAACTGAAATAGACTACCATTTTCCGTATAACAGAAGTACAGGAGGGTCTTCGAAGAAATCTAGTTTTATTCAATACATCAAGAGAAACAATAAGATTTAAAATCAATTTATTAAATTAAGTTCATTCAATAAATGATGCTAGTATTTGAAAACCATTGAATTTGATCTCAAAAATAACTGAATGAAAACTAATTAAAACAAAGTAATATTTGAAAATTTCATGTCACCCAACTACTCCTTTCCCACAGAAAACTGAAAGATTCGACAGACACAGGACAGATGATATGTTTGGCAAAAGAATTAATTCCCAAAAGCAACAAAAAATGAGGTAAAATTATGAATACTGTTCAACCAATTTGATATTCACTTTGGTCAATGAAAATGTGAGTCCTTTAAATTTCAATCAGATCACTAAAAATGAGTCATGGTTAAACACTCATGATTTTGGAGATTGGTGTGAAATATGATACTTGAATGCCTCAGCTGCTGTTTGAATTCCAGTAAAGTTGCTGTTCTAACCAGTGACAATAGTATCCTGGTAATTTCAAAACAGCAGATAATTACATTTTTTTTTAATCATTTCACCCCAAGCAAGATAGAACAGGGGGTTACAGAAGAGGTGAGTGATAAGAAAGTTACAGGGGAGTCAGAGAATGAGAATACAGGTGTGAAGAGGGCTGCATGAAAATAGAGTGCAAAGGAAGAAGAACTTGATACAAGGGTTGTCATGGAAAGGATGCAAGTCAAGAAGATAAGAGATGGCAATTGACTTTGCATTTAAATTCTCGGAGATTGTAGCTTTCAGGAAAACAAGTATACAGAAGGGAATTTCACAGGAAGAAGTGTGAGCAAAAAAGCTGTAGAGTAGAGTTTGCGATTACATTTGATTAGTTTCACTCTAAAAGGGTGGGACCTAGCCACTAGTCTGGTAGCTCAAGTAAATTCATGCAGAGGGGGCACCAGGGAGCTAAGATCATCAGAGCAGAAGCCATGAAAGTATTTGTAAAAGAGACAGAGGGAAGACATGTTACATTGGTGAGAAAGTGTCTGCAGTTGAGCTACCAGGTCAGGATCAATTATATTACAGATTCTTCATTGGATTTTGTCAAGAACCCCAAGATGAATAGCAGGGGCACCCAACCAGATGTGACAGCAGTATTCAATGCATGGGCAGATGGTAGATTTAGATATGTGTAAGATGGATTCAGATGAAAAAAAAACTTCCTAGCCCTACAAAGTGAACCAACCTTCCAAGCAGCAGATTTAGCTATGGATTCAATGTAGTCATTTCACTTGAGGTTGGCTGATAGATTTAGGCCTAGGAGGTGCAGTGTTTTGCTTTCAGGGAGAATAGCCTGATCCATTCTGATGAGAGGTAGAAGTGGTTGCCTATGGTGGTTAAATGATATCACCTTCATTTTGGAAGCATTAAAATTTACAAGCCATTTCTTCCCCCAGTCCACCATAGATTGGAGGTCCTTTTCAAGATCAGCAGCAAAGTTTGCTTTGTTAGCCTTGGCAGATTTCTTATCAAGGCAGGAGTAAATTGTTGTGTCATCAGCATAAATTCCTACTTAGGATATAATTACATCAGGGAGATCATTGATGAAGATCAGAAAAAGCATAGGATCTAGAACAGAACCTTGAGAGACACCCACGTTCATATGATAGTATCTGGAAGCATGCCCATTCAATATTACCTTCATTACGTGATTTGAAAGGAAAGACTGGATTAGGTCAAACAATCGTCCAGTTATACTATAGCCATGTAGCTTGCATAGAAGGCTAGCATGCCAAACTTTGTCAAAAGCTTTGGAGATATCTAGTGCAATAGCTTGAGCTTCACCATTCTTATCGAACCTAGTATATATACTCTGCAATGGTTGTTAACATATCAGCAGTAGACCTGGTGAAGTGGAAACCATACTGTTTATCAGAGAAGAGGCCATGAGCTGTGAGATGTTGAACCACTTCAGCATTAATAATAGCCTTGAACACTTTACCAAAAATTGGTAGGAGGCTGATAGGGCAATAATTGGAGGAGTCTGAGAGTCCTCCAGCATTCTTAAATACAGGAACCACAGAGGAGAACTTCCAGCAGGCAGGGAAGCAAGAAGCAGAGAGGCAGTAGTTGTAGAGTTTGGAGAGGGTAGAAGAGAGTTCAGGGGCACATTTCTTCAGGACAATGATTGGGATTCTGTCACCTCCACTCACCTTATGGGGGTCAAGCTTTGAAATTATGTTAGAGACTAGCGAGGGAGTAATGTGAACGTCACTAAGTTGAGCCTCAGTTCTAGGTAGGAAGTCAGGTGCAGATATCCCAGATGAATCAAATATTGAGTTGGTAGAGAATCTGCAAAGCATTCAGCCTTATCCACTGAAGACATGAGGACCTCAAATTCATTGATTAAATTGGGGATTGAGGGTTTGCTGTTATTCAACACATTTTTACAGTGCCACCAGTAGTCTTTGAAGCCGAACTTGCGATATGCTATACACTGTTTCATTCTTTCAGCAAACAGCAGCTTAGCATCATTTAGGATCCTCTTGCACTGATTACTGTGCCATTGACTTAAATTAGTATCTCTTGGAAAATTCCAGATAACATTGTCAACAATAACAAGATGCAAGTATTGTAATTTCTCATTCTTCAAATTTCCAAGATATAAGAATCTGAAAATTTTTTAACCAAGTTAATATGAGTAAAATATTTTAATCTAGTAGCAACAATTTGTAAAGAAGAAACATCCTTATTTGAGACTAGAGGGATAGGTCTACTCTTAAAAAGAGCATTCTTCTCATGAAAAGAGTCATGCAGAAGACTAGAAGTAGGTAAGTCAAGCTGTCAACCCTTAGATAAGTGAATGATAAAAATAAAAATCTATTTTAGTTTAACTTGACAATTGTAGTAGCCTCTAAATCAAATAGGAGTAACCAGCTTTAGTCAACTTGCCACAATTCATTTAACTTACATAAACAGTTCATTTGCCTTACATAAACAGGCTATTTTGTAACTAAAATTATATTTGATCTTGGCAATCATCAAGCCAAGGTATAATATAGAATGACTTTTTAGTTAAAATAAAATGAACATTTCATTTGTGTTTAAACCAGGCTTGTTTATTTCTTGCAAATGCTGTTATAGAGAAAGGACAATAAGCACAATGGTCAATAACTACAATTCATGCAATGTTCATTTCTGCTGAGACCTAGGAAGAATTGTGAACAGCACATGTGATGATGTCACTCTCAGGGCTCAAAATTAACATTGTCTTGTCATCCTGGTGATGAAAAACATTCGTTTGGGATGACTAGTTATTTTCAGAGTAAGGAGAAATGATGTCAGTATGATATAAAATTTTAAATCAAAATTCTATTATATTTATCTTATAAGCAACTAATTTCTTAAAATTTAAAAAAATTCTTACTTATCACCAACAATGGTAAACCTTCAATAAATAGTGTGAGTACACACACAAACAAAACTTAAGCATTTCTTTTTCAACTGATGAATGAAAATCTAGATGAAAAATGAAGGTTGAAGAACTTAAATTTAAATATTTGTATTATTTATCTCATTGTAAGAACTAGTTTTGCTTTAATAAACAAAAGAAAAAAATGTTTTTGCTGTTGATTTTTGGTTAAACTTAAATGAACCAATAACAAACATTTGTGTTATGTTTTTGTTATGTCGCCAAGTATAAATGAATAACTCAACAACAGAATCAGAATATAAGTTGTATTCCGCGGAAAAATGGTTATTATGTACAGAAGTGTTTAGTAATATTTACAATAGAAAGATACAAGAGTCCAATCCGTCGTAAGACGTGTGTATACGTGATTACTTCCGGTACGCCACCGGAAGTGTGACTAACTCTTCACTGACTCGCACTGACTCTTCAGTAACTCATTAGAGACTCTCAAGTGACTCTCTACGACTTTCTTGTTGAGAATCCACCATTGCTATATATAGCAATGGGAACAGTCCATTTGTAGTCAAATAGGAGCGGCGCCCTAACAGTTTTCTATTTATTCTAAACTTAATTGAAAATACAAGGGAGAATTTAAAAATTGATAAACAAACATAGAAAATTTAGCAACAATATGAGGCAGATAATTGTAAATTAAATTTTTTAGATAAAGACTTTTAAAAATATTTGCTTTTAAATAGTTGAAATGTACTAATATTCTTTAAATAAAAAAATAAATGCACAGAGCATAATTCTTCAAGTCTGATAAAAGTTACTCTAAGCATGAAAATTAATTAATGAGAACATTTTCATAAAAAATTATTGAAGGTGACTTAATCAGAATGTTTAAATAAAAATAAAGCTGATTTTTATAAAAATTGCAGTAAAATTTAATTTAATGTATTCTTGCATTTATTCATGTTTAAAATTTTAATATTTTTAACTTTGTGATTTATTTCTTAAATATTTTAATGATGCTTTTATTATGTTGCTAATAATTATTAATGATAAAGTTTGAAAAAAACATTTTGAATTTGGGACATTTTGACATTTTTTCATGATGATTAAAGTTGTTTTTCAGGATGTTTCTGGAACAATGGTGAAAAAAGTTAATCTAGAGCCCTGGTCACTCAAATCAGATACAATATAGACAGAGGAAGAACTTTGTTCTTTCAACAAACTATGACTGAACATCTGACAATGTACTGATTCAATGGTTTCCCTAGTTTTATCAGACTGGGGCATGGTCATCACCCACCTCTTATTACAGAGTTAAAAAAATAGAAAATGTATTTTTATGGTAATCACATGATTTATAAAGATTTAATATGCAGAAAAATAATCCTGGTGGAATGGTTTTAATTTGTAGTCAGACAATAGCAGCCAAATAATGACGCATTTGAATATGGTATTTTAATCACCAGTTCAGGGTCAAAAACTAGAAAAATGTTAATATAAATAATCAGTTATTTAATTAACTTTTTTCAAGAATGAATCATTTTTTTTAAAAATTCAGTTGTTTGTAATGTAAAAGTCTATTACATTATTGCATTGAAAGCAGGAAATTGTGTAATAGATTTATAAAGATTATTCACAGCATGTACTCACACATCAAATAAGTGTATAACTTTATTTTAATAGTGATTTTTTTTCAAATTTCACATTAATAACATAGGGAGAGTATAACAAAATTATTTTTATTACTATTAGTCTTTAGTGTAATAAATAAATGCTTAATCATCTAGGGTTTTTTTTACACATTCTTTTGAGAGAAGTGTATTTTTAAGAAAGCCATATATGTGTAACAATTTTTGTTACACATGTATATCATTTAGGCTCAGCAGTTAAAAACACCAAAATTGTTAAGGATTCATTTCAAATTTTTGGAAAATATTTTTTTTTGTATTTACTGACCAATGAGAGATAGGGTTCTTTGTAAGATGGAAGGAGTTGGGAGCAACTCTTTTTCTTATATAAGGACTCTGGTCATTAGATAAGTTCAGAAGGCATTTTTGTCATCAAGAAGAAAGCATCTAAACATTCAGACAAGAAGGCACAAAATTACAAAGCAGATGAAGAGACCAAAAGAATTTTGAAGTTCTTAAATGAAAATTCTCCTGCAGTTGAACAACACACAATGAAAAAAGATTTCAAAGAAATTTCATAAAAGCTTCAGTGAAGTAAAAATTGTTTGAATATAAAAAAAGACACTTGATCATTGACATATGTCCCAGAGACACTTGTGGGATAAGTAGTTTTTTATTTGTTTTTGTTTTTTCTGAAAGGTGGTTGCTCCTTAATTTTCTGCCTTTTTAAAATGCTTTCTCTTTTTGTTATTTTTTAAATAGTAATATTTTTTTTTGTTTGCAAAAAAGTAAATGTTATCCTGCCTTAACTATCTATAATGTACACTAAAGGAAGTTTTTGTGCAAGAGTCTTATTGTAAATTTTTTATATGTAATTTTTCCCTTTTCTGCATAATGTAATAAAAAGTTGTCCTTTAAAATTAAAAACAGTGGTTTCAGTCTTGATTTCTCTTTGTCTAGTCTTACTAACTAGGATTTTGCATTTGGCACAAAAATTTAAATTTGGTAAGGAGTCAAAAGTTTTTATGCTTTACACAAAAATCTATTTTGTTTTTTGTGTAATTTAAATTTTTTGTAGGAAAGTTGGATCACCAGAAACACTAAAAGTTTTGCAGCTGGATTTTTGTCCCTTAAAAGATAATTCTTCTGTAATAAAATGAATTCTCAATTCAACAATTAGCCACTTATAAGAAAATATTTAAAGTTTTATACTCAGATGGAAAAAGTTTTAATTCTATTTTGCATTCATATTTTTAAAATAGTCAAGCATATCGCTTAAACTTGTATAGGGAAATTTTTGTTTTGTTCCTTGAAGGCCTTTACCCTGTCAAAATTTTCTAAAACATCCTTAATTCCATGCAAATGTACATGCTGAGTTCAAATCAGTAATTGTTTATTGAAGAAACCTACCTTTCTTTCATGGTATCGACCATAAATACATCAGACTATATATCACCCCTTACTACCGTTGTCATCTCTGATTCACCGCTGAATGAATTGAAATGTAAGTTTCTTTTCTACGGTCGATTTTCTCCATTTGAGCAATTACTCCACAAATTGTTCGGTTTCGTAACTCATTTTGCATGTAGGGATTGAAAAAAAAGGAAGAAAAATTGTGAAACTATGCGTGAATTCAGTCAGCAGTTAATAACATTTTTGAACCGTGGTTAGGGGGTGAAATAAACAGTGAGAAGAAGTTCCATATATTTCTGCTCGATAAAATGAAAAAAAGGTATGTTTCTTCAATAAGTAATTACCGATTTGAGTTCAGCATATACATTTGCACAGAAATAGGCATGTTTTTGACAGATTTGAAAGGGTAAAGGTCTTCAAGGAACAAAACAAAAATTTACCCTTGTATATGGAAAGTAATCTCCAAAATCCCATGATCCCTCATTATGATTAAGTGTTTTAAAATGTAAAATATTGAACAAAGCGAAAGATTAATGCTTTATTAGGTGAAATATAGAAAACAAACACTTTAATTTTAATTTTATTAAACAATATATTTACTATTTTGCTAAAATTATTTTCTACCATATTTCTGGCAACTTTATAATTTCATTCTCAGCAAGGAAACTGCCCTAGGAACAGTCACCTAGGAAATTGATTTATTTTCTTTTTTTTTTCAAGATAATTCCATAATCACCAAAATAAATTGTAATCTGAAGGTTTAATGTTTGCTAAATGTAGCAGACAAATGGAAACTAGTCTCAAAACACCATGTGATCTAAAATTGTCCTGATGGAATATTACAGTTGTTCTCTTAACTAATTACAGATACTTTTTTTAATTTCTTTTTGTTAATTGTTGCCTTCAATTAGTTTAACTGAGAAAGAGTGTTTATTCCAATCATTTGTTTGATTCTATGGAAGAAGCTCCTTTCCAGTCCCAACAAATATAAAGCATCTCCTTCTTTGTAGAGATAGATATTTGTGATAATCCATTTCACTAGTCCAATGATCTCTTGCATTTCATGTTGTAAAGTATCTACTTTTCATTACCTAATAAAATTTGTTTCACAAAATGCAATACTTTCTCTCTTTTTAAATAGTGAATCAGATGCAGTAGGCACACATCAAAACAACTATGATAATTAAGTTAAGTGCAAAAGATTTTGAACATTAGAGTTGGATACTTTGTGTATGTTGCTTGTACAATGATTCTTTTTCAAGTAGTATCTATATTTGATTACTATCAACTGCCAGTGGTTTCCCTGACTATGAATCATCATTAAGTATGAAATTTTGCAAACCAATTTTTCACACATTCTCTCACTCACAGTACCTTTTCCAAAAACTGTTGTCTATGGTCAAATAATAATGAAAACACTGATTTTCATTCAATTACTATAGTTAAGCAGTGTTTAGCCCAGTCAGTACTTAGATGAGAGACAGTTTGGGAACACTGGGTATTGAAAGCAATCTTCTACAATCCAAAATATGTTTAAGTTTTAAATAATACAGTAAAGATTGAAAATTCATAGCTAAAAAACAAATCACTGAATCCATTAAATGTCACAATACATTCAAAAGTAATCTATATATTAATACTGTAGTACCTACATGTGTCATTCTTTTGAAGAAGTATAACTCATTTCTCTTTTAAAATTCAATGGATGTCGATTAAGTAAATAATATTGTTTAGTTTGTACTAATATTGTTAATAAATTATTATTATTATTATTAAAAGAAGAAGAAAGAGAAGAAAAGGAGGAGGAGGAGGAGAAGACAATGAAGAAGAGGATGAAGGAGAAGACAAAGACAAAGGAGGAGGAGAGGAGAAGGAGAAGACAAAGGAGAAGAGGGAGGAGAAAAAGAAGAAGCATGCATAGCATCATATAAAAATATATCAGCTAAAGAATTTGATGAAATTGTAAAATATAAGTATCTGGAAATAGAATTTGCATGAATATCACATTTAAATGCACCCACTATTCAAATTAAATAATAATAATAGAAGTACTAGGGGTGATGAAAAAATATTGATACACATTCACAACTAAGAAATATTATTTACTTAATCAACATCCATTGAATTTTAACATTTTGATGAACCTAATAAAGAGAATTAACTTTTTAGACTACCCAATTCATCTTACACACCGAATAGAATAAATGAAAAAGCCTGGAAGGCATTTTTAAAAAAATCAATAAGCAAATAAAGTAATGTAAAAAAAAAGAAAAATGGAATTCTTTATTCCATAATTTATACTTAAGAATAATTCTTACCTTTAACAGGTAACTGACCTCCCATTTCAACAAGAGCCACATTGACATGTTCAAATTTTTTGGCTCCTGCAATAAAAATAATAAAAAGTTAATAAATTAGAGACATTTTTAATATTCCTGAAAATACATTTTACAAAATAATAAACAGTTAATTAATTAATTAATTAATTAATTAATTACAAATATCTACAATGAGGCCAAGAGATAATTTTGGTGTTAACGGTAGATGGGACTGCTGCAACAACTTCACGGCAAAGGTAAAATTTTCACAAAATAGATTGTTCTTTTTTATTTTATACGTTATCACAATGTGTAACGTGAACTAAAGTCACTTTCTTCTCCATTACAATTATCCTATTTACAAAAATAAATATAATTTTTCAATTTATACACATAATTTATAATTGGGCTGTTCATCAGAAGAAAATTTGGCATATCCCCTCTAGGCAGATAAACAGACACACACACACATACACACAAACATCTTGCCTTTTATATATATATATACACACACACATATATTATCGATTTTCTGCACTATTGTAAGAACTGCAACCTTGAAACTTCTGAATATCATTTGGATATTTTTTTTATTACACTGGTTCTAAGCTTTTGGCTCACGTGAGCCATCTGTTTGTTGTTGAAGTGTGTTTTTTATAATTCAAAAATTTATCCATAATGCAGTGTTGGTTTATAGTTGTAGTGTTGTGCGCATTTTTGTGCTGTAAAAAGATGTTTGGAAATATAATTGTGTTTAGCTGTAAGAAATTGAAAATGAGAGAGAGAAAAAGTGGTGACCACTATAAATAGGGAAAGAAGAGATCTAAATTGTTTTTCTACCAACTCTTTTTCTTTGATTCTTTTACCAAATGCTGGCATTGTCAGCAAATCTCAGTAGGGTGTATGAGTCTTGGTAATCTTGATTGGAACCATTGATAAACAATTCAGGCCACCTGCTATGTGGTCTGGTAGATGAGCATATTTCTGAGACATAGAAGTTCAGTGTCTGAGAATTTGGTCCCAATTGTCTTCTGTAGATTGAAGAAAATTACTGACCAATTCTTTCACTCAGCCATAAATCACTGACTGCCTTTGTATCTACAAATTAAGCTGGGGACATTATTTCTAATTAACGTCTTCCTTCAGATATGAAAATATAACTATTAAGTCTCTTTCCCTCCCTAACATCATGTCAGTTTCTGTCTGTTTTTTTTTATTTTGTTTGTTTTTCTTTCAACCGGGTCTCTGTATGTGCTATTAAAAAGCTAAATGAAAAAGAAAATGCAGAGGGAAAAGTGCTGAAGATCAAATCAAATCAAAATCAGAGACTGATCAATTTCATAAATTTTTGAAGCTTATAAAAGTGGGAGGGGATGCCAACCAAAATTGGTGGGTAATCATCATTGAAGATAGGGTTAACAGTTTAAAAAAAAACAGTGTAGAATAATGATAATTTCTTGTTTCAAAAATTCATCCAAAAATTAAATTTGGCTAATTTTTCTTTTTTAACAGCAGATGAATAACTGGAATAAAAAAGCAGTGATTAAAACTAATTCAAACTTTTGTAACAACACTTAGTAAAAGTTATGCCATCTTTATTACTTGCACAAAGAAATTCTCTACAAAATGGACCACTTGAAACAAATGTAAATCTCCAACATTTGGAATTGTTCACTCATACACATAAAAGTATTTAGTATTAAATTTTAAACTGTCAAGAAGGTAATAGGTAACTACTCCACTATCATTCCCAAGAATGGATGGTAATTCAAAGATAATAAAGAAAAGGATCCTGTAAAGAGACATAGCTGCCGATGTTCTAAAGCAGGGGTTGGCAAACCCAACACCCAGCCCATGAATGTTTTTTTCCAGCCTACTAACTTAACACCTAGACACTAATTTTTTAATTAATTTGTGAAGCAAGTAGCAGAAAAATGTCAATTGGAGTTAATCTACTTACAATAAGACAAATCTTTTAAATCAAAATTTAATTTCAAATCCACTGCTGACTTCTCCAAGAAATATGTTTTGCTAAGCAGAAAATATAAAAGACTATTAAATAATGTGAAAATGATAGTATAATTATTTGGAAGTACATAAGCTTATTAATAACTTTTTTTGTAAGTGAAATATACTAAAAGTCATTTAAGAACAAGTTTGGGTGATGACCACCTGGATTATGTTTTGCTCCTGACATTGCCAAATATTTCATATGGAGAGGTTATTGAACAATAAGCAGGGACAAGTATTTCATTAAATAATTTGCCATTTCTAACTGTATTTTGTTTACAGTAAGGAATTCACATTTTTTGTTGTGTTAGTCATTATCCTGTCATTCCTGCTGTAAAATAAGGACCCTTGTTTAAATAATATGACATTAATGTCATTGTTTTTTTTTCTTTAAACCTCTAAACCAAAGCAACCTTCTAGACAGAGCGGTCTGAATGGCAAGACAATTTGTTATAATACATTTGATATAATGGTCCTCCTCTGAGACATTGCATAGCTTTCTGGCCCATTCTCTTCAAGAGGTTGTCAACCCTTGTTCTAAAGGAACCTGACATTTTTGAAAAATCCAAAGTAACATATTTATCAACAAGAAATTAACTTGTACCACCCAAAGTATAACAATACTGGAAAAATAGGTGTGTTAATTTTTATATAATGGTCATAAGATTTTTTTCAAAATTTATCAAAGGCATTTTATAAAATAGCCAGAGATTTTTAAACATGCAAAAATTTGAAAAATCAAAAATCATTACATAATGGGAAGTTAACAACTGAAACAATTTTCACATGGGTAATTAGAAACTATGGTAAGCACATATTTACAGCTGCCAAGATATTCACATAGACAAACATATCACTTGTTAAAAACAAGTCCCAGATATGTTTTCATTAGCACTTTAAGTGTCTAAGACAATTGTTCTCAACAACATTTTACCCAGTGCACTCTTTTCACTATATGTCAGAATTTTATTCCCCACCACTTCCAAGTTATTTTTTTACTCAAAGTGCATTCCAAATAATATGTATATATTATTGTAAATCTTCATTATTTTGCATATTAGCAGATATACATTTACAGCAATTATTTTTATAGACTAGTTTTACAAATTTAACAGCAATGTTGATGGATTTTTAAAACTTGAATACATGTACAGTACAGTAATTTGTTTTAATTTATAACTAATTATTGAACAAACTGAAGCAATAAACAAAATCCTGTAAATAGAAAAAAAAAAAAAACAAGAAAAAGTAAAAGCTTTTTCATCCTCCCTTCTGGATCCTTTGGTGGTAAATTAGTCCCTGGTTGAGAACCTCTGGTTTAAGGAATATGTAAAAAATGTCATAAGATATATGAGGGTGTGCTGAAAAGGCCCAAAATCTGACCAAACATCAGATTTTTTTCTTTTGTTAGAGTTTCTTGGTCAGGCTAAGAGCTTTCAGCACCCCCTTTTATGTGATACAAACAAAGGTGTTTTATGACAAGGAACAATTTTTTAAATCTTTTGCAACTTTACAAATAAGCCTGATGAAAAATTTTCATATTTTATAAATTCTTGCCAACCTTTATATAAAAAAGCATGTTCTAGTTCCATTAGACAGACATGTCAGACTCCTAAAATTGATCACATAAGCATGTATTTGTTTTCCCACTTAAGAAAAAAGAATTTTTCACTCCATTCCACTTGACCCTATGAACTTCAAACCGACATACCAGCTGAAAGAGAAACACACACTTCATCAAAGACTATTCTGAATCTCTTTAACCAACTTCTATTTGATATACTTTTAGAAACATCTCATGACTAACTAAAGCCTGACTGGTGACAAATTCAGTATTGTATCAGCTGAAATGAATGTTTTTGCTACATTTTTAAACATATCTCATCATTTTATGATTTGGTTCTAAACATTAAACATCACTGGGATTTTTTTATAATCGTTTCACCCCAAGCAAGGCAGAAATGCCACTGGTGTGCAGGGGGTTACATAAAGTAAAGAGAAAGGAAAACAGGTCACAGTAGGTGTTGGATAATGGGTAAGAGAAGGATAGGTACATTGGTGTAAAGAGAGCTGCATGAGAGCAAAGTGTAAATTGAGAAGGAGGATAGATTAGCTTGAGTAAATTCGTGTAGGGGAGTGGGGGGCACTAAGGAACTAAGTTTGTCAGTGCAAAATCCGTGAAAGTATTTGTAAAAGAAACAGAGGGAAGCCACATCTCATCAGTGAGAGAGAGACTGAAGTCTGGCCACCAGGTCAGGATCAACTATATTGCAAATTCTTTTTTGGTTCTTGTCAAGAATGCCAAGGTTAACAGCAGGGGTGCCCGATCAGATATGACAGCAGTATTCAATGCATAGGCAGATGGTAGATTTGTAAATGTGCATGATGGATTCAGAAAACAACTTTCTGGCCCAACACAGGGACCTGCCCTTCTTAGCAGTAGCTTTAGCTATTAATTCAATGTAGTTGTTCCACTTAAGATCAACTGAGAGAGTGAGGCTGGGGAGATGTAATGTATTGCTCTCAGGGAGTCTAGCATAATCCATGCTGATGGCGAGTAGGAAAGATTGTCTATGGTGGTTAAAGGATAGAAGCTTTGTTTTGGAAGCATTAAAGTTTACGAGTCATTTCTTACCATAGTCGACTACTGACTGGAGGTCTTTTTGAGAGCAGCAGCAAGGTTTGTTTTGTCTGCATCAACAGATTTCTTATCAAGGCATGAGTAAATTGTGGTGTCATCAGCATAGATGCCTACTTGTAATCTGATTACATCAGGGAGGTCGTTGATGAAAATCAGAAAAAGCATGGAACCTAGAATAGAGCCTTGAGAGACACCCGTGTTTGTATGACAGAATCTGGAAGCCTGCCCGTACAATACAACCTTCATTACGCAATTCAGTAGGAATGATTTGATTAAGTCAAACAAGCATTCAGATATACCATAGCCTTGTAGCTTGTGCAGAAGGCCAGCATAGCAGAGCCTGTCAAATGCTTTAGAGATATCCAAGGCAACAGCTTGAGCTTTGCTGTTCTTAAGAGCCTGGTATATGTACTCAGTGATGGTCGTTAGCATGTCAGCAGTAGACCTGGCAAAGTAGGGGCCATACTGTCAGAGAACAGACAGTGGAGCTATGAGATGTTGAACCACTTCAGCATTGATAATGGCCTCAAACCTTTTGCCAAAAATTGGTAGGAGACTGATAGGATGATAATTGGATGGGTCTGAGGGTTCTTCGAAGTTCTTAAAAACAGGAACCACAGATGAAAACTTCCAGCAGGCAGGAAAGCAAGAAGTAAAGAGATAGTATTTGTAGAATTTGGAGAGGACAGAGGAGAGTTCAGGGGCACATTTCTTTAAGACAATAACTGGGATTCTGTCACCTCTGCTTGCCTTATGGGAGTCAAGTTTTGAAATTATTTTAAAGACCAGCAAGAGAGTAATGTAAATGTTGCTCAGCTGAGCCTCAGTTCTAGGTGGGAAGTAGGTGCAATTATTCCAGATGAATTAAGTGAGGAGTTGAAGGAGATCTGCAGGCGACGCACTCAGCCTTGTCTGTTGTAGCTGTGAGGACCTCATATTTATTTATTAAAAGAAAAATGGAAGGTTTGCTGCTATTTAGCACACTTTACGCTGGTAGTCTTTGTAGCCAAACTTGCATGCTGCTATGCACTGCTTTATTCTGTCAGCAAACAACAGCTTAGCATCTTTGAGGATCCTCTTACACTCATTGCAAACAAAGGCAAATGGGCCTATTATGGTCAGGTTCGTGGCTCCAATAAAGCCAGAAGTAGTATGGCATACAAGTATTAGGTTGAGCTGTAAAGAATTCACATTTTTTGTTTATCATCTTTATTTTTTCAAGATATTACAACTGGTTCTCAAAAACAGAAATTACTTAAGACTCAACCCAACATTTATTTGATCCAAGGATAAAAAATTTGAGTGGATTTCTTTTCTATTAAAAAAAGCAGCACAAATTGGATGAGCCCCTGGTGTAGTAAGAAGATAAATAAACTCAAACTGTAATTTAGTGTTAGTGAATTTGGTAATTTCATAAATGTGACTAGCAGCCAAGGTTGGCTTAGTTGAATGAGTATCATTATAATAACAAAAAAAATGTGAGTACCTAGCCACATAATATAAAATTTCAATAGTCAAACTAAATTTTCTTACCCTTGAATTTTCTTCTTGGCCACAAATAGGCATGGACTGTATTTTTACAATTTCCTGTGCATGTGCCAAGCACAGATCCACGAGACATGAGAAGGTTGTGTGCAATCTCAGCTTCCTGGAAGAACTTTGTTATGGTCTTTATTGTTCTGTGTGGAAAGAGAGAGAGAAACAAAAGAAGAAGATAATATACATCCATGTTACATGAGTGATGTTTAACTTATGTTACCATTTAAGAGAGAGTTTTATTTTAAACTATGGCTGAAAAAATAAAAATGGAAGCAAATGCATTATAACAAGTATGTCACTTACCTGCATTAGATTGAAATCTTTTCTGTTTGCATAAACATTTTTTAAACAGTATACAATAATATAAGCAACATTTAATCTACAATGATCAAAACACAGTTGTAGTATAGTATGTGATTCATACCAGAAAATACCAGAAGTTTGAATTGGATTTAATGTTCATCAGGAACATTTGATTTAAGAAGAGTTTATCTGTGGTGACCCCAATATGTATTAGGTTCACCCAAAGAGATAGCAAATTAATTTTTGTATGTGGTGTCACCTCAATACATTTAAAGATTTAGGTGCCTCCAGGGTTGATCTACAAGGTGACCTCAAAGCTATCAAGTACAGAATTGTGCCTTGAAGTATGTTGGAAGTGTACCAACACAAACATAAAAAGGAACCAAGCTGCATTCAGGATATACATACACAAGACAACCAAATAACAGAAAACTACATAAATACTTAACTCTGGTATCTCAAAAAACAAATTCCCAGATTTCTTCAAAGTCTAACAATTGAGTTCGATTAATTGCCATTTAATATCATAGATTTTATATACCAAGAGAGCCATTAACAGATCTGTAAGCATTAAGGTAATATGCAAAATTATAATATTGGCTTGTTATGATGTCCACAGCCTGTGGAACCATTGGAGAGGGACTGAAAATCATACCACATCTCATGAATGACATTGAGAAGATGAAACTATTTGGTAGCTGTCTGTAGATGTGATAGCATGAATTTACTAGTCCACAGCTAAGCCATGGTTAGCATTCTATTATAACTTGGTAAAAACATTTATCCCCCAACAATCTGACCATTCACAGGGAGACATTGGCAAAAAATAGAAATGTCAAATACTTAAAGAAAAAGGTTACATGAACTTACAAACTGCCCCAGGCAGAAAAGCATAATATGATGATGCTAAGACTACATTTTATGTAAGATCCATTCAAGAATCAAACTTACACAATTGTAATTATGTTATTATATTGTGACATTGTTAGGTATAAACTTGATAGCTTGCTTACTTGACAAATGATGAAATGGTTTGTCCTTCTAATTGGAATACAAATCCTCGAACTGGCCAGTCAGTTAATTCATAGATGGAAGCAGATAATTGTAGTGTGTTCTGAGATGGACAAAAAAAAACAAAGAAATATCTGGTTAATTTTGCTAAAGATAAACTGACAAATGACAATAATAAATGAAAAATAAATTTCATCTTTAGATAGAAGTAAAACAATCTTAATTTATATTTATATAAAATCAATATTTTCAAATAGCAGCAGATACTGCATTAGGTAGGATACAGATATAATTATTCACAAATTTTTCAATCCAAGTATACTATTAACAAAGCATTTTAATTGGCATAAATTGTAGAACCAAATCGTAAAGATATATTTTAAAGAACAAATACAAGAACCAAGAACCTTTTGAATAACTTTTGAATAAGTTTATTCCAAAAAACATTTGTTTTTGTGCAATCTATATTTTAGATTTATATTGGACTGATCTTTTTATTCTCTAGGCATTCTCTTATGAACAGTACAGAAACTAAAATACAATTGTAAAATATATTTATTAAATGTTAAAATTTTGCAAATTTTTCTACCAGGTGAAAATTTGACAGAAATTTAAAAATTAAAGATTTAAGCTGCTAAAAACTGAATAAGATAACTACACCAACCAATTGTATACAGCATTGTTATTGAAAACGGAAATTACTGGAAAGTAATTGACACTCACCTGAAGCGAGCTGAATATAAAATGTTCCTAAAAAGTGTTGTTTGTATATCAGAAATTATTTATGTTCAAGATCAGAATTTGTAAAACTTTTTATGTATACAATTTTTGTTATCATGTATCAAAACTTTGTTTCTTGCAAATATAAATGCATATGAATAAAGACTAAAGGAAATTTTTTCTTTACAGATGCATTCTGTCTTTTGATAGACTTTATCAAGGTAAATGTAAGGATTTTATATAGAAACATGTATTTATAAACAGAAGTAAAAACATTCAATTTACAATTCAAAAATTTCAGAACACTAAAATATTCTTAAAGCTGTGTAAGTAAAGACAAACTATGGAGGATGCTAAATGATGTAATGTAATGCTTAATAAACAAAAGTGGTAAATGATGTTAATGTTGTTAAATTTTTATTATCTTATTTGTTCACATATATTTATTTATTATTCATGTAATTATTTTATTTTAATTTGATAAATTATTTATACATGTGCTTATTCTAAATAATAGGTCTAGAGTTTATCATTTTTTTTTATTTCAAAAAATTTTATGGCCATGTATATTTGCTTAGAAAAAGAGTATTTCTGTTTTTTTTTTATCATTTCACCCCAAACAAGGCAGGATCACTACTAGTGCACATGGGATTACAGTGAAAGAAAAGACCGGTTACAGTGGGTATTAAAGAAAGAAGAAAAGATGAGTGGATTCAAGAAGATAGAAGATGGCAATTGATATTGCATTTAAATTTTTGCAAATTGCAGCTATTATGGAAGCAAATAAATGGAATGAAGTTTCACAGGCAGGAAGTGTGAGAAAAGAAATTGTTCAAGTAGAAGTGGAAGTTAATTATAACTATTTCAATGGTAAAAAGGTAGGACCTAGATGCCAATCTAGTAGCACACTTATATTCACACAGATGGAGTACCAGGGAAAAAAGCTTGCCATGAAAATATTTGTAGAAAAGACAGAGGAAAGTCACGTCAGTCACATTGGAGAGAAAAGGGATTGAAGTCAGGTCCAATTACATTGTAGCTGCTTCTTTTAAGAAAAGAGATATTTGAAAACAAACTAAGTGTGTGTGTGTGTGTGTGTGTATGCATGTGTGACCTATTTATAGATATGTACATTGCATAATTGCTATCATTGTGGAAAGTGGGATTGGTATGCCAAGCACAAATTCCAGCTGACATTACTGCATTTGCTTTTACACTTGGAAATACACATGGAAATCTATGACACCTTTTCTTCAATCAGCTAGAAGTTAATAGCTTGATAGACATACAATCTAGAAAAAGATCAACTTTGAATCCAAATTTTCAACAGTAGACTATAACATGTTGAGGCTGTAACTCTATACTCCACTGGGATTCTACAGGGTTAACATAAAAACAATAACTTATCTATATTTATAACTATCTACCTTAATATGCTTAACTATGTGTGTACATGCATAAAGGAAAGTTTTCTGCCCAACCAAAAAGTCATCCCTAAAAAATTCTGTTTGGTCATTTAGTCAGATTTCAGGAAGTGAGTCAGGTCACAAATGTTTCATCCATCCCTACCCATCCCTCCACACACAAAAGCTGTGATAATTCTAAAAGAACTTTAGACTAGAAATACAATGGATGGCATGCCAATTATGATGATGATAATGTTCATAAGTTGAAAAGTTCTTTGCTAACAGTGTACTAAAATCATTTTTTCATCTTTCATCAGCATAAGCCTTTAGAGATAATAGCAAACACACACACATGCACAATAACAAAATCTGTTTGGAATAAGTACAAAATTTATAATATATATAGAAAGAAAAAGTTACACTCATTTACACACTACAATTATGAATTATTCAGGACAGACTGGGTTCTATAGCCTGGGGTAGCAACCAGTCTAGGAGAAGGAAAACTGAATTCAAAACTTTATGCAGCCCTGGTGAAGCATATACTATGCAGCTAAGGAAAGGATCATTCCCATTGGATCAATGATCCAGATTACGGTCAACTATCAAAAGCATAATATTATGTCTTCTGATTACAAACTCTTAAAACACTGTCTTGCACCCACAATAGTATACGAGCTGGCTACAGATATTACTTTTTTTCTAGAAAAAAGGAATTGTTATCAGTTGGCTAAAAAGAGGAAAGTTTTATATTACTTAAACCTATTAATTCCCAATTTCCTCTTAACTTTAAGGAGTTTTTTTTACTAGGATACTACCAGCCTCATTACTAATTAGTTATTGGCTGTTCAACCCCACTGAGGTCATCCCTTATCTTTATATGAGTAAAAGTTTGTTTTTTAATGAGTAGCTATTTAGTGAAGAGGAGAAAAACTATAATGCTTATTATTTAGCTTTTCTTTACCTCACAGGCGTTAACTCAACTAATGGGGAATGTTCTTGCAATGTTTCAGCTTTGTATTTTGGTTGGAGAAATATATGACATTGTGGCAACATTACTGCATTTCTACATTCCTCCCACCTAACAATTCCTTTTCAGTGAAGTGCTGTATGTATGAGTGCAAATTCTCTTCAAAGAGCAAATTTCTTAGCCTTGTCTTTATGATCTTTAGCTTTGAAAATGTCATCTCACATTATTTCTTATTATTTTCATTCAGTCAAGCTATCTCAGATTGCCTTTTGTATTGGATTTGAGTAACTGAGAGGTATGATGATGACTTCTGATTTCTTTTTATTACTAAAACAAATGTCTGTGTTTATTGTATTTTTAATTTTTATTTGATATAGGGAGCTCACTCCATCAGAAGCCCACTTGTTATCAAAGAGGCAGACAGACAGACACCCTGGCCAGTCTGCCATTGGTACTTAATTAAACTCACATTATAAACTAAAGATATATGCACATATATTTTTACAAGATATAGCCAGATGTTTATAGCAATGTTTTGGCTATAATCACCCAACATCATTCCATGTTATACCAAATAAATGTAAATCTTTAGCAAATAAGAATTTTTAAGAAAACCAATGTTTAAATAATAGTTTAGTTCAGCCTAAATAGCACAATTCTATAAATGTAATATTTTCTAAACATGTATTGTTAGAAATAAGACATTTTGTGTTGATTGCATGATCTTTTTTCTGATATACGAATATAAAGGAAACTAACGTAGGGTATACTAGCAAGAAAACACATGCGTGTATATTTTAACAACACAAGATAAGGAATTTATTTATAATTTACATGTTTGTAATTGTTAGTAGCTTGTTTGAAGACTAGTAATGAAACATTATAATATTGTAGATTCAATGAATAATCAAGAAAAGAAAATGTGCATATTAAATCATCAGACACAAAGTAAATTTCCAAAATGCTTAAAACAAATTGAGAGAGTTCATTTTTCACACACGATATACGGTTGAATTCAATATAAACAAAGGTTTCCAAAACACTTAAAAAAAAAATTGAGAGAGTTCATTGTTCACACAAAAGTTATACAGTTAAAATTCCAAGTTGTCATTATAGGCTGATAATGTATCAGCACGTAATTTGACATCGCCGTTATTCAGATGCATGATCTCTGCTTTTCTCTCTCTCTCTCCTGTTTTCCTCTGACTCCAACTGTCACTGATTAACTGGGCATATTAATAAGTAGGACAGCTCAGTCACATGGTCAGCTCAAAATGTACACTCATTTGTGGGCAGGAAGACATATGACTCAGGTCATTGAAATTCAATTTGTTGTTTTCTGCAAATCGCTCTCCTTTTATTAGTTAATAAATATTTCACACTTTAACAATACATACTTAAAAAATCATTTACTTCCCAAATATACTGAATTAACATTTAATATAATTTTTGCTAAACTCTACTGAAATACAATCAGTTGTTTAAAATACTTACACATTTTTCTACAGGCAATTGTTGGTCCAAATAATAACAGTGGTAATGTTGATGATTGACAGATGCCAAAGCACACAGACTATTGAAACCAACACGAAAACCACTGTTAAAAAAAGCGTAAGATAATATATAGAAAATTAGTAAACAATTATCTAGCAAATATACCTAAAAACATGAAGTATTTTAAACATATAACATATCAAATACTCACACTTTTTGTTTGCCTCTCACAAACTTACAGACAAAACAGATGAATATGAATTAGACTCAAGAACATATCTAATCTCTATTTAGAGCAACCATCATCAATCAAACCATATAATAATTATCAATATGTATTTATTTATTTCCAGGATATTTATATTTTCTGTCCAATCTGTACTGGGAGGGAAGCTAAATTAACTTAAGTTAGTAAATTTATGTGAAATTATTTCCATAGTCACTTTAATAATCTATACAAATAAAATATTTATCTGGAATTACACAAAATTAGTTCCCAAGCAAAATGAACTGTTTAATTATCAGGTGTTTTATTCCTATGCTTCATGAATTGCAATTTTATTTATTCAAGCCTTTCATGTGAGGCACTCAGATAAATTTGTCTATTAAGTGATACTCTTGCTTCAACTTGATCTTGAAACAACCTTATTGTTGCCAATTTTGTCATTCTAATTTTTTTCTTCTAAGAGACATTCCCATTTCCCTGTTATATTAAATAGATAAAATTTTTAAAATGAAAAGATACTGAACAAAAAGCAATTTATATAATAGCAGGAGTAATCAATGAATCACAGATACCACTGAACATCTAAAAGATAAAAAAAAAGGGAATGCATTAAATGGTTCATTTGCATCTATTTTAGTTGTGAATATTTAATCTTCACTTTATCTCAATATATTATTTCAAAACTTTTGTTTCATTGCATTGTACTATTAAAACTTTCTAACAACTACCATCATTTTTGATGGCACAGGAATGCTAGTTCAAAATTAAAACCCAAGGAAAGTCAATGTTTTCACTATATATATATATATAATTCTTTTTACTCCATATGGAACATTGGGTGATGAGCTCTCTACTGTGTATGATCCTGGACTTGTTCTGCAGCTTTCTTCTGTGGTCTTCCTCTGAATGGTCTGCCCTTCTGTCTACATCTGTCATCCGGCTTCCATTTTAAAAAGGTCCTCACAGATCTTGTTGAGAGGATCTGTAACAGATGACCAATCATCTTGCATCTCCACACTGTGATTCTGTCTTGTAGATTAATATGGCCATTAATATGATCTCTTTGTTAGTTATGTGGTCTCACCATGAAATTCAAAGTATGCTCCCCAAGCATCATCAGTGGAAGACATTTACCCGATGGTAGATTTTGCTGTTTTTTTTTTTCATGTTTCACTGGCATTGACTGTTGTTGATATGAGAATATAATTATACATTTGGAGTTTAGTACCCTGGCCGAAGGTACTGCTAGGCCATATTGAAGGATACCTGCAGCTTTTCCAATTCTCTTCTTCACATCTTTCATCATGAGAGTGCAGCAGCAATGATCAGAGCTTATAAAACAAGGAAAAATTTAAAACAGGATCCTTTTTCTCTATCTAAAATTCAGTCAGTTAAGTGCCATACATGATTATCTACATGATGTATGTTGTGGTGCAGTGGATATCGACTCGGAATGACAAATCAGGGGAGCTGAGTTCGTATTCCAGTTGAACTCCTTGCATTCAATTATGCACAAATACCCTTGGGAAAAGTATAATCTGTCTCTTCCCTCCAGTTATTGATTAAATAATAGGACAGACTGGGTTCTATAGCTTTGGCTGGCAACCAGTCTAAAGCAGAATGCAATGGCAACCTATTGCAGGATAATCTTCTGCCCAGTCAGTCATGTCTCTTTCGAGACATGATCACCCAAAGTGTGTATCTACAATTACTTGTCTCATAGAATAGTCTGAAACCACAAAGGCATGGCAAGATATTCTTTCAAGTGGGAGACATTCCTCAGAAGATAAGTGTACACCTCAGTTTATGGATAGTTTGTCAATAATTTGATCAAATGTGCAATTTTTGTTATAAAACAAAATGGAGGAACAAATTAAAAGTTAGTGGGTACATGTGTTTGAATAGATACAATTGTTTATTTTTTTTTTAACAGTGAAATTAATGTTGAAAGACTTACAGATGTAGAAGATAGGCAAATGAATCAAAAAGTGGAAAACATTCCTTTAGAACTAAAGCAATGTTTTGGTTGATGGAATTACATAAATATAGGAAGGTGAGAGATGAGGTATAAAAACATAATTGTCAGTTGTAATTATGCATCATAATAAACACTGAAAATGTTGGAACATTGAAATTTTAAACTAAATTAAATTTTTTTAGACATGCCTGAGCATTGGTAAGGTATACTTTGTATAAAAGTGGTTTTCCAGATTGAAAAAGGTGGTGCAGATCCAATTTTTGTTAAAAGGCACATTTTCTTTAGTAGAACTTTTCTTGCTCTAGGCTGGTTAAGATTAATGTCATGTTTAAAAAAAATATATAAAAAAACAAGTAAATGCAACCAACTAAATATATAATCTATAGTAATAAGAAATACCTTAAGTAGCTAGAAATTTGAAATGACACTATTTACATTATTCGGACTATTGTCCTCATCTTGGTTGCCATTTGTACAACGTTTCGGCCACTGAACACACTGGCCTTCTTCAGGTGCTAGGAATTTAGAACCAAATCCTTTATTACAATCACTGGAGTCAGTCTACCCTATATAATAGGGTTATCAGAGAAAATACAAAGGATCTGTGGTCCATATAACATCAAAATGATCTTCAGAAGTGGTTCTAAACTTTGCAGTTACCTCTCCTGAGTAAGGCCCCCAACAGAGAAGGACATGACTAATGACTGTGTGTACGCCATTCCGTGTAGCTGTGAAAAGAAATATAAAGGAGAAACAAGCCACCCTTTTAAGGTAAGGCTACAAGAACATCGCAAGGCTGTAACACGAAAGGAGATAGAACAATCAGGCATAGCTGACCACATAGGAGAAAGGGGATCACTGCCCCTTATGGGTTGAAATTGAAATAATAGATAAAGAATGCCACTGGAAACTATGTAAACTTAAGAAATCAGCACATATACTAAACTACAAAAATCTCCTAAGCTGGCCAAGCATAGAGATGAATACAATATGGGAGTCAGTAATACGGGGTGCCAAAGAAAACATAAAACATCAAAAATTACAATATGAATTCCGGTAAAAATTGGTTACTGAACATTAGGTTTATAAGTCCCAGAAATTCAGTTGTTCTTGTTCTTAAGGACACATGGCTCAGTGGATATAGAAGTTGGTTAGTTCCAGTGACTTGACCCAAAGAGTTGTGAGTTTGATACCAGGCTACAGCAGTGGTGAACAAGTAAATTTCACCACCAACAATTTTTGCATCCATAAAATATAAAAACACGGAATTAAACTTACGGGTGTTTACTGAGTAGCAAGCACTCCAAGCTAAGTGTCAGTCCAAATGTGGTAATAGCCTGCAAAAAACAGGATTGTCAATAGAGTGGCAGGAAAAAATCAATAAAAATGTGTCTGCTAGAGAGAAATATTACTTTAATTAAATCATTTAATGAAATACATAAAATAGTGCAAACTTACTTGTGGAAAAGATTGATTCACTTGAGGTATTATCAAACAATGTCCAAATTCCAAGGGGCTCACATTAATAATAATCATATTTTCATCCTGAAAATATAAAACAATTCAATATATATATGTCAGATTAAATAAATTGCAAACAATATGTTTGCTTATTTTTAATAAAATATGTTCATACTCACAGATAATCTTTCGCGTATTACAGTCAAAAGATATCAGAAATGAGCTTTCACATTGACAGATATTATTTTCATTCATTTCTTAAGATACCCAAGCACTTTCAACCTCTTTCTGAGGTCATCTTCAGGGGTGTGAGTTAGGTTAACAAATGTAACCGGAAAACTGTATAGTTAAAAATTACCGTATATTTTTTTCTGCTTCAAATATAACGATTGACAAATTGCTAGTGTTCAATAGAATGTGAAAATTATCCAATATGGAATTTTTTTATATGTTGTAATGTCATGGTCATGCACATGTTAAAGCATGACAAAAATTTTCTTTTTACAAACATTTTAGAAGATTACTACAGTATTCATAGCTGATTCTATTAATTGATGGCTCAAGTGTTTTAATGAATATTGCCTCGGGAATCTGTAGTTTGCTTTTGTTGTTTTCTTGGTGTAGAATAATTGTATTATTGATCATTATTTTTTTATATTGTGAATGTAGACAAGAATGTTGTTGTAGATGTCTACAAATGGATGAATGGTCGAGCAAATGTAACGTAAGACATCTACTTAATGTGGTTGTTGTAAATCCAACATATATAATTTGTCAACAGTTATATTTGAAGCAGAAAAAATGTACAGTAATTTTTAGCAACACAGTTTTCTGGTTACATTTGTTACCATAACTCACACCCCTGAAGATGACCTCGGAAAGAGGTTGAAAGTACATGGGTACCTTAAGAAATGAATGAAAATAACCTGTCAGTGTTACAGCTCATTTCTGACATCTTTTGATTGTAATATATGAAAGATTATCCATGAGTATGAACAGATTCTATTAAAAATAAGCAAACATATTGTTTGCAATTTATTTAATCTGACATGTTTAAAAGAAAATTTGCTGCCTAAATACACAAATTTTAAATTATATGTGAATTAATATATCTATAGGAGAGTCCACATATGTATAGTATTATTATTATGTTAATAAAACAATGCTCAAGGTAGTGTAAACAGAGCTATTTTATATATATATATATATATATATATATATATATATTAAATGATGAGTGAAGACATCATAATGGTGCCTTCATGAAACTTCGAAGTTGGCATGATTCTCCTTAGTTCAGTAATAAACTTCCCCACATTCATTCTATTAACACTCTATCTTGATATTGTGAACTTTATAACAAAAACCTGCTTACCAAAATATCTTTTTGTCAATAAACTTGTGAAAAAACAACAATCTTGGCAGTAACCATTATCACAACTCAATACTATATATATATATATATATATATATATATATAGTATTGAGTTGTGATAATGGTTACTGCCAAAATTGTTGTTTTCTCTCTCTCTCTCTCTCTATATATATATATATATAAAGAGAGGAGAGAGAAAGGGGAGGAGTTCTGTTCTTATATTTTATCTAAAGTCTAAAAACAGACACCCAGAATGAACTAAAAGGTTTGGTTTTAACTCCCTGATGTTTAATAGATGTCGAGGGTATACTGGTTGAATTATTAGGATTAAAACAAAAAACATTGCTATTCACATTTATGTCTCCACTGATAAATAACAATGTTTGTTCTCTAATTTTTTATGCTATTCTTTTTTTTTTGTAATAAACAATTCTTACCCTAGAAGTTTCTTTATCCTTAGTTCTTTTTTATACAATAGTGTAGAACACACATTTCACAAAAAATATTCACTTTGTTTTATGTCAGGTCACTCTATGAGTGCTACTGGTACTATGTAAGTCAGTACTACAGATTAAATAGCATACAAAAACTAAATACACTCATGAACAATTTCAACACTTAAAAAAAGAATTAATTACAGAGTGGAAATATGCTTTGAATTATCATGATGATTAATTTTAATTCTAGAGAAAGAAATTAGTTTAAATAAATTTTAAAATATACAAATAATAATTTTGCTACTTATATTGCTTTAATCAATTTAATAGTGTTTTTATTGATATATCTTTTTAAAAATTCAGTTATTAACAAAGTTAAAACATGGTTAGTGAGATAGTGATTATTTATCACAAGTAGATTTACTGTACATTTTTGTTTGAATGGTCTGCTTCCTGTTCTGGGCTATTAGTGTTTGTTTTTGTGTTAATCTTGAAGTTGAAAGTTTGTTGTTTTACAAACGTTTAATTAAGCATGAAAAGTAAATCTATAATAAAAATAGAAAACTGTCCCTGTTTGAGGCTTGAAAATTATGGTAAGCTTAAGGAGCAGAGCTATTTTAACACTAATTTGCCATTGTAAATTTAATTTGGTAGGTCAAGTTGGAAACAAATAATTTAAGTTTCACCAAAAATTCAGGAAAAGACAACTATTTGCAAACAAGTGTAAAATAGATTCTTCTTTTTGACACTTGTAAAATCTGTAAATAAAAATTCTTGGCACAACCAAAAAGCCCTTTCAAAAAATACTTGTTGTTTAGTTATTTGGTCAGATTTTTGGAAATATCCCCCTTGCATATTTGCAAAAGTTAGTTTTGAGTGGAACAAAGCCAAACAAGAGGATAGGAGTAATGAAAGATTTTGTAGTAAAATCTTGTGCTGGGTCCCCAGCCTAGTTATTAAATAAAATTCCTTTATAATCCCTTGAAAAATTCCATTGAATTTCCCTGATTTTAGGATAGGTAGTAATAAATATAAAGCTATATCAGAGCACAGTCTAAAAACTAAATGGACAAAGAAACACATATTGTAGAATATAATCTTTTTTGTCATATGCTATGTAACATCTCTCCTCAAAATATAAGTGCACTAGGTTTGATATGGGGCAGGTTTTTGAGGAGCATACTTTTAAAAATGATATCATCTATGGCATGCTAATAGAAGTCCTCTTTTTCCCATGTTTTTCACTTTTCATGTGACTACCAAATGCATGTCTTCCCATATTACACAATGTAATGGTCTTTTGTCAACAGCAGCATCTAGTTTTGTTAGGATCATCTTTCACTGGCACAACCCATGAAGCAAATTCAAAATTAAGATTCAAAATTGAAAGAAATAAACATATTTATTCAAATTTTTAAAATCCTAGAAAACAAATATAAAACAATTTTCAATCTAAAAAACATAATGTAAGAATTATATAATACATGTTGCTTTAGAAAATTCTCTTATTTGCCTAACATTAAACATCCAGGATAATTCCCTAATTTTTCTAAGAATATGACTATGTTTTAAATCCTTATTTCCTTGTTTTTTCAAGTTGGCTGTAAACCCTGACATGGTATAAATAAAAATTGTTATTTGTATTAACATTTCACACTTGTTGTAAACTACAAATAGTTTGGGATTTCAGGTAAATAAGTAATTACAGTAGCAATTTTTTACTTGTTCATACTAATAACCACAATAAACTGGTTTTCTTTGTTTTGTTGTCACTAATTTTCCAAACAGTTAAATTACTCTGAATAAAATGCTATTATAAAATTAATGATTATACTTATCTTTTATCTAATATAAAAAAGAGAAACATTAATGTTTTTGACACATTTTAATGTCATAATTCAGATAGATGAACAGCTGTTGTCATATGATTTCAGTATAGATTTTTTATTGTTTTTTGCAGTTTATAAGCATATCTGTTACCAGATTTACTTTTTAAACAAACTCTCTTATACTCATTCAAATTAGAAAAAATCATGCAAGGTCACCAATTGTCAAAGCCTGCTAAGCAGTCAATGGCTGTAAACCAAACTTTCACTAACATACCAACACTGGTCAAACACATAAATGATAGTCAAACTGTTTCCAATACACAAACCAAATTTTCACCAAAATACCAATGGTGGTCAAACTGTTGCCAACATACCTACGGTGGCCAAACAATCATCAACACACCAATACCTGTGACATGGAGACATTTCATTCGACAAGGAAAGTGACTTTCATTGCTATGTTCACATATGCTAATACTAACATGTAGTATGATAGTTTTAATATTAAAAATGATACTTACATGTTTCAAGACATCACTAAGCGACTTACTGAATGGAGTAACTGGTTTAGTCGCTGACCAATGTGATCCAACTGGATGCAAAAGTATTTCTTGTTTGTTGATCTTTGTAAAATTGAATTTGCTTGGATCAAATTTTTGATTGATATTTTGAATATCTTGTGGTTTTCGTCTTTCTGTAAACCTGAGTGGATTTAACTGAAACAAAAATGTAACTGAATTTGAACTTCAATATAGACAGGAAGAAAGAAGTTATTTATAATTTCATTGAAAAGACATATTGCTGAATTTAGCCTATTTAGCAATATGTCTTCAATGAATTTATAAAGCATTAAAAACCAGTTGACTGAGCTCAAATCCTAACTGAAGTCCATGTTTTTCTACTTAAATAAAGCTAAACTGATTTATTTGCCTTATTTGCCTGTTCTTTTCTTTCTCTCACACACATTTGCTGCTGTTTTTTCTGTGATATTATCAAATCCACAAACAATAAAAAATAATAATAAAGATCCAGTTTATATTATTCTAGTAATATTTTTTTTAAATAAAAGATAAAGGTAAATATATGACTATTGAATCAATGATAGACGCCTGTTAGTTTTATATCAAAGCATTAGATATGAATAAGACTTAAATATGCATCTTATATGACAGTTTATATGATTTATGCATGGCCCGATTAGTTTTAAAACACTACACATTATAAAGCAACAATTAAAGCATCAGAATCATTCATCAAAAACTGGTTAACTACCTGGTAAATCTCCACTAATACTACTACTACTACTACAACTATAATCATACACATTTTATTCATATTTGATTTTCATATATGTTACATCTGAATAAATGATCAGCCATTAAGCTCAATGTATATAGATATTAAATAAGTAATAATGTCAACTGTTACTATAATTTATATTAGTCTGGTTATTTGTTGGTTTGGTATTTCGTCCATTACTTGACATTTTCCTTGAGGAAATCAAGTTTATGACTAGAATAGCATAAAACGCATTTCTAAAACTTAGGCAATTTTTTTTGTTAACATCAAATATTCCATGCTTGATAACCAAAGTTGATAACATTTTATTCTCTGCACGATATAATAAAAATCATTAAAATTAAATTTTAAGCTCTCTTAGCAAGAATGTTAACTTTTACTGCTTTCAGGAATATGTATTTATTTGCATATCCATGAGATCAAATTTTATATAAACTAGGGCTTCACACACTTGTGGGTAGGAACAAATAAAGGCACAATACAGATCTATCTGCCCCTTTAATGCAATGAGAAACTGCTGCCCCAGACTTTTAATTTATAGGGACTAGATATATTACTTTTGTACATTGTCTTGTTTAAAGACAATATAGAGCAGATTCTAGTATTTTCAAGCTGTTCATTAATCTTATAACTTAAAATTTTCTTTAAAAATTTTATGTTTTAAGAAATGCAAAGTAAAATCCATGATATTAATTCTGTTTTTAAAAGTTAAATGTCTCTACCCAATCATAACAATAACAAAAATAATAGCTAAGTTTATCAGCCAAAGAAAGTCAGTTCTGTATAAAGGTCATGAATATTTGCTCAGCGGTTTATAACTTAGAGGGTGGGGTTAACCCCAATGTCATGTATCACTTTCCATTACACTAATATCTTAGACAATATTTTCTTAAACCAACTCATCAGAAATTATATCAAGTGTGCTAAAAAGCTCCTTCAATCATATTATATAGCCCCCTCACCCCACCCCCATTATTCCTCGAAACTTACCTGTGCTATGTAACCTCTTTTCCCAGGAATAATTCTAGTTTGCAGTGAGGTTAATTGGTACTTGAAATAACCATTGTTCATTGCATCTGTCCATTTTGTACGAATTTCTTGGTCAAACTGAAAAACCATGGACAAAATACAATTATATACATTGTAACATTTTTGAGTATGAATTTCATTTGGTTAGACAGTGCAACAGAAATACTTCCTACATAATGGTAAGAGATTAGCTAGATGAAGACACTATTACCACTAATGTTTTACCATTATGTAAGAGGTATGTGATATGTATTTCTGCCACACCCCGTATAATTTTCATAATCAGACATTCTTACTGAATTGTTTCATTCTGCTAAGATAGCCTCAAGGGGAAATATGTTTATAAAATGCTATTTTTAGATTATTATTCCTTGTAAGATTTGACAAATAATTTACTGATTTCATTCATTTAACTTGGATTATTTCTATGTGTACTTTTGCAAATAAGAAAATGCTCTTGTGCACTCATTAACCTTCCTTTATAGAAGGGGTGCAGAAAAGTACTCAACTGAACCTATTTCCTAAATAACAAAACTGTGAAGTAAAAAATTATGGCTTACCTCATTAAATTTTGTATAATCCATCTGTTGGGCAAGATGAAATGGCCATGTTATAAGCACATCTATGCAAATATCTTTTCATATGGCCAATTAAGAGTGATGCAAAGACTTTATAAGCTACTGTTTTTTATCAGCAGCATAGTGATGGCAGTATGCTAAGTATGTGAGTATGGATTTTATGGATTTTGTAACCTACAAATTTTACCGCCAATATCTTCAGAACTCATCTTTCTTTAACACTTTTTTTTTAACCCTTCTTGCTCAGGCCAATAACATTTCAGCATCCTCTCAAACAATCTTGTTACAACCAAATGCCTTTACTGAATCAAATTCTTTTAGGACAGATTTATACTGTGTTAAAGTATATAGGCATTAAATGAGTAATAATGTCAATTGTTTTATATTACTATAATTTGCATTAGTCTGCTTATTTGTTGGTTTGGTATTTTCTCCACCACAGACCTAATTGATATTTTCCCTGAAGAATGCCAATAATTGAGTTTACAAATGGCATAAAAATACATCTCTAAATCTTTGGCCATTTTTCTATTGAAACCAGGCTGATTTGTGTCATTCCAAAAGTACCCAATTTCTCCAGCCATGCTCTATTTTCACAAAGGTTAGACCAGGCCAAATGTGGAGTCTTGCTGCCATATCTGGGCTGCCCAATCTTCACATTTCAGCCTTGATAGAGTTCAAAAGCATTTACATAGCCTTGTAAACAATTAATTATTTATATCTTACAACACATTTCTCATAAACAAACCATCACAAGCCTATCCCTACTCTATTTCTATAGCACAGGCTCAGTCGAGCTACATTCCTTAGTTTCACAATTTCATACCAATACAGCTAGGACACATCATGTCATGTATGCAGGACCTAAACATCGTTGTTCCCTGCATATTCCATTGATGAGAAGCAAGCCTCTGTTTAATCATAATAATATGACAGCTTCTTCCCAAGAATTGTTACTTTATAGAACAGATTTCTGAGAGTATACTTCCCTAATAACAACATTTTAACCTCTTCAAATCTAGGGTCAATCTTTATTTATCCTACATATCCTCATGATCAGCACTCACTCCTCTTGTATCCATGTAACAATCTGATTTAGTAACCCTTTATCTTGGAAGGATCTTGGGCATTGTATTTAGTAAAAGAAATTTCTTTAGATAATTTTTAAGCAAACTACAAATGCCTTTGAACAATCCATCTATGATTTATAATGTATTTATGAAAAATGAATCCTACTCATATTCCTACTCAGAATATTTTTAGACAGATCTTTCCAAACTTAGTGTTATGCAAATATGATGTTCTTAATAAGTTATTCTGATCAACATCCCCAACCAACAATATCTTCTAATTAACTACTTAAAATAAAATTGGTCCATAATGAAAAAAATGCTAATAAATATAGGGAAAAACACAACAAATATCTATTTTTCAATATAATCTCCTTCCTTGTCAATGCACTGAATTCAGTCAGTCATACATAATACACACTAGAGTGATCATGTTTCTTTTGATTAATGACTGACTAGGCAAAAGAATTTCCACAATAGGTTGCTGTTTCTTTCTGCTGTAGACTGGTTGCCAATCAAGGCTATATAAGCCAGACTGTCCTGCTATTCGACCCATAGCAAGGGGATTTGCACATAAGTAAATGTAACAAGCCAAACTCAGTTCTCCAGTTTCTGATTCTGAGTTGTTATCCATCACACCACAATGCACAACAAATATTAATCACATAAATCATTTATGCAGTGAAAGTTTCAGTTTAAAATTCAGCTGTGCGACAAATAAGAACTAAAGGTCCACCATTGTGCATTCATTCCAGGTGATGATACATATATGCTGAATTTGAAAGAAAGGACACACATTTTGAATCATGAGGTCAATTGCAAAATAACTGAAAATTATGTCTTACTAGTTATAACAAAATTAATATTGAATAAAACTGCCTTACAACTAAAAAATCTTAGTTACACTGAACTGATACAATTCCAAGAAATAATAATTCAACTATAAGAACTAATATCAATTGTTTTCAATGGCTGACTCAAATCAATTAAGAGAGCAACAAATAAAACCTCTGTAAAAAGGCAATACTTACAAATTCTAATTCCTCTACTTGTCAGTGCTAAACTCTGAAGGTTTTTCTTCTCTTTTTTTCCTTCTTTACTTGTAACTTCCATTTCTTTCTTTCATTCTTTATTTCTTTACATTCTTCTTTTAGTTCTTAATTCATTAATTCTGCTTTTGTCTTGATTTTATAATTCATTTTTTTATTTCCCTTTTTCTTTATTTCCTTTTTCTATTCTTCAAATTTATCTTCCTTTATTCTCAACTTTTTCTTTCCTTTCCTTCACTATTTAATTCCATTCTAATTTTGATTTACTTTGTAACTTTTAAAAAATATTTTATTATTTGATTCTTTATTATATATCTTTCTTCATCCTTCTTTTCTCACCTGCCTCCATTTCCAGTTTTTGCGCTCTCTCTTTCTCAACTCTTTCTTTTATTTTTGTCCTCCACTTTTTGCTTATTTTTAAGTGTAACAACTCATAGAAGCAGATATAACAGCTTTATTTTCAAACTGAATACAGACACAAAATAATAGAATAGAGGAACAAGAGAGATCAAAGAGAAGTTTATAGGTCTTTAATTAGTAGAGAATATTTTTTGACAGATCTTTTCCAAACTTAGAATATCTTACTATTTATTTATATACTTTTCTTCTAACTAGTAGAGTCTGCCAATAACCTTTAACCATTGGGATATTTATTGTATCCACTAAGTTGTGATCTTCAGAAAGCTATAAAAGAATATGAGAAAATTGTCACCATGAGGCAGTGTTTTGGCACTCATTAATTTCTTTAATCACAAAGAAATCTTTATCATCTGACCCTGTTTATAGTGCAATCCTTGTCTGTTTAGCATGGTCATTAAGTAAATTTAATCATTCCCAATTTTGCTTATGCAGTCTCCTGTCCTGTGTTTTGATAAGTCATTATCTGGAAACAGAACCATTAATCAAGTAAGATTCATCACATGGCTTTCTTGCAATTTGCCTTTTTCTGTGGGAAATTTCTTCATGTTTAGAGATTTCACTTTTTTCTAAAAATACAAGAAAATCTTCATTCATTTCTATCAGTATGTCTTTCTGTCCATCAATTAACTACTTTAGCATTGAATAGTGTTACATATATACATTTAAATATAATTATAATTTGCAATACAACAAAAATAACAAGGCTTGTAGTCATATCACATTCAAACCTCAATTCTCGCATGATCACTGATTAAACAACATCAAGCCTGGTCAGTACCTAGATGGGTTACTACTTGGGAATACCAGGTACTGTAAGCTTGGATGTGCAGGTGGTATAATGAATAATGGCTCAAAACTGTTCATTTGAGAGTTGAATTCCAATTCCTGTTGGGTTCATTATATTCACTTGCACATAAATACCCTTGAGAAAGGTATGAATCTATCTTTTCTCCTTCACCCCAGGGTTAATTATTAAGACAAAATTATTATTACTAAACTATAATTATCTCAAAATAAAATATTCTTACAATCTAAAAAAATTTACTAACATTAAATAACCTGCAAAGGTTTGATAAGCTGTAAAAAATGAATGAATCAAATCAATAAAAATATCAAATCTGACAAGCTAACTTCATATGATTTCCTGAAAGTGGAAAAAAAAAATTACGATTTGATCCTTTCAATACATTTGATTAAATCATCATTAAATTTTCTACAGGATGAGGACATTTTCAAAGAAAAAGTATAATTTCTTTTCCGTTTTTTTTTTCTGTATTTCAACAATCCAACATTTCAAAATCAACCTTGAAAACTTAACAATATAAACAAAAACAAAATAGGATTTAAATTAAAATATTTTCCTTTTTTACATATATAAAAAAAATAGAACACATATAAGTTTGACTGTACACTCTTGTAGATTAAGAAAAATATGGCAAACATGCCCACAATAAAATGGAGTATTAAAAGACAGTTTTTCCTATGGCATTGCTTTTTAACTTCCTTTGCTCTTGGCAATGTTTGATGTTTTAAAAAGGGATGACTAGAATTTTGATAAAACCTAAACATATGATGAAAGTGAATTTATATTATATTTTAAATAATAAACACTATTTATTTAATTATATATTTACATTATTTATTACATAGTTTATTGAAATGGGTGGCAAATCATTGGCTAATTGCTAATTGATTTAACTTTTATAAAATGATAAATAATAAGAACTTCCTTACAGTTAGTTCACAAATTTTATAACTTAATAAATGTTTATAAATTTATGAATAAAAAATTTTTACATTTATAAAATTGGTAAATGATAAATATTGCATTGCATTAGTTCTAATTTTATTAGTTTTTACAATGTAAATATAAACTTATTATTATAAATACACAATCTAATAAATAAATAAAGTAGAAAAAACTGGAGGATAAACAGCAAAAATATTGTGAGAAAACAAAAAATAGAAGAGAAAATGAATTCAAAGAAAACTATAATGTAGTATCTCTGTAATGAAAACAACCAAAAATTATATTACAACTTAAGAAGCTTAAATAAACTAATTTTATAGGCTACTGTTAGTGACTTAAAAAGTCTGCTTTCATTTCCTCATGTCACACAAGGACCATGTTGAAGTCCAGGAGTGTTTCTTAAGGGTTGATAACCTACATTTTCCAGGGAGTTCCTCAAGAGATATCAATCATTATTACTACATTCTCCTCTTCTATTTTTATTTGGTTACAAGTCCAGATGCTGGGGAGGTTTTACTAATCTGGAAGACCTACAAACTATTGTACAGTTGGCTTTAGTTAGTAGTACAAAAAAAAAAAAAGCATCTTTTGAAATTAAAAAACATTCAGGTAGGGTGGAGTTGGCTGCAGTTGACAGGAGAGATCTAATGCAGTGTAGGGTGTTGGAGAGTACTGACTCCCTATGATGATCATTTAGTTTGTTTGACTTAAGAGAAAGTTTAATTGCTTTCCTGATGATACCATTGTATATTTCTGCCTACCGGGGGGGGGGGGGGATGTTGTCTTGCTTGTGGCAATACCCTTATTTAACCCCGATAGGCCTTTATTTCTTTTAATAGAAAAGAAGTACCTCTATCAGAGTAGATATAACCTGGAAAGCCAGTTAGTACAAATAATCAGTTCAGACATTTTATTACCAACAATGAATGCATTTTTGGGCAGGGAAAAGTAAATAAAAATTGGTAATATTCATCCACAATGGTGAGGATATATACATTCCCCAAAGTTGAATGTAGAGGATCTTTAAAATCAACACTTAGGCATTTCATTGGTTTGGTAGCTTTAATCAGAATTCCCTTTTCCATGTGAAACAAATCTTGGTTTGTGTTCTGCACATAGTCGACATGAAGAATATACTTCCTTTAATTCTTCTGTTGGGAAGGGTAGTTTCTTAGTCTCAACAAAATGGAGCATTCATGTAATTCCAGGATGACATAGCCTTTGATGCAGATCAATAATAGTTGATAAAGACACTGAAGCACAAAATGCTCCAGTAAGTGTGTCAGGGGCAACATTGTCTTTTCCAGGCCAATATCATATCAAATAGCTAAAAGCAGACAGCTCAATTCACCATTCTAAAATTTTGTAGTTTTTCATTTTTGTCCTCTTGCATTTATTGAATATTGGTCTGTAATCAAGGTAAAATGTTGTCTGACAAGAAGGCAATTCCACTTCATAACAGCCCCAATTAGTGTTGTTGCGTCTTCTTCTATAGAAGGATAGTGCAATTCATTTCAGTGCAGAGTCCATGACATAAAAGCTACTAGTCTACCTCTCTGGTTTAGAGTAGCCGCCATTGCTACATCTGAAGCATCACACTCAACAATAAAGGGTAAGTCTTCATCTATATTTTGCAGAGTGGCATTCTCCCACCATTTTTATAATTAAAGTTTTAAATGTTTTAATAGCTGCTTCATTTAGTGGAAATGTTTTGTTTTTAATTACTGGTTGGATTCTGTTGAAGAACTTTGGTATCCATTTAGTGTAGTATGCAAACATACCACCAGCTCTCCTTAAAGAATTCAGAGTTGATGGCACATTTAAGTCTTGGAGTGACTGAAGTCTTTCTGAGTCAGATTTAATTATCCTATTACCCACCAAGGAGCCAAGGATATTAAGTGAGGATACAAAAGATACTGTTTTTGCCTCATTCAATGTAAGATTTTTAGATTTGATGGCTGTTAAAAAGCTTTTAATATTCCAGTCATGTTATTCTTGGTTTCTCCCTGCAACAGTTGTGTTGTCAAGATAAGGGAAAGTGTCTATTAAAAGTTTGTTCTTGGATGAGTTTATCCAATTCTCGCTGAAAAATAGCCACACCATTTGTCACACCAAATGGCACTGTACAATACTGATAGAGCCTCTCATTAGTTTCAAAAGCAGTAATTTCTTTTCATTTTGTCTTAGGGGCATTTAGTAGTTGGCATTTTTCAGATCAAAGGTGGAAAATAATGTGTATCTGAATAGTTTGTTTACAATCTCTTCAATACATGAAAGAGGATAAGAATCAAGTTGTATAAGTTTGTTGATAGTCCCCCAACTAATCAATGCATATCCTTTTTTTATGTCTATTAGTGAGGTTCTTATCAACCACCACCTGAGCCCTCCAGGTAGATAAACTTGGTTCAATTATGCCTTGTTGTAGTAACTTCTCAACTTCTTTTCTGATGAAATCCCTGTCATCCTTCCAAAACTGCTGTGATTTTGTTGTGATTGGTTTACAATTAAGAGACAAGTTTAGAAAAAGTAAGGGTTCACTAACAAAAGCAGCAGAAAAAGCACAAACTGGTTTATAGTTGGGTCTAAGAAGATGCAGTTTAGGGCCACTGTATCTGATCTGAAGAGACTTATTTTGTTTCTGAAAAGTCATTTCACATTGTTGTTAAAAGTCTTGTTTTTGTATGCCCTTCTGTTAATGTTCAGGAATAAGAAAGGGGACATTTTCTCTTCTCCCATTCCCACACAGAGAAAAAAAACTATTTTAACATTGCTATTGCAAATTGCAACAGGCCTTTTGAGTTTAGTGGGATATGTTTTGACAGTAGAATCCTTTAAATGTAAGAGTGTGGTTTGCATGTCTGAAGGTTGTCTGTACTAAAGAACCTCTCTTTGGGAGAGTTCCAACAAACCTTAAAACAAAAGAAGAGGAAATAGCTTTCTTTTATAGAGAAATTTGATCTGGTGCCAGAAATAAGTTCTTGTGAAAATGGTATTTAATGAGGCAAGATAATTGCTAACTTTGAAAATCATTAACCTCTCTTTCAGCTTTTTTTTTTCAAACTAGAATGACAGCCTTTAACATATTGTTTACTCATTCCAAAACATTCTCTTAGTACAAAGTAATTAAGGGTAAATAAATGAAATTAATATCCTTCATTTTGTTTGTGAACTAATATCTTTAAGTTTAAGCTGTAATTGATATTACTATAAACTATTTAAAATATGTTGATTCTTAAGATAAGCATTTATATTGTTTCAGGGTTAGGAATATTTATGTTAATTTTATATTTTATCAGAAGGAAATTTTACTTATGGCTGCATGAAAAATAACTTAGCAACATTTAAATTTTGTTGTAAGACACAAGGACAAAAATCAACAACAAGTACAAAATGTTTTATTAAACTAGTTTATAACTTTTGTTTAATGGGTTACAAATTTGTAGTGAACAGTGGAAATATTTGAAGGTGCTATGTTAAAGATCTTGAGTGTTAAAAAGTAAGTGTGTAATCATCAGAACTTTGAAAAGGTATGTGAATGTTCATAAAGAAACTAAACAGTTTATGTTGTTGAGAAAAGTTCATTCAACTTTCAGTTCAGTTTTGGTATCTTGTCTTGCTTGATGAGTTGATATCGCAATTTAAGTGCTATTGAAGACATTTAAGAGACTGTTTCTTAAGCCAAATTAGTGTTAATAAAATATTAACTTTAGGCTAAGAAGTTGAATTTCATAAGAGATTTGTGTGACAAGTTTGTTCCTTTCTTTTATTGTGTTGGCAGTGATTAGGTGAAAAGGAAAGAGTGCGAATGTGTGTCGTCATGGATTCAGCTTGACTATTTACTGCTACATCATGACTGGTGGGGACAGTTCTGCTTCCTCATCTAACTGAAGAATTAACTTTGTGCTAAAGAATCTCTAGTCACGTGACAGGCTCCACAGAATTTGGGACAATTTGTGACCTAAGCATGTGTGTATAGGTGTTTTTTAAATATTTAGATATATGTACAATCAACACTGGTAATTTCTAAATTAGTTTTTGGATCCTCTTTGTGTATAGTTTGTTAAAAAATCTTTAGAAACATTATATGCAGTTATTAAATTGTCGCTAATGGTGCAATGTAAAAATTCTCACATTTGCTATTCATAAACCTAATAATATTTGTCCAAAATTTGATGGTGATTTTCACTTGTCTGAGAGTAAGGTCCTAAAATATTGAAATTATAGGAAATTAATTTTGTCAAACATCATTTTATTTATAAGATCCGAAAATATTGGCTAAGTGAATATAACAAATATTGACTAATTTCAAATTCATTCTCTAATAATCTAATCCTTTCCTTTCAAACGTTCTAGATTATGATACGCCTCACCACAAAGTAAAACATTTTGACTGTTTCAATATTAATGAAAAAAAAAAGAACAATTCATTTTATGATTATCAATATCATCCACACTTGTTTATATTACAAGTGTAATACCATATGGTGTATTAAGTGTCATTTTGAAATAATTATATTAATAAAATTAAGTTTTAAACAAATACACATCAAATGATCTGAAACAAAAAATTTGGAAAAAATGGTATATTAACCTAAAATTCTACTCTCAAAATTATAATGCCATTAGTTTGTGCATAACTTTTAAATTTTAAAATGACCAAATTGATTTTAATTTAATACATAAGAGCTATGGGTTCCAACAGATAATAATGAATTTATAAACTTTAAAGCTTATTTTTTTTATGCCTGAATGACTGCCAAAAATAAATAATTTAACTTTCTTTTCAATAGAATTTAATATAAAACAACATTTGAGAGGCATTATTTGTGTATGATATAGTTAACTTCCTATAGTTATATTTATAAATAATCGATATAATAATATATATAATCTGATTCACTTTCTACAACTTATTAACCCCTTGCAGGTTATTTAATGTCAGAAAATATTTTTAGATTGTAGAAATATTTTTTTGGAGATAATAATGATTTAATAATACAAGTTTTACTAATTAACCCATCTTTCTGGAGAAGAGATGGATTCATAGATTTCCCAAGAGTATTTGCATGTAAGTGAATATAACAAACACAACTGAAATTGGAAGTCAGCATCCGCACTTGAATAAACAATTCTAAGGCATTATGAGTTACACTACCTGCACATTCAAAATTACAGCACCCAAGCAGTCAGCCATCTAGGTATCGATTAAATTGATATTGCTTAACTTCAGTGATTGTACAGGAACTGGTATTTATAACATCAATATTATGCATTCATATTATATATATATATATATATATATATATATATATATATATAAAATTTATAATATAAATATGTTATAATATCAGTACAAAATAGCTATTTTGTTTTGACACAGTGTCAATTGAAGGTGCTGATTTCAAGTTGAAGAGTTGTAAAAGGTTCAAAACTAGCCAAATCCTCTTAATCAGGGAGACATTGTTATGTATTCAGTGGTGACCAATCAAAATACAAGAAATTTCTAATTTGAAGAACATAAGAACATATTTATATATATGTATATATTTTCTTGTCTATGCTCGTGTATATCTGTGCACCTGCTTGTGTTAGTGCTATTCTGCTTATTTGCGTGTGTTTATGCCAAAAGTTGTATGTAAGTAGATCCATATGTGTATTTTTATTCTGTATATGATGCTATGCGAAGTTTTAGTCGCATACGTATTCTGTTTTTTGCTTGTGCATTTGCGTGCATATGTATTTAACTATGTTTATTTGTTCATGCACTAAAATATGACTGTGTCTAGTTTTACTTTTTTTATCCCAGGCCCATGCCATCTCACAAATTTGTTCTTACTTTTATCCAGTATTGTAGCCTTTGCAGACATTTTTCAAACCTGGCCTTAAAATTTAATGAATAAATTGACACGATGATAAAAACAAAAATTTCTGAATGTATATATATATATATATGTGCATATGTGTATCTGTACATCTGTATGTATACTAGTATAAGTTTGTATGTCTATCTTATTTGTCCATATGTGGATATCTATATATTTGTATATGTGTGCGTCTATCTCCTTTTATCGTTTCATATTTATATAACTTGAAAATAATCTAAATCTAAAGCTTTGTTAAATTTAGAATTCAAAATTTTAGTTTCTAACATTAATTTGTATATATTTTTTATAAACAAATTTAAATTTTTATTGTAAAGCGAAGGTAATAGTCGATCAATTATATTGATCTCTTTTTTTAATCAAATATTAATATTAATGCCCCAATAAATTGTTTTTAGTCTGTTCTTATGTTCTTCAAATTAGAAAGTACTTGCATTTTGATTAGTCACCACTGAATTTGTAACAATGTCTCCCTGATTAAAGAGGTTTGGCTAGTTTTGAACCTTTTAAAACTCTTCAACTTGAAATAAACATCATCACTTGATAAGACACAGTGTCAAAAGAAAATGGCTATTTTTGTAGTGATATTATAACTTATTCATGCTATAAATACTAAATAGATATTATTCTTCACTCTACTTTGTATTGAGCACTTTTTTAAGAATAGTGTTTTCTTTGGATATGGAAATTTATTCCATCCATACCTACCATATATATATATATATATATATATAATAAACAAGACATGCATATAATAAATGATAATATTGTAGTGGTGGTAATTAGCATTCAGCTGATTTATGCAGGAACAAGAAAAATATTTTCAAAAAAGTAGACTTTATTGGCTCATATTTTGGCTTGATCTCATCTTTTTTTTCTACCTAGTTGGGTGTGCAGGTGGTGCAATGAATAGCAGCTCAGAATTATAAATCTAAAAGCTAAGTTCAAATTCCAGTGGGGTTTGTTACATTGACTTACAAATACCCTTGAAAAATGTGAATTATCTTCTCTCTGTATGAGTTAGATACTAAAATTTCTATTTGAAAACATCACTGTTATTGTCAAACATTATTAATGCATTAATAGTTAATATGAGTTGATAAACTGTAAAACAACAAAAACAAATCAATCTATCTGCCAGGTCTCCTTTGAGATTTATGTAGTTGAAATTGAATTGTTTCACAGGATTGGGGTGATTTGCTTCTACACCCAATCTCTGTACTCTGAGGAAGGGTTGATTTTCTGTTTGAATTTTCCTTCCCTAAGATGACTATGTGTCTCAAAGTTAAGCTTGGTCTACCCAGATTTTGAATTTACAGTTGTCTTTTCCTAGACTAGTTGCCAGTCACAGCTAGAGAGTACAGTCAGTCCTACAATACTTGGGTGGGAAGAAGAGATAGATTTATATCTTTCTCAAAAGTATTTGAACAGAAATGAATGCAACAAACTCAATTGGAATTTGGACAGGCTCACTGAAAGCTGCTAAATGTTACAATACCTTTGTATTAATGGTGGGTTAATCTATGCTTTTAAAACTCAAAAATTGGATGTGTTCTCATTGGTCAAAAATGGTATTTTGTTATATGGTAAGTTTACATTTACATCCATGCAACTTGGTATCCTTTAAGTGCAGTTTAGTGGAGGCTCCAAAAGAGGTGAAAAGATTGGGCTGGATTTGAACTTGTTAGGAGTATGATTAGATAAATATGGATGCTTAGATGTTTTTTAGCTCTACTTTTGGAAGTGATGAAATTGAAGATATGACACATACAACATACAGCTATAATGAAAATTAGTGAAATTCGGTTAATGCTTGCACTAAAAGATAAGATTTTGCAAATTAAAAATCATTTATATTAGAATATCTGGTGTCATTTGAGTCAAATTAAAAATCAGAAACCATTAACTAAAACCATTCAAAACAGATTAAAGCCATTCCCAAATATTGTTTTTGAACTTAATGTTATAAACTACATAAAAAATTAAAATTTGTATAAATTTTCTGAGATTCTAAGATATATCAGCTTGGAACGAGAAATCGGGGAACTGAGATCAAATTCTAGTTGAATTCCTTGCATTCACTTACTCGCAAATACCCTAATAATACCTTAATAAGTTATAAATCCATCTCGTCCCTCCAGTTATGGGTTAAATAACAGGACAGATTGGGTTCTATAGCCTTGGCTAGCAACCAGTCTACTGCAGAAAGTAATGGCAACCTACCGCGGGATAATCTTCTGCCCAGTCAGTCATGTCTCTTTCGATACATGATTGCCCAAGCATGTATCATGTATGGCACTTAACTGACTGAGTGATCTGTAGCAAAATTTTATGAGGAGATAAAATTCAATCCTGCAGTTGCATGTCTCAAGATATTCTTCTTTATTCCATGTAATAAAACATGTAAAACTATAAATATTATATACAGTGGATACATGTGTGTGAGGAGACAGCTCTGTTTATTGTTTTATCTTATGATCATCATTATCAGCTAATTACTTTCTTTTATGATTTTGTATTGACTTTCAAGGGAAGATAACCACAAGAAAAGATTTCAACTTGCCTCTTATCTCCCATCTTTTGTCAGTGGCTTTCTATATGACAATTTTGAAGATTAACAAACATATACACTGTAGTAAAGAAGAGTATTAGAAGCCGCATTTAGGATCTCATATTTGCACTCTACTTTCTATATTGCACAAAGATGGAGAGGAGATATTCTTTGTTTCTAGTTAATGTTGATCTGCCACAAGGCACTTTTTAACGTTTTCTTATTGTGTCATAAAGACACGGGTGGTCAAATGAGATATCTACACACATTTTGAATATTCTATAAAAAACGCAATACTCATAAAGCACTTGGAAAAGATTGAACTTATTACCAATGATTTGTAAAACTAGTATGTCATTAACTGCATTACAAGATGTTATTCAACATCTTATTACTTGCATAATCTGTAATATGTGACTTTTAATAACGCTGGTAAAAGGGAGATAACTAATTATAGTTACTTCCTTTGAACTAGCCACACTGTTGATGTTTATGAAGCTGGGAGGTAAAAGATCAATTCCATGAAAGAGAAGAGTACAGCAGTAATAACATACATATTGAAAAATCACATGAAAATTTCTAATAATAGTAAGAATTTTACAAAATATAATGTCAAAGTCATTTTTGACAGCATCATTAAACTACAGAGTTTTTTTTATTTTATTTTTTATAAGCATTTCACCCCAAGCAAGGCAGGACCACCACTGGTGCACATATGATTACAGTGAGGGAAAAAAACAAGGTACAGGATATGTCAAAGAAAGATAAGAGATAGACAGGAATCAAGTAGACAGAAGATGGCAATTAAAGTTGCCTTTAAACTTTTGGAAATTGTAGCTATCAGGGAAGCAAGCAAACGAAATAGGGTTCCACAAATGGAAAGTGCGAGTAAAGAAACTGTTAGAGTAGAAGAGAAAGTTATATTTAACTATATTGATGGTAAAAGGGTGGGACCTAGATGATAATCTTGTAGCGTGCGTAAATACATGTGGTCAGGGAACCAGGGAAAAAAGCTTGTCAGAACAGTTGCCATGAAAATACTTATAGAAAAAAACCAAGGGAAGCCATATCATATCAGTGAGAAAGTGACTGAAGGCAAGCTGCCATGTCAAGATTAATCATATTGCAGATCCTTCTTTAGATTTTATCAAGGAAAAAATACAAATATTAAAGTACCCTAACCAGCACCTACTCTTGAATTTAAAGAAAGAATTCATTAGTAAATGTCGCCATAAGGCGAAATTTGTGAACATTTAAAATTTAAGTTTTGAATTAAGTTTTAGAAAAATAAATTAATTTTAATTAATTAAATTCTAAATAGTAAATTTGAACCCCACTACCAATGTCTGATCCCAGCCTAATAGATTCCTTCTTCTTCCTTTTCTCCTATTAATATCTACCTTTTAAGGAATAAGGATACTTAGACTAACTTAACCCCCAATTTTTCTTGAACTTTTAAATATTTTTTCTCTGCACCTTTATATTTTTTCCCTGCACCTTAAATTTTTTTTTTGATTGTGTGTGTGTGTGTGTGTGTGTGTGCGTGTGTGCTTGTATGTGTGTAGTATGTTATTTTATATTTGTATTGTATTGTATATATATATATATATATATATATATACGTATGTATGTGTGTGTGTGTGTGTGAGTGTGTGGGCGTGTGTAAGTGTACACTTGTTGAATTTATTAATATATTATATTCCTTAAGTAAAAATTTTTTTCATCTTTATTTTTATATTTATTATATTTTATATTATTTTATATTTTTATAAATTTTATTAATTTTCTATAAATTTTATTTTTTTAATTTAAATCTAGTTTTATATTTAAATTATATGTCAAGGTTTTCCCCCAAAAAAATTTATTTTTTTCTAATAACTTCATCCCATTTATTTAAACCAAAAACCGCTACGATTTATTTGTCAACATATTTGTTAACGTTTCTATGGAGATTAATTTTTTTCCTTTTTCTTTCCTTTCCTTTCTTTTCTTTTCTTAGCTTACTTCCCTGTCAGCCACCCCTTCCCACTTCTTTTACTTCTTTCTTTCTTTTATCTTCCCCTTCCATTTCTTAGAGCCAGACAAGGCTAAATTTTCACTTACAACTCTTAACACAGTTTAAAAGTAAGGTTTTCCAAAAATCTAAAAATAGACATTGATTTCTGTCTGCTTTCTTATTAATCCCACCAACTTTAATTTTTCTCTGATGTATTTTTTTTTTTTTAACTTCTGCCGGTAAAATATCTTGGTTTATTTTTAAATAAAGAAGTTGCCGATGATGTGTGAAATTTCTCTTAGGGATTTCATGTAGAAACATCGGAATTTATTTTATTTTATAATTAGCTCTGTAATTTAAATATTAATTACACTGAGCCCTCCACCTTGATCATTTTTAATATTAATGTAATTAATATTAATTAGGATCAGGTCTTTGGGATTTACCTTCCTGCTTTTCCTTTTGGATTAAAGTTTTATATTTAAGATATATACATGCACACACATGAGATGGTAAATTGTTGTCATTTAATATTTTTAATTTCATGTATATGCATTGTTTGCTTTTGATTTTGTTGACTGCATAGTATAGTAGGATTAGTTTTGTACTGTCTGTGAGAAATAAGAGCACCAGGATGTAATTCACTCTGCCAGAAATTTGGAAATGTGCTGTACTGCTTAGCATTTGTACCAGATGCTTTAATATAAACATTTCAGAGTGTTTAAGTGTCAATTTGAGAACAGTGCAGACGATTTGGAAAGAGTTGGATGAGTCTAAAAGTGATTACAAAACTCACTCTGATCATTCTGATAAAGAAAAAACTCCCGAATTTGTTGGCAAGAGCCAGGCCACAATTGACAACAATCTCTCTAAGTCAATCAGGTCCATAGCCAGGGAGGAATTGCTGCACTGGGTCCAGAAGATGACTGATGGAAGACTATGTCTGATAAAAAGACTCTGCACCATACCACACAAACAGGAGAACCCAGTCAGGGCTGTCAGACAATTTCTGTGATCATATCATCCCCTAACACCCTAGACTGCAACACCTTTGATTATTATGAGTGGGGGCACAGTTGAGCAAGAGACCAATAACACACGCCTTTCTCAAATTTTCTTTTCATTTCTCTCTAGTTTTTTTTTATTCCAATTTTTCCACATAATGTTTTCTCCTCTTCTCTCTTGCATTTTATAATTCCTTCACATTTAATATGATTATGAAAGTCAGAAAGCATGACTGATTCCAGATAAGAGGGGCCAGGTATCAAGTAAACACTACACTCTAATTCTATTTTTTTAAAACACTATGTCCTATTATATATATATATATATATATATATATATATTGTCATGAATCTTTGACCAGTTCTTGACTTTGTCTGTCTTAAAGGAGTAAATTTCAATTTTATTGAAGTCCTAGACTTGGACTCAGATTATAATGGAAAGAAGATAAATTATATTTTGTCTGGATTGGCTCTGATTCTGTTTGTAGTGTTGTTGAAGTAAATGACGAAATAAAGAATAATCCAGCAACAAGGAAATATAGGGACAAACAACCATTTCAATAACAGAAACATGTTTTTAATATACATACAATTCTAACGGGTAATATTTGGTAGTGGGAAGGAAATATACTCAGTGTATGCAATACATATTACACTTGTGTTTGGGATAAAGAAATATACTGTCCAAAATATTATGGTTGTCAGCCTTATCTGACCACCAAATGTTCATTCAGATCTAATTGCAAAAAAAACAATGTTCTTACTTGTATGGATTTTCATCATCCTTCAAGTGAAAAGATAAATACTTTTCCAGAGAGGCAATTACTTCAAATAGAAGACAATATTCACATTTGAAGTTACTGAAGCTGAAAGTTTGTATGTCTGGTTTCTTTCTTTTTCCTTTTTCTCTCACAAGGCCGAAATCTAGCACTCATTTCTTTCAACTCTGTCCCATCTCATTAGCAAGGCTCAAATTGTATGTCTGAACAGTTTGACATCCTTTCCATTTCTCTCTTGAGTTTTATGCCTTTTTAACAAATCTTGTGGGCCTCTGATTTTTATTACATAGGCGATCACATCTTCCAAGAAAGCAAAATGGTCTATTTACTAATTCACAGGTGACTGTGTCTTTTGACAATTTTTCTTCACTATCAGTCAGTCAGTCTCTACCACTATATATATATATATATATATATATATATATATTGTGTATTTGGGCAACAATCTCTCTTTTATGCAGGTTTCCGTAAAAATGACAGACAAGGTATTATCATTAAGATTTTATGTAATTTTTCATGTGTTCTTATGATTTTTTTTTTTCAGAATTCAAATTATATAAGAGCTGCCCAAAGTTTTTGTACTTTTGAGTGTTTCCAGCTATACTTTTAGCCATTATCAAGAATTAATTTTGTTTTACTTGTAAATAAACATGTGTAAAGTTTATGTATATAATGTCTTGTGCATGTTATGTTCTGAACATGGTAAGCACATTGTTACCATGTTCATAAGTGATGTTATTAAGTGTAGGAATTCTCTTTTTTATTAGTAATGTCTCCATTATTTTTAATCTTCTTTTGCATGTGGATAATGATATTATTTATGTATTATCAACAAATATATCACAGATAGGTCCTGGAAGATTTTGATATGTGTTTAAATGAGATCAGATAGAACTGTTATAAAAAGATGTATAATTTTGGATGATATTGCGAAGTAAAGATTCATCCTGTCTCCAGTTATTGTGCATTTGATCTTTGTACAAAAATTAATGTTATTGTTTTTGTCCATGTGTTTGTAATTGTTGTTGGTTGCATTACAAAGAAAAAATTTGATATGGTAGTCAAATAAATAATTTGGAGTGTCGTAGTTGACAAGTGTTTGTTTCAAACAGTGGAGTTCTTTGAAAAAAAGCAGTTGAGAAGATGAATTCTTATACGCATTTGTTAAAAGTTTTTTTATAACAACAATTTTGTATCGAAGAGGACATTGGCTAATAAAATTAAGGTGGCAAGAATTTTTGCTTGTGGGTTTCTTATATACTGAAGTAGTAAAAGTATTATTACTAGAATCTACAAGAATATCCAGAAATGGGAGTTTGTTTTTTGGCTAAGCTCATATGTGATGTTGAGAACAGAATTTTTTTCAAAAGTAGTTGTAAGATTATTGATTTTGTTTTAGTTGTCAGCTAAAAGGAAAATTACATTTTCAACATGGGACATATAAAAGTTTGAGAAGCACAAACCAAGAGGATTTCCCATACTGACTCCATTAGTTTGTATGTAAATATTGCCATGGTGGTCATAAAAAGTTACTTTAGTGGTGCAGGCAAGTAAGAATTTTTTAAGACTTTTGGAATTGATATATGGGGGTGGGACTGAATTATGTTTATATACAGAGTTAATTATTATGTCAATAGTTTCAGCAACAAGTACATTAGTAATTAGATGTTCAACATCAAGCGAATTAGCTTAACGTAACTATAACTAACCTTAATGAAAGTGCAGTTACTTTTATTTTTAATTTTTGTGAACCAATAAGAATTTTAAGAATATAGATAAATATATTTCACAACATAATACTATGATATCAAATAAATACTTTGCCCCACATAAACAACACCTGTCACCAAACTAATAGCAACAATAATCCTTCTAAAAATAATTGCATCTGCTGAAAAAATAAAACCTGCCTATTGAATGGCCAATGTATTTCTGAAAGTATTGTTTATAGAGCTTGAATTCATTTGGATGATAATGGCATTAAATTTTACTTTGGAAGCATTTCTAACAGATGGAAAATAAAATTTAGCAACCACATGTTGTCTGTAAATAACAATAAATACAGCAAAATTACTGCTTTATCCATGCATTATTGAAAATTAAAAAACAACAGTAAGAACCCAATTATTACCTGGAATATCATAGCTAAATTCCAACCTTACAATAAAAAAGGAGATAGATGTAATCATTATAGGTACCTCCACTCATTTTCAATAACTAACTTTTAATTTAAATTTTTTAAAATAAAAAAGTTTTCTTGAAACTTTTATTTTAGTTTTAATTGAAAGCAAAATGATTGAATTTCCTATTTCCAGTAAGCAAAAAATTCTGGTGTATTTCAAACAGAAATTATATTGATTGGAATATAAAATTTTGAGATTTTTTAGCCATTTTTGAATGATTGACACATTTGTAAACAGAAGTTAATTCTCGGTTTTAAAAATCTTACAAAAAACAAAAAAGTATACATCTGTGACACATTATTCTTGGAAAATTAGCAAATTTAATGTTAAATTAATTTGATTTAAACAAGTATTACTTATTTATAGCATGAAATTTAGAATAAAACTATTTCTTAATCACAGAGTGGAACTGTATTTGAAATGTGTTGACAGCTCACCAGATGAGAGATAAGATAAGTGTATGGCAACTACAAGTAACATAATTGTACAACTTTTTTCCAGTAAGGGGAAGAACCCCTGAAACACATGACCTTTTAATGTACACACAGAAGTTACCATACAAAAAAAACTTCAAATACACCAAAAATGAAAATTGTTTTAAAAATACAATGGCTAAATGATTTGTATTAAACTTTTCAATTTTCAATTAGTAAATATAATCTTCTTCATTTTATAACCTACCAGCATAACATCTACAAGTCTTGGAAATATTTTAAGAATATTTTTTAAATTTTACAAATTATTATAGTTAAAAAAAAAAACAAAAAAAAAAAACATTTTTTAAATTTCATTATTAATTGGAAAAAAGATTTTTTTTCAGGCTATAATATCTAACGTTTATATTATTTATTAAAGCAATTAAAAGCTTATTTAAACAATGTCACAGTTTTATTGCATTTTTTATTTTACAATGAGACCTGCTTTTAACTAATAAAACCATTTTGGGGATTATTGAGATAGTTTAAGATGACAAGTTCTAAAAGGCATTAGATTGTAATCTATGCCTTTTAGAAAAAACTTATCTTAAACCATATCAATAATCCAAATTTACTTAACAAAAAAAATAATTTAATGACCACATGCTGTCATAGAAAAAAATACTTAAATTTTTAGACCCAGATTTATATAGATTCCTCTATATACGTTTGTCCCTTTCTTTCTTTCTCCCCCACCTCCGCAATATTACTTTTAACAATTATGAATTAAAATCTTTTGATTTTTGCTCCCTGCATTGTTTAATTTTTTTTTATTTTAATTCTAAATTTTACTTCTTAATTTTAATTTTAATTTTATTTTATTTTTATTCAAAATTTTAAAATTCTAATTTTTTATCTACATGTAATATTAGAATTTTTAAATTTTTACATTTTATGATTTACGCCCTTTTGATTTCTTTTCTCTGCACGTTAATATTTTTAAAATTTGTTATTTTATATTCTAATTTTAAATTTAAACTTCTATCTACATTTAATCTTAGAATATTTAAATTTTTAATCTTGTTATTAAAAAAGCAGTAACTTAACTTTATAAGATTTGATTCTCATGAACATCGAGTGAACTTAAATTCAAATCTATTAAACTGTCAGTTTGAAATATGCATAATGCATGAAACTTCAAGTTGTGCCATAGATGTAGATATATATATATTGTAATTTTGTTATGGTTTATAAAAGCATCATATCACCTTACAAAAATTTCATGTTTCAGAACATTATTGTTCTTCATCAGGTGATATTTTAAAATAAATAAAAATGATTTATATATATATATAGGCCCATGTCCAAGTGGCTAGAACGTTCACTTTCTGACCATGAAGAACAGATTTGAATCTCACCATGGTAGATTTGTCTGAAAGGTGATTTCTTGATGTTATCAGTCTTGAGAAGCCAATCCCAGTGAGGACCTTTGGAAAGTGCCTTGAAAACCATGGGTTGACTCAAGCCTTCCAAGTGAAATCGGGTAGATGCTTCCCTTTGAGGAGTTGTCAATGGTTGTGCTAGCTTGAAGTCACAAGTCGTTGTGACCGAGGGTTTGAGTGTTCTGGCCTTGTTCAGATTGTTGTTCACACTAGATAATGCACTCTCTCTCAGAAGCTGTAAGGTTCACTCAGCATAGTTGCAGCATAAACCATAGGTTGACTCTGTGGGTGTTCAACAAACACAAGTGTGCCTAAGTAATCGTCTGCAATGGGGATTAGCTAGCAATGAGTGGCCAGACATTCAGCAGGAATTTGGAAACAAAGGCTTTATATACACAGGCACTCCTTCATTCACCCTAATTTAAGGTATCAAACAGCCCTTTCCCAAAAAATAATGGGAATTGAAAGAAAATAACCTAAACCCACAGATAAAGTAGAAGCTGATACACAAGGCAAGCACTCCTCATATCTTAAAGGATAAATGTAATCTATGTTTAACAGAAAAAAATAAGATTTTGAAATTTCAATATCTGAATAAACGTAGAGAAATCATTAGTATGTGTCGTCATAGGAAGAAATTTAAATTGCAATAATTATCTCATTCTTCCATTTAGTCACAATAGAAGTATTTTTAAATTGGCAAAGCAGTAACCTTTTCCCTCCTACCTACCACTACTAACCCAATGGTCAAGCCACATGCCTCCCACTACCATAAGAGAAATTACTCCTCTAGCTTAACCCTATAAAAGCCAACATTTCCTCACCCCTTCCTTTACTAGCCCCTGCCTTTGGCATTAGAACTTTTCTTCATTCTTTGATTAAACGGGGGGGGGGGGGGGTCGATAATGCAGGTCTTAAGCTGACATGTTAAAAATGGCTATTTCCCCTCAAAATTTTATATGAATTTACAGATAAGTATATATATAAAGGAAAATTCAACACGTCATTTTAAGTGGTTATAAACTATAGTTTATTTCTATGAGCTAATTAGCTTGTTTCATCAGACTTTACAATATAACTTCCATTTGGTACAAAAGATTTTGCCAGAAAAACCGCTTGAAATAACCACTTGAAATAACATGTTGAGTTTTCCTTTATAAATATAATTTGCTCTGGATAACATCCATTGAGCTCTCTATATAGATATAACACTTAATATTATATATTATATTAAGTTAATCTTGTTGGATTATCCTCACCGTTTACAGACTGGACATATATATATATAGTGTGCGTGTGTGTGTGTGTGTGTGTGCATATGTGAATAATTATAAAAGAAAACATTTACCCACGATTAACTTAATGTTTTACAATCTGTACATTTGAATATTATTTTTTAGTTGTAGCATTTAACTGTGGCAGGAGGGGTCCCCACTGTAGGGGCAGTCAGCCATGTCTCATACAAAGCCAATTCACAAACACAGCCAACACTCTCCACAACTTAGGGTCATCAGAATTATCAGAAGATAAGATTTGTGGAAGAATAAAAGTATACCTTTTGTGTGTTTAAATAGAAATTTATTAATAGAAAAGAATAACATGAATTTGGTAGAAGTTAAAATTTCAATGAGAAACAGTATTAAGTTAAGGGTATCAAGAGTTTGTAGCAGTCCTTGCAAGAATAAGTTTATGTGTATGTAGACAGGAATGTATGTGTGTATATATGTATGTATATATGTGTGTTATCATTGGGTAGGATTGTCTTTGAAATTATCACTCAGTCTTAAAGGGTTCCATTCGCTTATCAAGTATAAGAAAAAGTAGACAGGTGACCGTGAGAATAAAGAGGTAAAGGAGAAAGATAGAGATAATAATAACAACAATTGCTTGATGTGTTAATTACACCTGTATTCTTCTCTCTGGTGACAGTCAAACTTGCTTCGTCTTTTATTTTGTTTGTGGGGCTCGAAAAGATCATTTCAAAATTCACTCCCGGATGTGATTCTGGCCTTTCCATTGAACAACCAAAAACGTGAAAAGCATCCATGAAAAAATTTGTTTCCGATAATTGAAGATTATTTGAATTTTGTTTTTAGATGTTTCCTAGTTTTCTATTGGCTGAAAAACATTTCACATTGAGGTGTGAAATTTAATGAGTTTTGCATGTGTGCTAAACAAAGGTTTTGTAAATTCGAGTAAATTTGTTTATTTCTAACAAAATCAATGAGTCAGTGCTTAGCATTTGAATTTTTAAATCTATAACTTGTTTTGTTCAATACACCACATCTACAACATGTAACAATATAGATATTCATCACTGTAAATTTACAGAAAATGTGCACAAGGTTAAAAAAAAAAAAAATGGATCTTTGTTTTAGAGACCTCCCACTACACACACACACACACACACACACACACACACACACAATCATAATCATGGTAGAAATGATAGTTAACTTATCCTAAAAATCACAGGGATTTAATCAGTAAAATAAATTACATGCACATGCATTCAGATAAAACACACACAAAAATACAAAAGTTATCTAGCATCACCCAAAGAACATCGCACCTGGCCAGAAGTTACTGCTAGCTACTCAAACGTCTAAAATAAAAGCGAAACCATTAATTTCCGGTGACTCAGCATTTCCAAAATTCAAAACACAAAAACAAAACAAAACATAAACACACACAAACACTAGTACCTAAAAACAATGACCCGAAACTAATCTATGTACACATGGTGTTCAAATAAAACCCATGTGTACATTCAAAAGTGGAAGCAAAATTTTAATACACAAACAAAAGACATTATTAATTGGGCAACGTTGCTGACTGCGGCTAACAGAAACATGGCCGATTTTTTTCACCAAATCAACTGGCCTCCGGCCTTCGGTCCAAAATGACCAAATTAAGACTGAATAAAACCAGTTTAGACCAGTTTTGAACCTATCCACCATGGTGGATAGGTAATGTTTGACCAGTACCTGGGTGCACGCGCTCAGGTTCCCCATGTTAAAAAAGACCTTGTGTCACATCTCTCTCAAGTGGGGGGAGAAGGGTAAATATCACTGGGTTCCAGGGTTGAGCGATGTGCTCCCCTACCACCTGTGCCTGGATGACCCTTGTTGCAGACCATAGCAGCCGCTGCCGCCAACAGCCAGCAACAGCAGCCCAAGTGAAACGAGCTGCTCTCAGCCTAGTTTGCCAACTCCAGCAGCAGCAGCAGCCATTACCAGTAACAGTCCTTTTTAGGGCTTTCTAACTACATATGCTACAGTCCTTTTTTAGGACTTTCTGATTATATATACTACAGTCCTTTTTAGGACTTTCCAATTACATATGCAACAGCCCTTTTCAGGGCTACTCGGCTACATATGCAATAGTCCTTCTAAGGACTAACCAACTCTGGCATCAGCAGGAGCACCAGGCAGAAGCACCAGGCACCAGCTGGAGCACCAAGCACCAGGCCCCAGCAGAAGCTGCAGTCCCGGCCACATATGCAAGTCATTTTAAGGGCTAGCTGATTACATGTGCAACAGTCCTTCTTAGGACTACACTAGCTGGTTATGTATGCGACAGTTCTTCTAAGGACTAACCGTTTACATATGATACAGTCCTTCTAAGGTCTGTCTCCAGCAGCAGCCACCAGCGAGAGCAGCAGCCACCAGCAACAGTCCTTCCTGGAACTACCAAGCAGAACCTATAGCAACCAGCATCCTGTGGACAAACCGGCTAACTCTGCACTGCCCTGCCAGCCGCTGATCTACCGCCCTGAAACCAGGTGATCCTTTCGATTGGCACTGCCCGACTTAACAATCATTCTGTACATACGTTTGCCAGATTTTGTAAATAAAATTTGGCTTGAATTTATAAATCCTCGTCTTTGTTGTCCTTGATCTGATCGTATTAATTTAACTCTTTGCAGGGTTAATGGCACCTGCTTCGTTGACCCTGCTACAAACTGAAATCTGTCACCAAATGAGAGAGGAATTGGGAAATCATACTAAAAAGGAAAAGGAAAAGGGACAAAAATAAAAGAAGCCAGTGACCTTACATCTTCTAGCTAGTTTAAAACAATATATAGACTAACTTATAAAAAAATGCTGTATCATCTAATCATGTGTCAACTGTTAATATGTACACATCCCCAACTATTACAAAACATTCTACAACAGATCTGCACATGCACAATACAACTTTTAATATTTTTTTTCTTTTACCCACAAAAAAAAAAAAAATCCAAGTTCAGTTTATTTTTCATTGAAAATAAAGACAGGTGAGTTTGAAAGTTTCAATTTTTAAGTTCTCATCATGCCTCTTTTTGTCTATTGGTCTAATATATAACAAATATTAATTGATATTATTATTTCTTTGGCTTCCTATACTTACTATAAGATGATTACAATGATTAATTTTCTCTACTAATATATTACTAATAAAATTTTTCTACTCACCTTACTTATAGAAACTTGTTTGTATTCCAAGTGGTTGTCAAGAATAAAATTGAAATCCTCAGGTGAATATATATAATCCATTTAATTTCTAGAAAAACAAAATACATAAAGTAAAAACAACAGAATTTTTTACCAAGGATTTTAAGCAAGATTGGATGTTTTAAATTAATCCTAAACAATTTTAAGTAAAGTTTTTATGCTTTATAGGAAATTATACTATTGAAATTTGTTTATTTCAATTGATAAAAAAATAAGAATTATTTATGTAAAATAAAGTGACCTAGGCATTCATTGGGCTGACTACCCTCTTGCCTAACAGGGATTATTCTGCCCTTTTCACTTTATTTTGTGAAGTCCTTGAATCTCACAGGATCTCTTACTACTCTTCCGTATCGTGTTGTCCGCACTCTTTTCAGGCTTGGTTTTGTTCTTTCTGGACTTGGTGTTGGGTTTAGTCTTTCTCTTATTTCAACTTCATATTGAGGTTGATCTGTGTCACCTGTTTCTTCTGTACCCCGACCTTCATTCCTGGGTAACTCGCTCTGCACTTCATATGGCTGGTGAATCAATGATGTAGGTGGGGGTGCTTCTGCAATTGTTTTCAAGTCTACCCTATTCCGTCAATATAATTCCCCATCCAATTCTACATGGTATGACCGTTCATCCAGTCTCCGCCATACGATTGCCTTCTTCCACTTTTTCTGACCCTGTATGTGTGGTTTCATCTGTACAACATCTCCAGGCTGTAACGGTTGAAGTGGTTTTACTTTGTGGTTAAAAGACTGTTCTTGTCTCTGGCTATCTCGCTTAACAAACTTTTTTAGATTTTTGGGCAATTCTGGCTTGAGTAACTCCTCTCTAGTTGGGAGAAGTGTTTTTGTTCTTCTTGACATCAGCTTCTGAGCTGGTGATAAGAGACCTTTAGCTGGCGTATTCCTGTGATCCAACATTGCTAGGTATGGATCAGCCTTATCTTCCATCGCTTTCCGGAAAAGGTTCTTTGCCATCTTTACCGCAGATTCCACTTTGCCATTTGCCTTGCTATTGTATGGACTAACAGGTGTATGTGTAAAACACCACTTTTTTGAAAATGTAGAGAATTCCTGGCTGCTAAACTGCAGCCCATTATCAGTTACCACCTGATCTGGTATTCCTTGTCGTGTAAAATGGTGTTTTAGTTTGGTTATTAGTCTTTGCTTCTGTATTCTGCAGATGATCAATTTCCCAGAAGTTGCTCATATAATCAACAGTGCAGAGATAGTCTCGATCTCCAAACCTAAAGAGATCTACTCCCACTTTTGCCCAGGGTCTGTCCGGAACTTCATGGACCATTAATGGTTTTGCTGGATTGGCTACTTCGTATTTTCTGCATGTGGGGCATTTTGACACGTAGTCCCTGATATCACTGTTCATGTTTGACCAGTATAAACATTCTCTTGCCCTCCTGCAACATCCTTCTATTCCTAGGTGTGTGGAATGCAGATTTTCTTTCAACACAACCCGTTGGGTCATTGGAACCACTACCCGGTTACCTCTGAAAATTAACCCATCTTGTACCATCAGTTCGTTTCGCATACTAAAGTATGGTCTCACCTCTGGGTCAAGATGTATTTTTTCTTCTGGCCATCCTTCCACAATTACTTGCTGCAACTGCTGCATGCTTCTGTCTTCCTTCGTGGCTGAGCGCAGTTCACCCAACCTTCTCTCTGTTACAGGAATATATTCAGTTTCTTTGACATCATCTTCCTCGTCCATATATTTGCTGTTCACACTATGGATGTATGCTCTTGATAGTGTGTCTGCAAGGAACATCTTCTTACCCAGATGGTACAGAACGGTAGCATCATAAGCCTGTAGTCTCATCAGCATGTTTTGCAGACATTTTGGGCATTTCCCCAATTCTTTTTTCATGATAGCTTCCAATGGCCTATGATCGGTCAGTACTGTTATCTGTCGACCAAAAGTATATTGATGAAATCTTTCACTAGCATAGACTACTGCTAGCAGTTCTTTTTCAATTTGTGCATACCGAGTTTCTGTGTCGGTCAGCGCACGGCTGATATAGGCTAGGAGTTGACCTTCTTGCAGTAGTGCAGCCCCCATGCCCTTCTCACTTGCATCACATTGAATGACCAAAGATTTGTTGGGGTCATAATACCTCAATACCGGTGCTTCACTTACTAACTTTTTAATTTTGCCAAAAGCCTCTTCGTGAATTTGGGACCACATCCATGGCACATCTGCCTTCACTAAATTCCGAATTGGGGCTATCACGTCAGATATGTGTGGCAGAAATTTTGCCAGGTAATTCACAAATCCCACCAATCATTGCACTCCTTTAACATCTGTTGGGCATGGCATCTCTTTTATGGCTTTTACCTTCCCAGGATCAGGAAGTAAACCATCACTGATTATCAGGTGACCCAGAAAAGATATAGATGTTTGTTGTAGGTTTAATTTTTCGGCATTTAGTCGCATCCCATGATCACGACATCTCTGTAACAGTTTCCTGAGTTTTATGTCATGATCAACTGTTGCTTCTTCCATTGTTTTACCCTTCCCGATCACCCTTCCCGATCACCAGAAGATCATCCGCCTTATTAATCACCCCCTCTAAATCAGATACATTGTTATGGAGGGCCTTTTGAAATATTTCCGGAGCTGGAGCAATCCCAAATGGTAAAACTTTCCACCGAAACCGACCAAACGGCATAGTAAATGTCGTCAAGTGACTACTAGCTTCATCCAATCATACATGCCAAAATCCATCTCTTAGATCCAGAGTGGAAAATACCTTGCTGTCAGCCAGTTCTGGCAGTAAATCGTCCAGTGTAGGAAGCTGGAAATGTTCCCTTTTCTGAGCTTTATTCAGTGGTCTCGGGTCTATGCAAATCCTTAGCTTTCCATTTTTCTTCACTACTAGTGCCAATGCACTTACCCAGGATGTCGGCTCACTTACTGGTTCAATAACCTTCTTTCTAACCAGTTTTTCCAACTCAACTTTTAATTGGTCTTTAAGTGCCACTGGTACTCTTCGTGCTGCTGCTACATTTGGTATTACTCCTGGATCCACCTCCAGATGTACATTTCTCGGTAGTTTACCCAGTTCCTCCTTAAATACATCTGCGAACTCGTTTATGATGCTGTCCGAGTTCTGGCTGTTACATTCATCCCCTTGGGAAACTTTGGCAACCATTTTGAACTGGTCATTGTTGATTGTGATGAGTGCCATTTTTTGAATCGCATTTGCCCCAAGTAAGGGATGGAAATCCTTTCACTATGACAAACTTGACAGCATATTTTCCTCCAGTTTTGGGGTTTATCATTCTAACTCAACACTCTCCAAATGGCTTCACTTCTGCTCCATTCCACATGACCAGAGTCTTATTTGAATGCTCAAGTGTTTTCCCCTTCACGTGCTTCTCGTTCAGTATGTTTACTGAGGCTCTACTGTCGAGTTGAAAAATAATTGGCTTTCCTTTCACCATCATTTCCGCTTTTATCACTCCCTCCTGACTTACAGAATTCACCCTTTCTTTAATTGTCACGCTGTCTACCTGTCCATAGTCTGAACAACTACTACTGTCGTTTTCATGGTCATAGTGTTGTGTTTTGACAGTATGAATCTTCTTTTTCTGCAATAATCTGCATTTCACAGCAAAGTGATTTTTCCTGTTACAGTTATAGCATGTCTTGCCAAATGCCGGACATAACTCTTTACTCGGTCCATGTTGTAGTGCACATCCACTGCACTCTCTCTCAGTTTTTGCCAATGTCTTTTTCTTGGGTTTGAGATCCACTCTGTTCACCCCCTCGGGCCTTAGGATTCTAGATTGTAGAGTAGCATTTTCAGACAGCTTACAAATGTCAATACATCGTTGCAAATCTAACTGTCTTATTTTTAATAAGTCGGCTTGTGTCTGGGGGTTATTTATTCCCAGAACTACTTGGTCTCTGAGTACTGAGGAAATGCAATTGTCACAAAAATTGCACGTTTTTACCAACATCCGAAGCGCCGTAATAAATGAGTCCACGGTCTCTGATACTCCTTGCTTCCTCATGTGAAAAACGTACCACTCATAGGTTTCATTTGTTTCCCCTATAGCATATTTATCAAACGCCTGAATAATTTCAGTGGGCGTTCTTTCATTTTCGGGCGTCGAAAACTGAAAACCGTAATACACTTTTAATGCTTCATCTCCCAACGTGTGAAGCAAAAGTTCTGTTTGATATTGTACTGACTGCCTCGTCAAATACGTAATAATTGCATAGTTATGCCATTTCAGTTTAAATAACTTCCAGTTCGCTGACAAATTATCCTCCATACATAGGGGTGGTGGTGGTCTTATGCCAGCTACTGGTCTGTTTGCTTCATCCATGCTCACTTTCCCCCCCACCACCACATGAGGTACGTTCAAATTTAAACAAGCAATTAAACGTTACTTATCTGTTCTGTTTTTCCTTCTTTAGCTGCTACCTTTCCACTGTTTTGTTTTTTCCTCTTTTTAATGGACATCCTTTAATCCCACTGCTGCCACCATGTATCATTTCTTCGGATGCCCACGGATTAAACACAACACAACAACTATGCTTCTACATGACAGCGTCTTTATTATCAACTGACTAAAATAAGTAGCGCCAAGGGCCTTAACTCTAAACGGTGAAAGCCCTTGTTTAGTTCCTCATGCAACAACTTTGACTTCATTTATAACTGTATTGAATAATTTTAAAAAAAAATGTTATGAAATTCCAAACAGTGACAAATTCTTATTGCTTGTTTGTAAAATGTGATAAGATCATCTAAAATTTTTATTCTAAAACTAAAACAAGAAATAATCCTTCACAAGACAAGTGGAAAGATACACAAAAAACTGTGATATTCACTGATTTATGGAAGAGATTTCATAATCTTATCCCAAAAATTGATATTTGATTCCATCTTAAAATTGATTTCTTTGGGCTGTATTTGTTATTAGATTGTATCTGTAAGAATTTAGATTTTTGCCATCATAAAATGAGTAAAAAGAAAATAATTTTATTTATTGTGTTCATCCTAGATAAACTATTTTCAAATTTTAGTAAATGAAAAATACATTAAAATAAGAGCTTTTTCACAATATTTTCTGAGACACTTATCAAATAAATTTTATTTAAAGATTATAAATATCTGATTAATAAACAAGATGTGTAGTTGAACTGCTTTTCATGATTAAATAAATATTTTATATTACTCTAAAATAAATCTTGGTTCTGTCTCCTAGCTTGTCAAGTTTTCACTGGCTAAAAATAAATTTGCCTTGAAATCTTAAATAGTCACTAAATTACAAATGGCTAATAATAAAACTTTAAATATGTTTTCTGAATAATAATAACTTTTTTTACTTTGTTGTGTAGAACTGCATAAATAATTTAAATATATGTCGGTACCAAAGCTTACATCGTTTTTCGCTCTTCTTATGAAAGAATCGTTTTTTCAATTATTAATTCCTGGGATCATTTTACTATACATTTTTAGCTTAGAGTGATTAAAAGTAAGAACTAAACACAATATGTACTCAGTTGAGCATGTTAAAGTGGATTACTTTAGAAAAAAAAAAGATAAAAAAACGCTTCTCTAGGTGAATTGCATTGCTATATAATTTTTTATTTTTAATGTGTAAAATTTATTCCCTGAATCTATGTAACCATGGAGGTCAGTAGGTAAAGGGAACAAACAGGTTATAGTCCCTAGAGACTCTCTAGAGAGTGAGTGGTTTAGAAATTGGAGCAGGGCATATGCCGGGGATGAAGGAAGTCAGTGACAACCCACAACTGAAGTAGCACTCTCGGTTTCCTTATCTGACTATATCGTATCATAGAACAGGGGATTTTAAACTTTTTGACTTACGGACCCCTTTAATAAAAATTTATCCATGGGTGACACTTGCACACTGAAAAAAAAAAGAAGTAAATTTGAACATCAAGTTCGTGCATGTGTAAAATAATTTTTTGTATAAATAACGTTGGTATGTAAATGGGCGATAGTGCAAGCTTTTTTTGTCATTTAGTAACATTAAGTAAAAATAAATATCCAGACATTGAAAATTTATACTTTGAATTTCACGTGATGAGTTAATCCACGGACCCACTATCTTATCCTTGCGGACCCCTTGAAAACCCCTGTCATCATAGAACACTAAAAAAAACAATACTAGAGTTGCAAGTAAAGATCTTATTTTGTTCCCTGGAAAAAATCACTGTCATCATAACCATATGATAATCTCGATTTTTTTTTAATTTCAAAAAGACAATAATCCATTATTTCATTGAAAAAAAAACAAAAAAAAACAGCATAACATGATGTTAAGGCCCCAAACTTTTATTGTAAAAAAATATGTTTTTGAGACCTATTTAAAGAGGAACGAAAGATCAAAGTTATTAAAAAAAAAAATTAAATACTTTCTAAAACACATTCGAAATTTTGGTTAAACATTTTTTCCCGTCAACTGGTGACCATTTTTTTTTTTACCAGAGTTTATGAAATTCAGTCTGTTATGTGTCATACTTGATACACGATTGAGCGATCATGTCTCGAAAGAGACATGATGACTGACTGGGCAGAAGATTATCCCGCAGTACGTTGCCATTACTTTCTGCGATAGACTGGTTGCCAGGCTATAGAACCCAAGCTTTCCTGTTACTTAACCTTAACCCATAACTGGAGGGAAGAGATGGATTGATTAAAACCTTTCCCAAGGGCATTTACGCGTAAGTGAAATGCAGGGAATTTAACTGGAATTCGAATTCGGCTCCGAAACTCATTTTTTCTGGTGAAAAACACATTTAATTTGAAAATTCTTGCAAAAATCAAATAATGCAATGATCGGATTTTGAAACTTTCAAGACTTATTCACAAATGAATTAAATTATTTTTAATTTATTTTTTATAAAAATAAATTTTTTACATCTGACATCTGTTAACTACCCCCAATTAATTTCCTGAATTTTCTCTAGAAATTGACTACTGCCCGCAAATTTTTTTTTTTTTACAAAAAGTGGCTACTTTTCCGAAAATCTGCTCCGAATATAGTAAAATAAAAACTGCAATATGCCAATTTTTAAAACTATCTTCATGACATATTTTGAATAACTCCGCAGGCGATTGTTCTTTATTTGGTTTTGAAATTCTATGCGCTTTGCTTAGGCATTTTTCTTTTTGGCAAACTCCTATCTTTTTTTCTTTTTTTTTTTTCTTAACTCTTAAAAAACAAATTTCATAAATTTAAAGTGCTGAAAGATTTATATTAAATTTAATTTACTCATGAAGATATTTTTGAATGTTTTCTAGTCTGACAGAAGAATGATAATGTTATTCAAACTGTTACGAAAAATTCTTCCACTTGGAGTGTTACTGTTATTGACTAAAATACTTTTAGTCTAAAATTAAAACTTAGTGTCCACCAGTACTCACTTCTGGTTCTCTCAATGAAATTTATTCTGTAATTATATTTTGTTGTTTTCTTTATTACTAAAAGTTTTTCTGTTGAAAATATATATGCAATTTTTTTTTACTGAAATCCAGCAATAATTTACCTGTTTTTTGTTTTTTTTTCACCGATTTGTTTACGACCTAAAACTCATTCAACTGTATCACTTTTAAATTTAAAAATTGTAATAATTTATAAATTTTATATGCGAGTAAAAAAGAAAAAAATAAGACAGATGTAAAATAATTAAAATATATAATATTTCACAAAGGAAGTAATAAATAAAAATTGAAAATAAAAACCTGGAAAAATTTGTAGAAACGAAGTAGTTGGTTTTTGTGGAATCAATTAAGGTGTTTAATATTACTTAGTTTTTCTTAAATAGTGAACGCATTTAAAGTTCAACCAAAATACTCTTTCGTTGTTAAATTAGTATCGCATTAACTGATTTAAAAATACATAGCTATTTTTCTTTTCGTCAACAAAACAACGTGGCTTATTGACGAAAAATATTACATTAGAGTTACTTCCCTTGTCTCATGAATAGTGAATGACAATATCTGATAAGGTTGTATACTACATTGTATAAGTAGTAAAACTTTTCACTTTTATTTTAGTATTATTCTTGTGTTGTTGTTATTAGATAATATCATTTAGATTTTATATTTTAAAACGTTTTTATGATATTATGTACTTTTTATGATATTATGTACTTTTTTTATATTATTATTTTTATTTGATTAATGAAATTAATTAGAAGACTGAGTGGGGGGACTTGAAATGTTTTCAAGATATTCCATCTACTGACCACACTAATAAGAATTTATTCACTATGTCTGACTATTCTAGAACACGTAACAACGAATTAAAAATAATAACCCAGCACAGTAGAACTAATATTATTAAACAAAACTTTTTTTGTAACAGAGCCACAAAGTATTGGAATGCACTACCATCACACATAAAATTGGCAAAAACTCTTACGGAATTTAAAAGCCTTATTGAAAAGGATAAGACACTATTAAAATTAAAATATGAGTTTGATTAGAGATGAAAATAATTTATTTTCTCTCCATCTCGGCCATGCCACAACGCTAAGAGAGGGGATTTAAGAAGGGACACACGAGAGGCCACGAGGCCTAGAAGTCCTAACCTACCTAACCTAACCTAAATGAGTTTTTCAATAATTGGGAAAAAGATGTTACATAATTTATCCTAAATTTTCGTAATTTAATATAAAAAAGTATTTTGGGAAATGAATTCGATTAATTCACACTAAAAAAAAAAACATTAAATAGAGAAAAACGTGTAACTGCATGCAGACATTTCATAAAAAAATATTTTTTAAGAAGAAATTAAAGCTGATTTTGTTTTGAAAATACTATCAGCTTTAATTTCTTAAAAGTAAAAAAGGAAATTGCATCAGAAGATTTTTCTTTTAATTTTCAACATTTTTCGCATTTCATTCTCGAATTCAATAGCTAATATTTCACTTTATTGTTTTTACCTCCTTTTTACAGTGTAGTACACCAGTGAAGATATGCTTTTTCAAAAAGTCTTTTTGTTTTTTAAAAATTTCGCAAACTAATCGCATGGGACACATTTATAAATTTAAAATAAATACAAATACAAATATTTACAAAATAAGAGCATTTTAATTCAAATGTGACACATACCTGTTTTTGTTGTTTTGTTCTTTCTTTCTTTCTTTTTTAAGATTTTTACATCGGAAAAAGAACCGGTTTTTACTTTTAGTCCTTTAGCTTTTTCGCTCTGTGTATGTGTTGTGAAACTGCACTATTGTCTGTCGGCAGTGTTACAGACCTTGATTTATTTGTAATCCAAATTACACAAACAAACAATATACAAATGACCACAAACCGCGTACACAATACAGAGTGTAGGCGGGAAATGTTTGTAACAATCTAAGTATAGCTCACTAGGTTATATTTTTCTAGAGATGTAATTAAAAGGTGCTTGATTGAAATTTCTAAGTAAGCAACAGACTAATTAAATAAATTTATAAAAGAAGCGTGTGACTCAACAATACTAATAGTCAATTTTTTCAGTAAGACTAAAACTCCAAAGCTAAAAGCGGTTTTTATTTTAAAAATAATAATAATAAATAAATAAAATAAGATGCGGTGACAAGAAAAAAAAAACAAAAAACAATATCATCATAACGTGCACAAGCTTCAAGCAGCTGTCCACTCGATCTGAAGTCACTCCATAAAAAGGGTTTTTATCAGAAAGTTGGTTGTCGGCATTTGGAATGTGTGTATTAATGTAGAAGAGTGGAATAATAAAATATACATGTTACATTTAAAATAGAAATTTATTATGAGAAGGAATAACAAGAGTTGTTAAATTAATGTTCAATTACAAACCTTAAGAAGTTATGAGAAGAGTTCGTATTCAATGATGAGGTTGAAGAATTAAGAGTTCATACAAAATGTTTGTATCAGTAATTGTTGAGACAGAGAAGGAGAAAGAGAGAGAGGACAATGTCCTGGTCACTTGAAGTTGAGAGTTACATCTTTGATGTGTGTCAGCAACCACCTCCTCTGACTGTATTTACTGCCCGTGACCGGTTAGTGACCATCCTTAAATATTCAATTCAGTCTGTGGGGTGGATCGGAAACGATTTTTTTCTTTAGATATGGAAAAACCGTTTCTCTGACGTATTTTGAATTTTGCAATTTGATGACCAATCAGGATCCAGAGTTCTGCTACAGATCTGTAAAAGGGATTTGATATTTATTTATTTTTGGTTTACCTCCGGAACGTCTGCGTGGAGCCAGATGCGCAAAAACCAGTTTTGTTCATTTGCTTTCTGAATCTCTGAGAGCAAACATCCGGTCCCTCGCTTTGCTCAGTATCACCACAATATAATTTTATGTATTCTAAAATTTTTAACACTTTGGCTAGAATGTAGACACATTATTCCCTGTAAGTAACTAATTTCCCCTCTGTTAAAAACCATTTTTCAGATGTTCTGAGTGAAATTAACTTTTATTTACTTTCCACAGACTGAACAAAGCAGTTTGTAATCTTACTACTGCCAAAATAAATTCTATACGTTGAGTTTTCCTCTCAATATTAAATTTATGTGGTCAACTTGGTGTGGTGCAATGGTTGACAAATTTGTCTTGCTAGAAAGTTTTCAATCCTCACTGGGTGCTCCCTACTTTTGGCCTTGTGCCACATTTAAGCTTTGCTTAGAAAATCACTATGTATTAAAATTAGAAAGATCAGCTAATTATGCTACCGTAGTTTCAATCTTTTGGTATTGTCAGGCATTATAAACTAAATGATTCTCTAACACTTTATTTTGAATACACAACATTAACAGGAAGTTTAAAATAAGAGGAGGAGTGAGTCAAGCGTAGCAAAAATATCATACATAATTTTTGCCAGGTTTGTACAAACCCAAAATATACTTTCTAATATGTATATAGCTGGACATTGTTTCAGATCTTTCATTTAATTTTAGTAACCTTTTCGGAAATGATGTTATAACCAATTTTTCTTCTGTGCACAATCAACAGACATCACTATTGCTGTAGTTTTGGCTTTTCTTCAGTTACTTCAGTTTATATTAGGATTTTTTTTTCTTTTAATTTCCACACATGGTTGATTAGTTTGGTACAATTCCTAGGGTTTTCCAGCTAGAATAATGATTTATTTTAGTTATACATCATTGTTTTTTTGGGGGGTTTTTTATTGTCTTTGTTACACCCTGCATATACTCTGTTCATTTATATCTTGTACATCTGCTTTATAAATAACTGCTTCAGTTTTACAAACTCCATCAAGTGGACATTTACTTCTTTTAATCTCTACAGTTACATTTTTCATTATTAAATGATATCCTGCTGCTTTTTATTCTTAAAATTCCTGGCATTTTGTCTTTTTATGTAATTTTCTAAATTATGAGTACAGCTGTAGCTAAATTTAACTGTGTTTCTATTTAAATCTTCAGAATTCTAAGGAAAGTGCTTATCAAGCAATCAAAAAAATATTCTCCCTATTTTGGATTTTATCTCTAAATTTAAAGGTACATTAAACCAAATAACAATTCATTTTCTTGGGTTATTTTTCATTTGCTTATTTATTTGAGGTTTATACAATAGTTTATATTTATGCCCATTTTCCTTTAAAGCCATAATCTTTCCTTTCAATGAAAATTATTTTTCAATAGGAATCTCTAGACAACCTGTGTATTCTATTGCTTTAGGGGTGTGTTTGATTATTAGCAGAATGGTTGGATCCAGTGTTCATGTACCTCAATTTTGTATTTGGCTTCATATATGGAGAAACACTGCCAGTTTATAGATTAAATTTCACATCTAAATATTAGACAACATTCTTGTTCATATTTGAAGAGTTTAAAAAACATTTTCTTATTTTGTCATTAACCCTTCTGTAGTCTAATGTTATCATCAACCCATCATCTCCATACAATCCGTGGTTGTTTATGTGAACTATTTTATTGATCTTTTATAAAATATATAGGCCCATTAGTTTGGAAACCTCAGCTCCATCAAACAAATCTTGTGGTACACATCAAAGTATCCTTTTTTTTATTTCTTAATCCGTGCTTTGCTATTGTGAAATTGTATGGATTTATTTACAGCAATGCAAAATTTCATATACATGTTCAGATGGTATGTTCATCAAGCCCTTAGCAAAATCCAAAGCTTCTAGTAACCCCTTTTTTCAGATATTGATGAGTAAAAGTTCTTGATATCATATTTTATGAAAACTTTTTTCTTTATTTCTAATTTTCTGGAACCAAGAAATACATTCACTTGTGCCCTTCAATTGGTTAGTTTGTGTAGCAATCCTTAATAAATTACACATATTTTTAAGGATTTCCTAACTTGTTTTACCTAATTCATTTTTTGTTGGGTTGATTAGCAGAAAAGTGGGATTATTAGGAAAGTCATCTCTATGATGGTCCTTTATTGTTAGAAATGCTTACTTGCCACTTAGTATATTTGGAACCTGTCACTGATGCCCAGTTTGACTGATCTTTTTCACCTTCTCATTTGATACTTTCAATGTAAAAATCTGGTGCCTTTTTGTAAGATTTGGTGACTTATTCATTTATTTTTTCCTTTGATCCTTCAGGCTTATTGTATAAATGTTGCTTGTTTTGTCTCCCTTAACAATAATGTTAGGTGTTTTTTGTTTTAGATGTTGATAATTTTTCATAGACAATATAGTAAACAAACTTACAATAATTCTGGTAAATTTTAAACCTGTAATTTATTTACATTTTTAACTGAATGTTTTTGTATATAAAGGTATGTTTTAATTGATTTTTTGTGGATGTATCTTTTCATGGAAAGCTGTTTTCTTGAACTATTCATAGGAGTTGGTTTATATTGTTTAGCATCATATGGGTTATTTAATATCAAAAAATGTAAATATTTTGTATGTAATTTTATGGTATATGTCTATATTTTTGAGATGAGGTAGTAGTTACAGTATTTACATTGTTCAGACTATTGTCCTCATCTTTGTTGCCATTTGTATGACGTTTTGGCCATTGTACACTCTGGCCTTCTTCAGGTGCTAGGAATTTCAAACCAAACCCTTTATTACAATCTCTGGGGTATATCATTATCATTCCTTGCATAATAATAATGCCATGATTGGAAGTCATGAGTTATCTCCCTCTAACCCTGCAAGTTACTTGTTCACCACTGCTTAAGGACATATGACCCAGTGGATATAGATGTTGGTTAGTTCCTGTGACTTGACCCAAAGAGTTGTGAGTTCAATACCAGGCTACAGTCGAAACATCATACAAATGGCAACAAAAATGAGGACAATAGTCCAAATAATATAAATACTGTAATTTTATGGTTTCAACTACAAATATTTTGTACATAACCTTGTACTTTCAGGGTAAAGGTATGCTTTTTTTAAATATATAGTTTGTAGATCATAAAATGTATTGTTGGTAATTTTATTATAAAATGTATTTTTATATTTTTTTAGGGTTGCATTGATTGTCATTTTGCTATAAAAATATATTGTTGGTTATTTTATTATAAAATTGTGTTGATTTTTGTTTGATAGTTCTCTATTTGTCCATACTGGAATCCTAACAGGTCCTACCACCCCAGGTCTTGAAATATTCATAGAAGTAGACATTTGTCTGATTTTTAGAAAGTTTATACATTTTAGTCAATGTTATTATTCAGAGTACAAGCATATTGACTTATGAAAGCTGGCATGTTTCAGTTATCAGTGTGTTTCATCAACATTTCTAGTCACTTGGCTCATTTCTTTGGATAAAGGAATCATTTGACATTAGCATATATTTATGTCAATGAGTTAGCATTTTTGAGTTGATTGACTAGAACAAGTTGCAAACTCTCATCTGTTTTGAAAGTCAAACTGGAAATGTATATTTATTATTGGAAATAATACAATAATTGTGGCACAAGGCCAAAGAGGAAGTAGGATGAAGCTGGTCAACATTTTCTATCCTAGACCTAGCAAATCAGATTCATGACCCAGTTACTCATTACAATTTTTTCATTCACCACAAGAACTCATCCATCACTTTCCAATCCTACATATATCACAATACCACATATTCACAGATGACCTAAAAGAAGGGAAAAACCCATGGCATAAAAATTTTGTTTTATATATAATTGTTCTTGTTTTCTTCTTTTTTTTAATATATTTAAAAATACTATGATATAAAAATGAGTGAGAGAGTGGATGAACACCAAAATAAGCTAAAATATAACAAAACCTCAAACTAAAATAACAAATGTTGGTAGGACCCATCCATCCCTCAAAATGAAAAATGGTTGCTGCATTCTGCCAATAGGCAGAATCAAGAAGCATACTCACTAATGGAGAGGGAAAGTATAAAATAAATAACAAAATGAGAGAATTAAAGAATGAGTCAGTCAATACAAAAAAGAGGCCAAAAACACCTGTACCACCTCAATGTCGCTGTGGCATGACACAAAAATGAATGCATCATTGATGTACATGGAAACCCTAGCTCAAGCACCACCAGTGACACCAATTCCATGTAGAGTGCGACTGTCAGCAAAGTATTTTATTTTTGTAGATTTATAGTGGGTTGTTTATCTATTCCATTTGTAGTGAAGGGTAGTTGTATACCGTTGCAGGTTAACGAAATTTGGCCTTGTGGTAGATAGCCCACTATAAGTCATAAAATGATTATAAAATCAAGAAAAGCAAATTGAGTTGAAAATAACATTTATATATACACATGTCAATTAATGTTTTACATTTAAAGTAATGCTTGAAGGATAGGTCCAACGGAGGTTAAAGTGTTCATGACAAATAATAATGCTGAAAAAGATAATTAGTGCTTAGGAATGTGGAGGCGTCTTGTAGGTAAGGAATGTTCATTTTGAAGTTGCCACTTCTAGGGTCCGTAAGTCAGTAAGTTGGTTTGTGAGGAAACAGTCTTTGAAGTGTTCGCTCCTGAGGTCAGTAAGTACTTTTGAGACAGGGAAGAAGTGATGATAGGTGAAAGGAGGTGAATGTAGTAGCCACTCGACTTAAGTCAAGGGGATATTAATTACATTCTTCTCCTTGGTCTCTGCGTCAGTCTGTTTGACGATGCTTTGTGTCTCTGCTTTTTGGATCAAAAGCAGCTCGTTTTGGATTTCATACTTGAATTTGATTCTGGGCTTCCCATTGGCTGGTAAATAAAATTCGCGTAGGCTCGCGAAATGGAAATTTGATATTTGATTAATCTTTATTTTTCAACCGGAACATCTGCGCAAATACACCTGCGCAGAGACAATTTTTTTTCAGTTGCTTTCTGGTTGTTATAGAGCAAACATCCAGTCCCTCGCTTTTGCTCGGTCGGTATCACCACAGATTTACTACATAAAGGTCACAAGCTGTCTACCCTGAGTAATTACTGATGGCACATATCTAATTTTGGCATATATATCATTTATCCTCTTTATGACTTTTTGACATACATTTCAAATATTTACATGCTAGCTATTCTAATCATTAAAATTTGAATTTTACAATACACACAGGTGAAATATCAGAAATATTGCAGGCATGTAGCAGTTCAATAAATCTAGAGTTAAAAGTAACTAGTTTACTATTAGTTATTTAAAACTGTCTGGTAGATTTGGACACATTACTAGAGACAATTGAATTCATGTTCTGTATGTATGATGTCTATGTTGTGGCCACAATTATTTAAACCAATCCAAATGCCATGCTAACAACATAAGTAAACCTCACAAAGAATGAGTTAAGTAGTTCACCCAACTCTTGGAATGATAATGACTCTTCTTTTAATTATTGGCAGAGGATAATTTAGTTTTGGTACAAGACCACAATTGTAGGACATCAACTCACTAAACAATAATAATGGTTTACTAGGCTAATGTTAAACATTACCCCCTTAGAAAGGTGGCTATTATTGAGGTTGTTATTGTCTTTAACATGTCAAAAGTGGATGTACACTCATAGAAGAGTATCAACAAATGAAAAATTTGTTTACACTTTCAGAAATTCTATATCATATTATCCAGGCCCTGACACCACACCCCTCAGGATTTTTTCTCTTTTTGTCAATATCCACTTGCACCACAACGCACATCCACTTGTTCCCTACAGGACTAATTTTTGGAGCCAAAAAATCAACAACTCTAGAGGTTAGATCTAAAAACTCCTGTGGGTTTTTTTTTTTTTATACCTATAGATAAACTTCTCATAATATACATACAGACCTTTTGCTATTTTATTGCTTCATATGAAGAAAAACAAATCAGCATCAAAATCCTTTATTTTCTTATTTTTTCATCAAAAACCCAGTTGTCAATGTGTTCTGTTTCAGTTCAAAGATGTTATGGAAAATGTTTCTCTGAATATCAAAAGGCAAGTTTTATCAATGGTGTAATAATCTGCCTTTTGCAAGTCATTTTAGACTCCTGGCTCTATCTTGGCTCTGGAAATTGGTCCTGAAGTGGGATCCCTGCAAAAACTGAAGCAGCAGATGGAGCTGTCAAAGTTTTTCAAACTCTGGCCTAAGTGGTGTGTGACAGATTCCTTATAAGAGACTCACAGTGTGTGTGTTTACACAATTCATCAAAGCACAAAGTTGATGGCTGATGCATTTTGCAATGTTATCAACAAAAGCATCAAGAAGTGTGGACGTGAGTTCTACAAGAGCAAACTATAGATGACATATTTAACATCACATATAAAGTAATGATCAAAATGATTGTGTGTGATGTTAAAGAAATAAACTTTATGGTCCATCAATGTGACAATTGTCCTACATACACAACATTGAAAATAGGTCTGTGCCCCAAAAATTGCCTGGTAAGGGAGGGTGGACCAGTTTTCATGTTGCAAAGGGCAATTTTTGGTGGCATGGACCTATTTTTGGGAAGCCTGGAAAAATCTGTTTTTTAACTTTCTTGGGCCTGTACTTTTGGATTTTTTCCTAACTTTGATGTATCTAACTAGTGTCAAAAGAAGAAAAATTCTGAGTGGGATGAAGGAAAAATCAAATAATGAAAAAATGACTTACCACCAACAAAAGACTTTGCATGTGCATTGAATGTAAACAAATCCAGAGGAAAAAAAAGATGCCCACTCATAAGATCATTGAAGAATGTTACATTTCCACAAATACTAGATTTTACCAGAAACATGCGAATTTTCAACTGTCAAAAGGAATATAAAATCACATTACCGATGGGAAAAGGAAAAAATTGTTTTAGATTCTATGATTGTCACATAGTCAAGTTGGTTTTCTTCGGTGGACAAATGGTAAGAGCACAAGAGATAGAGAAAAGAACAAGAAAAAGAAAGAAGAGATTTATTGTTGCCAAAGTAAACGTCAAAGAACTGACAACAAATACAGTGAAATTGATTCTCTCACAAGTGACCACAAGCTACACATTTATCAAAAAATAATAATTATTGCAGCTGTATAATAATTTTCATACCTCAACAGATCAAGTATTTTTAGAAAAATTTAGAAGATTTTTAGATTTCAGGTAGTTAATAGGTTTTTACACTTTTTCATCATTCAAGAAATAATCAGAATATCTGAAACAAAATTAGATTCACAGACAGGAACAGTGGAATGGGAACAGTCTATCACTGTCGATTAAATAAAGAGTCCAGTTAAAAATTTCCTGAAGGTTACCTAGATTGATATGCACTTAAAAAGGGCTAGAAGACACAATGGCTAAAACATGATAATAACAACAAAGATGAGACAATAGGCTGAATGTAAATAACTCCTCATCCCAAAATTTCAGACAGAAATTATTGAATCAGTATAGACCCAATGTGATACACCCCTGTGGGTGTTTAACAAAAATTAGAATGCATATCAAACCATCTGACATTCCTATTCAGATGTTGCTAGTTTCACCAGATTTATTAAACAAGACATTGGTTAGTTCCAGGAGAGCAAAAAGCATAGTGAAAAGTGTAGAGTATATCCTCATGAAGAAAAGTATTTTTCACAACTGTTGGAAGAAACATCAGCTCCAATGTAAGCTGTCCAATCAGACAAGGATGTTTCTTAACAGAATATCACTTGACTCAGACAAATACAGCACCCAACAAAACCCGAATAAATCATACAATGAGAAATTTCAAACTCTCAAGGCTCACCAAATATGAAAACTAAAACAAATGAAAAAAGAGGGCCACAAGGCCCACAACAATTCAGTAAATGCAGCTGTCAATATCAGTAAGCAGCAGTTGTGCCTCTGAGGAATCAGTGCTAAGAAAGAGTTTCAACTTCACCACAGCCAGCATAAGAATGGACCAAACTGCTCAAATCAAATATCACACATGAAGAAAAAGCTGGCCATCATGATCGTACATAGTGACCCTAGCATCCTCACAATGCCAGCTGACAAGGGCATTATTAGCATGGTGGTGAACAAATTGGAATACTCTAAGAAATTGGCAAGAAGGACGGTTGCTATAACAAGGTGAAAAAAGGAGACAACATTAAAAACAGATAGGAAGTTATCACTGGTCCTGAATAAGTACAGGCAGCTGAGTCAATATTGCACCAAACTGCCACATATGTATCATCTTCTCAAGAGTCACAATGCTGGTATTTTGTTGAGGCTTGTAGTCACCTGCAGGAGCTTAGCTTGCCACCTGCTGAGCAGATTCCTGGTGGATATAGTCAACCAACAAAGAAGACCTTGTTATATATTAACTCCAAACGCTTCATGGAATTGATGTAAGGGCTTCCATCCATAGCAGTTGGAATGTAAGCTTGGATGTAGTGAGCCTATTCAACTTGGTTCCTATAGATGAAGCTTTCATTTTAATTCCAGATCATTGTTTCTGTTTTAGAAAGTTTTATTTTGAGTCCTATTTCTTAGAACACTTGGTAGAGGATGTTGATTTTTTGTTCAAGATCATTCTTATCCCAAGTATAAATACCTATGTCATCAGCATAGCCCTCTTCATCATTAATATATTGGCCTTGGGAAGCAAAGCATGAATGCTGTCTTCTATTGGTTAATTCATTTTGGATGTGGTATGAATGCTTCAATGATCAATGTTCATATCTTCATATATATGCTTGTAAATCCACAGGGAAAAGATTAAATAGACTGGGGGTCTCATTTCCGCCTTGTCATATACCTGATAAGATTTGAACTGTTTCTCTATTGGGGTCCTTGTCAGACATTTAAGATTTTATGGACCGATGAAGTTTTTCTATTTGATTGATGCATTCAGTGGATTCAGAACTTGGAAGGTGGTTTCTATTTACTCTCACTTCGATCAGAAATCTTCTGAGGCTGACAAAGTGAACCTCACTGCAGAGCTTGAAAAGGACCTCCAATCTGTGGAGGACTGGGGTAAGAAATGGTTCATGAATTTTAATGCTTCCAAAACAAAGCTGCTTTCTGTTAATCACCACAGACAATCGCTTTTACTCCCCATTAGCATGAATCAGGCTAGTCTCCCTAAAAGCAAAACACTGCACCTCCTCGGCCTAACTCTCTCAGCAGATCTCAAGTGGAATGACTACATCAAATCCATAGCTAAATCTAATGCTAGAAAGGTTGGTTCACTGTGTAGGGTCAGGAAGTTTTTCCCATCTGAATCCATTCGTCATATATATAAATCTACCATCTGCCTGTGTATTGAATACTGCTGCTATTCACTTTGGGGTTCTTGACAAAATCCAACAGAGAATCTGCAATGTGATTCCGACTTGGTAGCTCAGCTGCAGTCACTTTCTCATCGGCATAATGTGGCTTCCCTCTGTCTCTTTTACAAATACTTTCATGGCTTCTGTTCTGACAAGCTTAGCTCACTGGTGTCTCCTCAGCATGAATTTACTTGAGCTACTAGACTAGCAACTAGATCCCACCCTTTTACAGTTAAACCAATAAAATGTAATTGCAACTCCTACTCTAGCAGCTTCTTTTCTCGCACTTCTTGCCTGTGGAATTCCCTTCCGTATATTTGTTTTCCCAACAGCTACAATCTCTATAATTTAAATGTAAGGTCAATTGTCATCTTCTATCTCTCTGACTCGCATCCTTTCCCTCATGTTCTTTTCTCCGTCCACTCTACTCTCATCACACCAGTATTCTCATCCTTCTCTTACCCATACTCTGACACCCCCTATAACTTGTTCCTCTTTCTCATCACTTTCTTTCTATGTAACCAGTAAAACTGCCTTGCTTGGGGTGAAATCATTAAAGAATAAATAAATAAATAAATAAATAAATAAAAGTCGACAGTCGAATATGAAAGTAGTCAGCGGCCTGGCAAGATTACACTGCGTAATACATATTATATCAAGTTCCTAACGTTTTGTACGTCAAACCTATTAGGACCGACTTTAGCACAAATACTAGCCTCCACTGCAAAAATAACTCCACAACAATTTCCCAAGCCAATTGATGAGATAACGATATATATTTTTATATTTCAAAAACACTATTAAGGAAATTGTCAGACAAAAAAGAAGTTTACAGTTTATTTGATGAAACGCGTCACTGGAGTAGATAGACTTAACTATCGCCCGGTTCACACTCCATCCACGTCTTTTGAACAGGTGAAGAGGCTCATCCCTTGTTTCCTGTTTAGGATGTGGTTCCCGGCTTTCTTTTTTCCAATCATTCTACTCTTAAGTAGCCCCATGCGCATCAGTGGCGTCACCGCCTTGCTTGGGGTGATATGATTAAAAAAAAATAAATAAATAAATAAAAATAAAAAAAAATAAAAAGAAGAATTCTCTATTGATATAATCATATGCTGCTGTGAGATCATCATAAGTGATATACAATTTCTTCTTATGGAGGTATACAATTTCCTGGAGTTATATCACCAAATATATCTGCCAATATTTTATACCTCTCACCAGAATGAAAACCAAACAAGTTGTGAGAAATTGACTTTTATAAAATGATGAGAGCCTAATTAATATAATGTTCATCCCATTTTCCTTCAAGGTATTCTTTGGAGCCATTAAATAAATAAATAAAAATAGCAACAGTAGCAGTAAGAAAAGAGAAGCTAGGATGAATGCAGTCAAGTGTGACAGCAGCAGCAGCAGCAGCAGCAGACAAATTAGGTTTAAAGCTTCAAGTTCTAGACTCAGGGTTATTCTTGGGACAATAGACTAGTAAATTAGAGCATTGGTTCATGAATTTGTTGACAATAATTGTGAATTCAATTCTGGACAGTGTAAAAAGGGTGAGCAGTAACTGAGTAGTACTAAATAAGAACAAGATGAGATATCCCTTGTCATGGACAGCAAAACAAGAACAATCTAATGCTATAGACTAAATAAAGGGTTCAGTTCAAAATTTCCTGAAGGTTGTCCAGATCAGCAGACACCTGAAGAAGGCCAGAAGGTACAACAGTTAAAACATTGTGATAATAACAACAAAAACGAGGACCATAATTCCTCATCTCCGAAATTCAGACAAATTAATCCCATGAGATTAACAAAATAACTTTAATTTACTAATAAAAATTGTAATTAAACTGTACTAGTGATATATTGTGTATATACAAAGAAATGAAATATAATTATTACTTTTTTTATTTTTATTTATCACCAGTTCCTATGCAATCACCGAAGTTAAGCAACATTAGTAGCTAGTCAGCACCTAGAAGGGTGACCGCTTGGGAATAACAGGTGGTGCAATGAATAATGACTCAGAATTATGAGGAGAGCCAAATTCCAATTCCAGTTTAGTTTTTATATTTATTTACACATAAATACCCTTCGGAAAGTTATAAATCCACCTGTTTCCCCAGATATAGGTTAATTAATATAAGACTTATGTCACTAAATTATTATTATCTCAAAAAAAAAATTCTTACAATCTAAAAATATTTTCTGACTTTAAAAAACCTGCAAAAGGTTGATAAACCATAGAAAATTAATCAATTAATCATTTTTTTTTATTTATTTATGATAAATTTGGTATAATTATTTTAAATTTTAGTGAATTTCATAAAATCATTCCAAATCATCTCAGTGTTATTCATAATTATCTAGATTTATATCTAGCATCTAAACACCTATTTTCATTATTTGTCTATATGTCTGGGATGAGGTAGTATTTACATTATTTACATTGTTCAAACTGTTGTCTTCATTTTTATTGCCATGTTTATGATGTTTCAGCTATTGTACACTCCGGCCTTCTTCAGGGACTAGAAATTTTGAACTGAACCCTTTATTTTGATCACTGGGGTATATCATTCTCATTCTATGTGCAAAGCCACTTCCAGATACCATGTAGTTATCTCCCTTTAACTCAACTCACTAAGTTATTTGTTTGCCACTGCTGTAGCCAGGTATTGAACTCACAAGACTTTGAGTCAAGTGACTGGAACTAACCAACGCCTATATCTACTGGGATTTATAAACTTAATGTCTCAGTAACCATTTTTAACCAGAGTTTTTACTGCAATCTTTGACGCTAATGATTTGCTTTAGTACTCCATATTACTGGTTCCTATATTGTATTCATTTCTATGCTTAGCCTACTTAGAAGATTTTTATGGCCTAGCATATGCTCTGATTCCTTGAGTTTAAGTAGTTTCCAATGGTGTTTTCTATCAATTATTTCAACTTTATCCCATAGAGAGTAGTGATCCACTTTTCCCCTCCATATATGGTCAGCTACACTTTATTTTTGTATCTTCCCTTGTGTTACAGCCTTGTGATGTTCTTTCAGCCTTATCTTATGGAAGCAGCTCATTTCTGGAACTTATAAACCTAATGTCTCAGTAACCACTTGTGTTGTGGCCTTGCAATGTTTTTACAGCCTTACCTTAAGGGGGCAGCTCATTTCTGGAACTTATAAACCTAATGTCTCAGTAACCCCTTGTGTTGTGGCCTTGCAATGTTTTTGAAGCCTTACCTTAAGGGGGCAGCTCATTTCTGGAACTTATAAACCTAATGTCTCAGTAACCACTTGTGTTGTGGCCTTGCAATGTTTTTACAGCCTTACCTTAAGGGGGCAGCTCATTTCTGGAACTTATAAACCTAATGTCTCAGTAACCACTTGTGTTGTGGCCTTGCAATGTTTTTGAAGCCTTACCTTAAGGGGGCAGCTCATTTCTGGAACTTATAAACCTAATGTCTCAGTAACCACTTGTGTTGTGTCCTTGCAATGTTTTTACAGCCTTACCTTAAGGGGGCAGCTCATTTCTGGAACTTATAAACCTAATGTCTCAGTAACCACTTGTGTTGTGGCCTTGCAATGTTTTTGAAGCCTTACCTTAAGGGAGCAGCTCATTTCTGGAACTTATAAACCTAATGTCTCAGTAACCACTTGTGTTGTGTCCTTGCAATGTTTTTGAAGCCTTACCTTAAGGGGGCAGCTCATTTCTGGAACTTATAAACCTAATGTCTCAGTAACCCCTTGTGTGGTGGCCTTGCAATTTTTGCAGCCTTACCTTGGGGGCAGCTCATTTCTGGAACTTATAAACCTAATGTCTCAATGTATACTTGTGTTTGTGGCCTTGCAATGTTTTTACAGCCTTACCTTAAGGGGCAGCTCATTTCTGGAACTTATAAACCTAATGTCTCAGTAACCACTTGTGTTGTGGCCTTGCAATGTTTTTACAGCCTTACCTTAAAGAGGGCAGCTCATTTCTGGAACTTATAAAATAACCCTAATGTCTCAGTAACCACTTGTGTTGTGGCCTTGCAATGTTTTTGAAGCCTTACCTTAAGGGGGCAGCTCATTTCTGGAACTTATAAACCTAATGTCTCAGTAACCACTTGTGTTGTGGCCTTGCAATGTTTTTACAGCCTTACCTTAAGGGGGCAGCTCATTTTCTGGAACTTATAAATGTCCCTAATGTCTCAGTAACCCCTTGTGTGGTGGCCTTGCAATGTTTTAGAAGCCTTACCTTAAGGGAGCAGCTCATTTCTGGAACTTATAAACCTAATGTCTCAGTAACCCCTTGTGTTGTGGCCTTGCAATGTTTTTACAGCATGCCTTAGAGGGCAGCTCATTTCTGGAACTTATAAACCTAATGTCAGTAACCACTTGTGTTGTGGCCTTGCAATGTTTTTACAGCCTTACCTTAGGGAGCAGCTCATTTCTGGAACTTATAAACCTAATGTCTCAGTAACCCCTTGTGTGGTGGCCTTGCAATGTTTTTGCAGCCTTACCTTAAGGGGAGCAGCTCATTTCTGGAACTTATAAACCTAATGTCTCAGTAACCACTTGTGTTGTGGCCTTGCAATGTTTTTAGCCTTACCTTAAAGGGCAACTCATTTCTGGAACATAAACCTAATGTCTCAGTAACACCCTTGTGGCCTTGCAATGTTTTTGCAGCCTTACCTTAAGAGGGCGCTCATTTCTGGAACTTATAAACCTAATGTCTCAGTAACCACTTGTGTTGTCCTTGCAATGTTTTTACAGCCTTTACCTTAAGGGGACAGCTCATTTCTGGAACTTATAAGCCTAATGTCTCAGTAACCACTTGTTGTGGCCTTGCAATGTTTTTGAAGCCTTACCTTAAAGAGAGGGGCAGCTCATTTCTGGAACTTATAAACCTAATGTCTCAGTAACCACTTGTGTTGTGTCCTTGCAATGTTTTTACAGCCTTACCTTAAGGGGGCAGCTCATTTCTGGAACTTATAAACCTAATGTCTCAGTAACCACTTGCTGTTGTGGCCTTGCAATGTTTTTGAAGCCTTACCTTAAGGGGGCAGCTCATTTTCTGGAACTTATAAACCTAATGTCTCAGTAACCTGCCCATTTGTGGCCTTGCAATGTTTTTGCAGCCTTACCTTAGGGGGCAACTCATTTCTGGAACTTATAAACCTAATGTCTCAGTAACCACTTGTGTTTTGTCCTTGCAATGTTTTTACAGCCTTACCTTAAGGGGGCAGCTCATTTCTGGAACTTATAAACCTAATGTCTCAGTAACCACTTGTGTTGTGGCCTTGCAATGTTTTTGAAGCCTTACCTTAAGGGGGCAGCTCATTTCTGGAACTTATAAACCTAATGTCTCAGTAACCCCTTGTGTTGTGGCCTTGCAATGTTTTTACAGCCTTACCTTAAGGGGGCAGCTCATTTCTGAAACTTATAAACCTAATGTCTCAGTAACCCCTTGCGTTGTGGCCTTGCAATGTTTTTGAAGCCTTACCTTAAGGGGGCAGCTCATTTCTCCTTTATATTTCTTTCCACAGCTACCTGGAATGGTATACACATAGTCATTTAGTCATGTTTTTCTCTATTGGAGGTCTTACTTGGGAAAGGTATCTGCAAACTGTAGAATCACTTTTGAAAGTCATCCTGATGTTATATGAACCACAGAATTTTTGCATTTTCTTTGATAACCACTTCACATAGGGTAGGCAGACTGGGGCTGTTTTCTGAGAGTTGTTATTCTCATGCACTTTCCCTTCCACATTCATTGGAGCTGTTGTCATGGACCATGAAGCATGTAGACATTTTATATCTAGAGTGGCAACAATTAAACTTATGCTACATGCAAGGAAAATTCAGAATATCAGCAGATATTCTTTTGACGTCCACTTGTCTAAATCCTTTCTTACCAATGCAAGTATCCCCCAGGGCTCCACCCTTAATCTTAAATTGATTTTGCTTTTCATTGACAACCTTCCCAATGACATCAACTCTCAACTTGGTATCTAAGCTGATGAAACAACCATTTACTCCTGCCTCAGTAGTAAGGCTGATCAGTCTGACAAGGTCAAAATGGCAGCTGACATACAAAATGACCTCAACGTCATCATTAACTGGAGCAAAAGACTTCTTGTCAATTTTAACACCCCCAAAACTAAACTTTTCTTCATTAATGATTTGAGAGACCCCCCCCTGCCTCCCACATCATGGTTGATATTAACCTCCTGAAAAGTGACTCATTACACCTTCTCAGGCTAAAATTCTCAGCTATGAAGTAGAAGAACTATATTGAATCCATTGCTAGGTCAGCTGCTAAGAAAGTCAGTTCTATGTGTTGTGTGAGACAATTTTTCTGTCCAGAATCAATCTTACATATCTATAAGTCTACCATTTGCCTATACCTAGAATATAGCTGTCACTTATGGTCCAGTGCTTCTGCTATTTACCTTAAGCTCCTTGATAAGATTAAAAGAAAAATCAGCAATATTTCCGGTGCTGATCTTGTGGCTCTGCTTCAGTGACTTACCCACTGCTATAAGGTTGCCTCTCTGTGCCTTTTTATAATTACTTCATGGTAGGAAATTGCTTGGATGAGCTATTTGCTATGGTACCTAGGCTTTATGAATTTAAGTGTAGTACTAGACTGGCTTGGATGTGTGTTGTGGTACAGTGGATATCGATTTGGAATGACAAATAGGGGTGTCGAGTTTGAATTCCAGTTGAATTCCTTGCATTCATTTACACACAAATATCATTGGGAAAGGTATTAATCCATCTCTTCCCTCCAGTTATGGATTAAATAATAGGACAGATTGTGTTCTATAGCCTTGGCTGGAAACCAGTCTACCACAAAAGCAATGACAACCTACTGCAGGATAATCTTCTGCCCAGTCAGTCATGTCTCTTTCAAGACATGATTGCCCAGAGTGGGTATCACATATGGCACTTAACTGACTAACTAGAGACTGACATAAAGATCTCATCAATTTACAGTTGAGCTGAATAGATGTTGCTGTAAGTTCTATGCTAACAATTTTTTTTTCTTACTTGTGGAACTTCTCCTGCTCTATACTTTCCAACCAACTTTAATCTGTAAAAATTTAAATGCATTGTTAATCACTATTTACTGCCCTCCTGATTACACTTTTCTCTTTCTGTTTATTATTAATGTTCCTGTTCCTAATTCTTCCACACTCTGTAACCCCTTGTGTTTTTATGGTTTTACTGTCTTGCCTGAGGTGATACCTGATTTAAAAAAAAAAAATTCAAAAAGGCTTTTTTTTTTATTTAAACAGGAGTTATCGAACTTTGTTGGTCAGGTGTCGCGTCAGTGCGAATTTAACAAAATGGCGTACTGGTTCCATCGTAATCCTCTCAAGGCCACATCATCTGTTACATTTGAGTTACATGGAGTCACTACTGATCAAATATCACGAAAAATAATCAGGTGTGTGTTTTATTAAATATAAAACCCTTTCTATTATTGTATTTCTAACTATTTCTTCAGATTTTTCACTAAAAAGATATGTGTTTAGTAATTGACAATAGAAATGTCATAAAAAATGGGTAATCAGTTTATAACGTTGTTTATGTTAGAGAATAGTCACCCATTTCATGGCCACTCGTAGATTGTATGTTTCATTGTTTTAGTTTTTAGGTTATGTGGACTCCGTTTTGTTTTGTATAAGAACAAACTTGAAATGTCCTTTTGTGGTTATGACTGAACTTTAAAATATTATTCCGTAGTAAATGCATATTTTGGGAATGTTATACTTGTGTTGCGTTTCTACTTGTGAATGATAAAACTTAAAAGTGAAATTGTGACTTGTTTATTTGCTTTGGCGTCTGGAAGTGCTTCATAAATAAGACAATAAAGTGGAATATATTTTTATAGAAATGTTTCATAATTCATGAAAATTATTTAATAATGGTCTCTGTCGAAATTTGAAAATAAGAAAGACGTGAGTTTTTATAAAAAATAGCATTAATCTTTAAAAAAAAAGTTTAACAAAATGTAATGTAAATGGAAATCTATATACTATTATTGAGGCAGGCAGTGTTTGTCAGTGTTATCAGCTTGTTGTAAAAACATACTGTAAAAAAAAAAACTGAAACGATGTTTTTCTTCTCGAGAACCGATTTTGCTAAAAAATATTTTTAACAAAATATAAAAATTAAAGTCATTGCAATTGCGTTTTCCAATGTGTCTTACTCTTAAGTAACTTCTCTTTCTTAGTCCTTTTTTTTTTTTTTGCTTTTTCAATAATCGTTTTAAAACTTTAAAAACAAATACTTTGGTAAACTGTAAAAAAAATAAAAATACTAAATAACATTTTTTTAACGTATAATTGGTTAATCACAAAATATTAAGGTTGTAAGAACAGCACTATAGCAAATAAACACGCATTCTTTGTAAACATCAGACAAAAAATAAAAACGTTTATCACTATTGCCAATGCCATTATTGACAAATTGTTCGTGAAAACCTATATTTTTTTAGGTTTATGTGTCATAGGCAAAATCGACGGACTGTTTTGTTTTTGTTTTTTTCGTCACTCATTGAAAAGAAATCTTATCCAATGAAAGTTGGCCAGTAACTGAGTTAATTATGACTAATAAATAAAATGTTTAATGAGTAATTTAAAAAAGCATGTGTGGTTTAGTGTTTTTTTAAGAATGTCTCTCACTTAGAGTTGCTTATGATTTTCTCAGGATGCACTTTTTTTAACACTTGTTTACTTTTTAAAATGCATATCTTGTTTTTTTTTTTTAATCTACACATGTAATCATCTCAAGCTTTGATTGAAACGGAAAGGAAAGCTATTTATTTTCTTCTCAATAATAAACTTTTAAAAGTTATGCGTTTTAAAAAGTTTTCTTTTATCTTAGAAAATGCGATTAAATGCCAAAAAATGGCTTTGTTTGAATAGTTTTCCCTTGCAAAAAAAAAAAATAATGTTTGGAAAAAATTTTAATGAATGACTTTTTAAAAAAAACAAAAAAAAAAAACATAATTTTTAATTATTCTAACTACTCTTTCGAAGGCAAAATTTTTTTAAAGTCACTTTTTATGGTTAATTAATAAAACGTGTGTTGTGGTGCAGTGGATATCGACTCGAAAGGAGAAATCAGTCGAATTCATTGCATTGCATTTCACTTACGCGCAAATACTCTTCTTTGGGAAAGGTATTTATTTAATCCGCCGTTTTATCTCTTCAGCTATGGGTTCTATAACCTTGGTTGGTAACCAGTCTACCGCAGAAAGTAATAATGGCAACCTACCGCGGGAAAATCTTCTGCCTAGTTAGTCTCTTTTGAAGCGTGTATTACGTATGGCACTTTAACTGGCTGACTGAATGAATAAAAAAAACATACATGAAGAAAAGTGAATACACTAAACTTTAAAAAGCTGATGCTTTGTAAAAAAAATATCAGTTAAATCAAACCGTCAAACAAACGTTTTGAATTTTTCACACGAAAAATCATCATTGTACTGTGAACTAGTGTCATCATCTTTAAAGATTATGATTCTTTTAATGAATGTCAATTTTCACCTGACTTTTTTTTTTTTAATCATGTCACCCCGAGCAAGGCGGTAACGCCACTGATGTGCAGGGGACTACGTAAAAGATTGGAAAAGAGAAAACCGGAAACCACATCCTAAACAGGGAACAAGGGATGAGCCTCTTCACCTGTTCAATAGACGTGTGTAATAATTTTTATTTCTGGTGTCTTACAGGACTTTTTGTTAGGCTAATTTTTCTTGAATATTCTTAATGTTTGAAAATATAGTCCTTAGGTGCATCATATTCTTTTATTTTGTGTTTAAATAATTTTTTAATTAATACTTAGTTAAATGGCAAAAGCAGTGTGTTTGAGTGTAGAAAAATTACCGTTTTTAACAGTAATGTATTATTTTAATTAAAGAAAGAAAAATGTTATAAATTTTTAAATGAATGAGTTAAAAAATGTCAGAACTATGCTGTGTATGCGTCTCTGTGTGTTACAAGGTTTCTTTGAGATTTTTTGCCTCTAACTTCCTGATGGCCTTCTTTCAGCCATAAAAGGCTTCATGATGCATTTTGCGACTACAGTTACCTTGAATTGAAAGACTAACTTGTTCCCTTTTAAAACAACATTCAGAAATGGGTTGTAAATGTAATGATAATGAATTGAAATACATTTTGTTTGTCATTATCCTTCTCTTCATGTCATATGATAAGGCTCTCACAGGATAATTTTTCAAAATTCATAATTTTCTGAAATAATACAATAAAACAGAATTTGCAAACATTAAGACAGGATCAGACACAGAATTTGCAAACATTTTAGAAACATGCATGTAACTTCCTATTTTTTTTTTTTTTAATTTAATCATGACAGCTTTATCCTCAAGAGAACATTGTACAAAATCTACATTTTCTTGCTTTGTGCAATGTACTCAACAAATTAATCGAGTATACTTAAAAAAGGTTTACCGTTTGTATTACATTTTTAACTCATCAAATGACCATGACATCTTGTCTTTTGCATAAACTTTGACATTACTATGCAAGAAGTAAATATTTAATGTTATATTTATTTTACAAACTGTTTATTTTTCTTTCATAATGTTTTGAATTTATTTCATTTTGTTATACAAAAATGAATGAAAGTTTGTTTACCATTGAAGACAATTTATAAACTAATGATTTTAAATAAAGTACTCCAGTTTCCAGTATATCTGATTAAAAATAAGAATTTTAAATAAATTTATTTTGAAAAAAAAATTCTATTTAGTCAAAAATAAAGCAAAAAAAAATGAGTGAGCCAGCTTGAAGAATTTTCTTTGATAATTTTCTTTATTTTATTCTGCAATTTTATTTTCTATTTTTGATTTATGTCTTTAAAAATATTTTAAGAAGCATAAGAACAATAAAACTTAGTCATTTTAATAATTAATTTCCTTTCTTTAATGGAGGTTGAGAGTTTAAGGTTTTTTCTTCTTTTTTTTTTTTTTTTTTGTTCATATACTCACAAAAAGTGTTGAGATAATAGCTAACCCAATAATGATAGTTTCATTTAATAATTAAGTAGATATTGTCTAAGAGGCAAATGAAAATTTTCTCATATTTTGCTTAAATTTTGATCGTGTATTTAGAATTTAATGCTTTTGTTACTTTTTGTTAGATACAATCATCTTTATACACTTTCAGAAAGGTTTCCTTAACTGCATACTTTCGGTATATAGTTAAAAACAACCTATTTTAGAGGATTATGTAAAAAAGAATAAGTAAAGCCATCATTCATTGGCAAATAATCCTCAAAAGAAATGCGTGTAATGTAACTCAACTTGTGGGAATAGTTGAGTTACTCAGTAACTCAACTATTGCATTCCCACCAAATCTGTAAAAAGCCTATCATCTCCAGATGTTTTAAAACTAGACATTTTTTCACCTATTTGGCTTTGACTTAGAATAGCTTTGAACATATTATCTTAGAAACTTCATGAAAAAAAACCTTATCTACTTTTCATAACAGGTGCTCTGTTTGCCTTATTTTCAGTTTGTTCTTATCAGTTTTCGTTCAAGTTAAAAATACTTTTTGATTAATATTTGTGCATTTTTTTTTTAACTCGTAAAACCGGTAACATAATTATGTAAAATACTTATAGACTGTTTAATTTCTTTTTATTATTGGAAGGATTCAGTTCTCAGCAACAAAATGAAAGTGAGCTTTTGTGATCAGATATATCATCTGATCACAAAGGATAGAGAAAACAGTGGCATATATGATATATGCCACTGTTTTCTCTATATCCTTAATATTCTAACAGCAGTATGTATTTTTACATTTAAGTGTATGAATAACAGCAAAGTAGAAAAAAAAATTGTCATCAAACCACTCTTCTTATGTTCATATTTTTCTTTTGCATCTTGTGAATTATATTTTTTAACAATTTAATTTAATACCATCTTGAAATTTAATGTAACTTGATTATTTTTTTAAAATACCAGTTCTACCTCATTATGGAAATAAAATCTTTATCTCAAATTGTTGAATTAATATTTTATTTAAGATGTTAAAAAGAAATGAATATTTTCAAACTCTAATTTGTTTACATTTTCCTTTTTAACTTTTTTGTTTGTAAAAGAATTTAAAACGTTTGAAATTTGCAATGTGCTGACATTTGAACATTTACCCCTTTATATCATATAATCTCTGAATCTGCCAACAATTTTTTTTATAATTTTTATTGCTAAGCAAGAAAACTTCCACTTTAAGCAGCTAAAGAGTGTGTTGCTAGGATATGCTGCTAGTCAGTTTATGAGTATGTGTTGCGTTTTTTTTTTTTTTAATCATCCTTCCACCCTGGTATTTGTAATTGCAAGAGAAGTGGAAAGAATGTTTTTTTTTAATTTCATACTACTGCCTTTGTCACTTACTCTGCCTTTGAGTTAAAGCCAAAACAACTAAGCTTAGAAGCAATACTGTTAATAAATATTTCCACTTACATTTGCTTCTATGAGATCACACTTCTGTGTAAAATAAATATAAAGGTTATATCAGTTATGTGATAATTATGCATGGAACATAAAGAAATAATTTAACATGAATCTAAGTGTTCTTTGAATGCAGTGATTCAGAAGTTTATCCTTAACCTTTATCACACTGCATGTGACTTCATTTGCCACTGAAGGTGACTGATCCCTGAACAACAGTTTATTTGAATTTCATAGTTGTATTGTCATATCCTGCTATGGCAACAGAAAACAACTTTGAATGAAATTAATATTAAGGATACTGCAATTTAGATGCCTTGAAAAAGAATGCAGTAGAAAGGGAAGTAATATTAATAATTCAGAGTGCTAATTGTTAAAATAAGTTTATTTACTAACTTAATTGCATTAACTATTGGCTTTAAATTTACATTTAGTTCATATTATGGTATTTAACCAATTTCTGAGATATTTTCCTGTTAGCAATTTGTAAGAAATATTTTCTACATCATTGTTGTATTATTTTTAAAAAATTAAAATTTTTCTATTTACATGTTAGCATGTTTATTGTTAGTGAAAATTTAAATTTGATATTTGCTGATTTCATGCAGTGAATGTGCAAAGATGGTAAATGTAATAAATAGCAAATGAGACTAAGTGCGTTTAATGATATGGAAACTATGATGTGTAGAAGTAGACTCTCACATAGGTATGAATAAAGGTACAAAGTTAATTACCAGTATAGATTAATGCAGAATGTTTTTACTCATAAAAGAATATCTAGTTTGTCTTATGAAATTGACTCTTTTAATCAAGTTATTTGCTATATATATATATTTTACTTTCATTCTTTTTCTCACTTTAAACAAAGATCTGTATAGGAGAGCATAATCTGCTACAACCCACATTAGGATCATTTAAATATATTTTTGCAAAATATATAATGTATTTTAATAATTATCATTTTACTAATTCAATCTTTTAGCTTCTTTTGTCAATGACAAATTAACTGCCACTTATTGAGATACAGTAGAATAAAGGAATTAGTTGAAGAAGGTAACCATTTTAGTATTTGTAATCTTAATAGTAAAAGAACCTTGTTTTTCTCTGATCAAAATGGAAGCAATCTCATTTACTTAGCCCCAAAATGTCTCGAGTTAGAAAAAATTATGCAGTCTCACAAATTTAACACATGGAAAAATATCATATTTCTAATGCATACAGTTTTTAAAATAATACAAAAATGACCTTTTTATTTAGGACTTTAACAAGGAAAATAACATGAAGGACATGTCAGGTAATTAAAAACAAATTATTATATAAAGGAGGACAAAGATATTCATGATAAAAAAAAAAAAAAAAATCAGTATTTTTCCAAAAGATTTCTTACACATGACTTCAATATGGTCTTTGGAGTAACCATGTGATTCTTGTTTGTGTTGACCATAATGTTCATAGTGGTGGCGTTCAATGAGTCCTTGGCATTATAGAGCTTCTGGTTGGTCTCTTTTTTGATATTGTTTTAGATATAGCAGTCCAGTGGATTTAAAACAGGAGAGCTAGAAGGCCACATGTTATGGGTGACATGTAAATTCTTGGTTAGCTAAGCATGTGGTGATATTGGCCATATAAGAGGAAGCAGTTCTGCTGGAACACATACATCTTTTCTCTAAATTCAGGGTTTCTGTTTAGGTAGTGGTATTGACACTGAAATCCTGCAGAAAGGAGAGCAGTTTGATATAGCCCTTATTGCTCACATCTCCCAGGACCATCCCAGGCATATCATTTCTCCATTCAATTTCTGATTCTGATTGAAGTTTGTTCTCAATGAAGAACAGAACAACATGCCTAGTTCCATGGGGTACTTCAATCACATCCAACAGTTCTTCCAGATCTTGTCAGGCATGAATTGCCCTCTCCTAGAATTTTTACCTGGTGTCTTCATCTACTACGAGTAGGGAGAAGAGTGTATGACAGCCCCAGGCATCCAATCAAAAAGTGAAATAAAAATTTAGTTTTTGAGATTTTAGTTTTTCTGTTAACTTTATTGTGCAAGACACCTTGAGTTGTTTAGCAATGACTCTCATTGACTTACTGGAGTCATGGGCTAATGATGTCGAGAACTTACTAAGTGAACTTGGCCATTCACTTAAGCACTGGTACCCTTGGGAAAGGTACTAATCCGTCCCTTCCCTTCAGTTATGGGTTAAATAACAAGGGTAGGACTTGGGGACCCTGCCCTTAAAAAAAAAAACAAATCCCAATGAATCTTGATACTTGAAAAGAAAAATGTATTACTAGACACAAAAACTTGAATAAACAACAATAAATTGTTGAAAGAAAAAGGTATTACCAGCAATAAATAAATACAGTTTAGTTGGCAATAAATGACCTGCCGAGGTTGATTTGCCATAAAAACAAAACAACCAACCAATTCTTCCTCTTCAAACATTTTCACTGTGCCAGGTATTCTTTATCTTCAATATCAAAATCATTATTTTTGAAGTGTCTAAAATAATCTCTGCATGTTGTTTCCAACATAACATGGTTGCTGTAAGTCTCAACAAGAATTCTGTGTGCTTCAGCTGCAGATTACTTTTGAATAAAGTAGTGCAGTAAAATTCCTCACAAATACACTTTGTTTGGTACAAAATCTGATATGTTTAATGCTAAGTACTTTACAATTTAATGAAATCATGTACACTGAATTTCAAGCTTGTTTATAGCACTTTCTTATAGATGTGTTACTGTCTGACACTACACGCACACAGTTCTGTGAACACCATCTGTTGGAAAACAGTGAGAACTTATTCAAGGTTCTAATAAGTTAACGCCAACTGACAAGATCTGTATAATTTTTTATTGCAATTTTCCATAGTTATAGGTTTACTTTTATTTATCTATTAACTACATATCTAAATCTAAAGTTATTTATAAATGGAACTTTGTGTGTGTCCGTTACCTATGGACTCCGGGGTGGCTGAGCTGATTTTCTTGGAAATTTGCACAGTTGTGCTGTGGGCGTCTGCAAGTGTTCTTGGCTGGGTTTTGTGTTGAGGTGCCCCCGATAAATGTCGAAAATTGATAATAAAAAAAGAATCGGGTTATGGAGGGAGTGGTCCGGTTTTGATCAGGTTTGATGTGCTTATGGGGTGCGATGTTCGGAAGTTTCAGGTTTGCAGTTGTTACAATATTGCAGAAAATCAATAATATATATATATCCCTTGTTCCCTGTTTAGGATGTGGTTTCCAGCTTTCTCTTTTCCAATCTTTTCACTCTTGCGTAGCCCCCTGCACATCAGTGGTGTTACCACCTTGCTCGGGGTGATGTGATTTAAAAAAAAAAAAATTTAACCGACATATCTTCACCAAAATCCTCTTGCTTATTTTTCATCTTGAACACAGAGAATGTGGCTAGGTTCTCTATCTCTGAGTCTGTGATTAGTGGATAGTGCTACAAACATGGTGTGTCTTTTCATTTTCCCTGTGCTGGATTGAAAACAACCATGCTTCTCATACATTTGAAAGAGAAATGAGTGTGTTAAGATTTAGTACCTGCTATGTAATGTTATTTTTGTTTATGACTCACTAATTTTTTTTTAATCGTATCACCCCGAGCAAGGCGGTAACGCCACTGAAGCGCAGGGGGCTACGTAGGAATGAAAAGATTGGAAAAGAGAAAGCCGGGAACCACATCCTAAACAAGGAACAAGGGATGAGCCTCTTCACCTGTTCAATGTTTTGATGCATGTGTATTCTTGGTTTCAATCTAATAAGAATCTGACTTACTACACATTAATCTTTTTTTTTTATCTAAGAAATAAGTTAAATTACCAAAAATGAATATTAAGCAAAATATTATTTTTAAGATTAATAAAATGTTAAATAAACTCCCCAATTATAGTTTCTTTGATATATTATTTTTATGGTAAATTTTGGTTTTTAGGTCCCGAAGGCTTTTATCCCTTCAAATTTTTCCAAAATAGCCTTATTTCCATGCAATTTTATATGCTGAACTCCAATCAATAATTAGATATTGAAGAAACCTACATTTTTGATAATGACCAGAAAAAAATCAAACTTCTTCTCACTCTTTTTGTCACTCACAACCATCTCAATCAGAAGACATTTGCTGCTGAATCACTTTAGGTGTAGGAAGTTAATTTTGGCTTATTTACTTCCTTTAATGAAAAGTCTATGAAGAAATTACTACGCGATTTATTTTTTTACTCAATTTCAGCAGAAAGTTGTGTGTATTTGCATGTTTTTTGGTTGGTAATGAATTTAAGAAAGTTGCGTGCACTTAATTTAAGAAAGTTAACTTTCAAATATATGAAAATATAGAATTTTTTTTTTTTTTAGAAAGTTAACAAGTGTAGTTTTTTAACCTTCAAATATATTGCTTGTATTTGTGTGTGTGTGTGTGTTTTTTTTTTTGTTTTTTTTTTAAATTTCAGAAGAAAGTTAACTTTCAAATATATGGAAATAAGTGATAAAGGTAGTTTAATTGACCTTCAAATATATTGTATGTATTTTTTTTTTGTTTGGTACTTAATTTCAGAAAAAAGTTAAATTTCAAATATATGAAAGTAAGTGATAATTGTAGTTTTACTTAATTTTTTCAGACGAAAGTTAACTTTCAAATATATGAAAATATATTTTTTAAGTTAACTTTAAAGTTAAGTAAAACTACACTTATCACTTATTTTCATATTTGAAATTTAACTTTTTTTCTGATGAAATTAAGTAAAAAAAAAAAAAAGCGTAGTAATTTACAGTAAAGGAAGTAAAAAGGCCGAAATTAGCTTCCTACGCCTAAAGTGATTCAGCAGCAAATGTCTTCTGATTGAGATGGTTGTGAGTGACAAAAAGAGCGAGAAGTTCATTTTTTTTTTTTTTTTTTTTTTTTTTGTTTCTGGTCGTTAACATCAAAAATGGTAGGTTTCTTCAATATTTAATTGTTGATTGGAGTTCAGCATATAAATTTGCATGGAAATAAGGCTATTTTGGAAAAATCTGAAGGGATAACAGCCTTCAGGATCTAAAAACCAAAATTTACCATTTTTTACTAACTGAAAACCTGAAGTTACTGCAAAAACATTTTTATAATTTGGAACAGATAAGTATGTAAAGTTGTTTCTGATGTTTTTAGATAGATTTTTTAAAATTGTCTTTTTAACATTTACACTTTATGATTGTATCTGGTCTTTAGAACCTATTTAGTATATTGTTTTTTTTTTGTTCTTTTTTTTTTTTTTTATCTCTTTAACTATTACAATCTGAAAAAATTGAATCTGTTTCAAACACTAAATTGCAGACTGATTAATTAAAGACAGGTGAGACGAAGTAGAAAGAATCTGTTAGTCTTACGATCTCCTCAAAAGTAGTTTGTCATCCTTACAAACTTGCAAGGATAATACCACATTCACAGACTAAGCAAAAACATTATTAAAGGGATTAAATATATCAAGTACAAAAGACAAAACAAACTTAAATTTTAAAGAAAACTTCTATAAATTTAAAAAAAGAACAAAAAACATCTTTTCAAGTACAGTTAAAAACTCGGCAACACTACAGCAGGTTACCATCTGAAATTCATAATCAACTGCTGGTAATCATTATCTATTGATGTGGCTCTTTGTACATATAATCAATCCTCTTACAGGAAATTCTGTAAGTTTTGTCTGAAATCCAATGTTTTTACTGGAGTGGGGGTAATACAGTGAGGATCCAACTTGAACAAATAAATAAATAGCTTGGATATTATTAGGTATACTAAACTGGCTAGTTTATGCTGTGAAAATGGGTTGAAATAGTGAAATTTCTTAAATTCAACTGGCAATATCTCAAGTATTTTTAAAGTTATTTTGATTAAATTAATATATAAAGAATGTTTAAAGATCGATTCTTTTTCTTGTGTGATATTTAGTTTTTATGCCAGATATCAAAGCGCCTGTTCTTTCAGTGACAGGTGCTTTTTTTTTTTTTTTTTTTTTTTTTCACATTTTAAAATCAGAATTTTATGCTTTTAAGTTTTGAAATTTGTTGCACTTGGAGTTGCATGTACCACATAACAAAATAGTCTCATCTTAAAGAAAAGGCAACACTCATCAATTTAGTGGGCTTAAAATAAAATTTGAGGTTATTTTTCATAAAAAATTTCCAGGTTGAAAACTTCAATGGATGAAATACCAGAGAAATTCACTTATTAAAAAAGACAAACAAAACCTTATTAAAGCAATGAATTTTGTCTTTAATAATCAGTTGGTTTTTATCTCATTCATTACACCCATCTAACTTTAAGTGCAAACAAATAAAAGGAGGTGTTTTGTTGAAATATAAATTTGCTAGCTGCGCAGACCGATATGCCCAGAGCTTTTTTTTTTTTAATCTGTCTTGTTTCCTCAATGGACTTTTCACAGTTTCTAGGTGAATTTTAAATCTTTTTTTCTTATATTTCTTATGTTTTATTCTAAAGTTGTATAAAATAAATTACTTATTGTGTATGTAAACTAAGTTATTAAGTTAATAATCAGTTGCATAAAAATACCTATTTAGTAAATAAACTAGAAATATTTTAATTAAATTTTACACCTGTATTTATCCATGGCGGGGGGGAAAAAAAAAACTTTGCATACATAAAAAAATTTAAATAAAATATTTTAATTCTAAAATATGTGTATGTATTATACAGGTGTACCTTACCTTATGTTGGTAATTTGTTCCAGGAAAGGCAACTTAAATCGAAAAATGAATTTACTTGTCCTTAGACTAAACCACAACCATCTCTAGTTCTGTATTTTATTTATAAATGCATTTTTAATAATATAGTCAAAAGAATTTTTTTTTTTTATATCTTTCAAACAAATTTTAGTTTTTAATATAGTACAGGAAAAAAGTAGTCTAAATTTTTACAAATACATGTATGTAAATGTATTGTAGAGATTTACAATTTGACAATCTTTACAGTACATTGCGGACTCTTTATTTGTGAATGTGGTTTGCTCTAAGACATTATAAATAAAATGATTTTGTAAGGTGAAATAGCAAATACAGTTATTAAAATTATTTTGTGATAGTAGAAAATAAATTAATTTATGTATATAGTAACATGATTTATATGCTTTTAACACTTTTCTAGTAATATTATGACTTTGATACTTGTGTTTAATTGAGACCAACTTAATACGAAATAATGTAATCTAAGGTATGCCCGTATTTATTTTTCTCTCATTTCTGTTTTCAAAATATTTTTACTTTGAAAAAAGGCTTTTATTTTATGGTAAGTTTTACTTTTGAGCATATTTTTAAAGCAAATTTTAACACCTGAATTCAACAATACCAAATGTTGCCATTTGAAAAAAAAACTGAACTTTAAAATGTTCAGTTTATTTATTTTTATGTAAATTGTATTTATTTTCTTTATGAAGCAAAAGCCTAAACTTATAACATTTAAATAGGTACCTCTAATAATTCACTGAACAAAACAGCATAGCATGAAAAGACACCAAGTTTTTCTATCAAAATGTTTATTATTAAAGAAGAAAGATCAAAGTATTTTTTTAATTTTAATTTTTTAATCTTTTCTAACACATTCAAAATTTTGATAAAATATCTTTTTTTTCATCAATGGGTAACCAGATTGTTACCAGAGTTTACTATAAATAATGTAATTATGTGCAACCCCCACCCCGGTGAAAATTCAATGAAACTTTCAACACTTATATACAAATGAATTAAATTATTTTTGAACTAGCAGTATAGCCCGGCATTGCTTGGGTGTAATGAAAGCTTTAAAACTAATCCATGGTCCTGGAGCTCAGACTCAGCCTAAAGAATATTTGTGTGAAGTTTGGTGAGAACCGGATAAAAATTGTGGATTTGTATACACAGATAAACACACACACACACAGAAACATCTTGCCTTTTATTTATATATATATCAATTTTCTGCACTATTGTAAGAACTGCAACCTTGAAACTTCTGAATATCATTTGTCTTTGTCTATGAGTTAATCAATCTCATTAAAATCGGACCACTCCTTCTATAACCCGATTTTATTTTTGATTATCAATTTTCGATATTTATCCAGGGTACCTCGACACAAAATCTAGCTAAGAACACTTGCAGACGCTTATAGTACAACTGTGTAAATTTTTAAGAAAATCGGTTCAGCCATTTCGGAGTCTATAGGTCACACACACACACACACAGTTCCATTTATAAATAAGTTTAATAAGTTTATATATATATATATATAAAAATTGTAATTTTGTTATTACAATGTTTTATGACCACACAAAAAAATTCATGTTTTCAGGTGATACTTTAAAAACAAATGGTGAAAATGATTTATTTTACAAAAACTCTGTATTGAGCACTTTTTGTAAAAGTAGCTGCAATGAACAGTAGATTTTTTTGTAATCTATCTGTTCTTTCACTTTATATATAATGAAGCTTGAGGCAAAAGTCATGCACTATAGGGGTAGATTGAAGAGGTCCTGTTGAGTGGTCACCAGACCTCATGCTCTTGGATTTTTTTTTTTTCAGCTGCAGTCATTGGAAATCAATTGTTTTATCAAATTTATCCAAAAAATATTGAACTTGAAAAGAGAATTAATTATAAATGCAGTAAAATGAGAGAAAACTCTCTGATGTGTTAATAAATCATGCAGGCACACCATTGAAATGTGTTTTGAAAAAAAACAAAAAAAAACATTTTGAACAGCACATATAACAATTAAATAACTAGTAAATAACATTTTCATGTTTTAATTATACTTTTCATAACCCTATGGTGCTTAACTTTTGCCTCCTCCTCCTGTGTGTGTGTGTGTGTATGTGTATATATATATATATATATATATAATGAGGGTGTGGCTATGGAATCAACATTTTTGGTTTGATGACTAATATCTATAATACTTTGAGATTGACATTAAACCTACACTATTTTTCAACACTACTAGTTTATATTAATTTCATATCTTTGTAACTCAAAATGTATAATCAAAAGTTATATATTCAGAAAATCAATTCACACAGATGTCTAAGTCCAGCCATCATTATATAAAGAAAGGAGTAATTAATTGCCTACAACAGTTAACCAAACTCAGAGGCATTGACAAAAAGTGATGTGCACTTAATTTTGTGAGATTGGTGAGCCAAGTTCAAAATCCAATGAAGGCCTTCATTTTCACACACACACACTTGTGGAGAAAGACATTTATCTATCTCTTCTCCCACCCAAGCTATGGGTTAAATAGCTGCACATTTTGTGCTCTGTAACTTTGGTTGTCAATGAGTCTAGAAGAAGGATTACTCTAAATTCAAAGCTGATTGGGTATTGTGTTAGCAATACCCAATCAGCCTCTAAAATCTTGGTATTGAAACCATAGCAGCTTCACTTAGAATGATTTGGCTGTGGCATCTTCACATGGAGTTTAGTTTTGAGAATACAAAAATATAAAGAATATAATCCAAAAGGCTCCACTTGAGAATAATATCTGTACAATAAGTATCCCTCTCTTAAACATTAAAGCTTACCAAAAACTTCCAAGGAATCTGTATCAGTATGATTCCATGTACCTTTAATAGTAAAACTACACTCTAGTTTCACAAGGGTCAATCAGAATACAAACATGACCAAAGGATCTTATTTTGCTTCACCCTCCCTTATGTTATGTCCTGTCAATATTTCATAAATAATAGACTATCCTGTTTTAATCATGGCAAGATAAAAATGACATATCAGAGACACTACTTGGTTTCAGTGAGAAACTTAAAGAAGGGAAAATAGGAGTGATAACACTCTTATATGTTTAATATGTCTGTTTCAGTGAAATGGGAAAAAGTTATTGATTTCAAATCTTTTCATTTGTACCACCTCACTTAAAATAATGACTAACATTCATATTTAGGATTCTTATTGTAATATTTTGTTAGTTGTTAAGCAATAACTATGCAATAGGGGAATTTTTACAGATATTTTATTGCCATAGAACTCACTATGAGCTTATTCAATCATTAACTTAAGAATTAAGATTCATCAGAAAAAAAGAATTAAAAAAACATGAAATTTTCACAGGTATTTTTAGTATATTTATAAAATTCTATGCCAATGTAGCAAAGAATAATAATGGACAAGTAAATGTCAATACGGAAAACTGTTCAATAAAGGGACTTCTTTATATTTCTTCCATCAATAAAACTATTTTTTAAAAGAATTTCTTTCTCTTCACAAAATGTGTTACTAATTAGTTTTCCATCTCACCTTTCATTTGCCTTTATGTATTTATGCACTAAAATTAAAAAATACATTTGTTTGAATGTTGGTTTCCTACAAGTATGCTTTTCATATGAATGTTTATGAGGCACACATAAATGTATGTTTATATATGTTCTAAGAAAAATTAAAGTGGATAAATTTAGTAAAATATTTTCTTCCCAAAACTATTAATATGAAATGTTTTTGAAAATGTCTACTGACAATATTAAAGGCCTAAATTAATATGGAAACTGTCACATTTAGAATGAGAATCTACTATAGACTGAGATCATAGCAAATGATAGAATGATGCCACAATTTGTCAAACTTAAACCACAACAATAGAGGAAAAATATGAGCATTTTTGGAACTACAAAATGGTAATAAATAATTAACTTAATTTATGATATTCTGAAGTATTTTACTTTATTCTTGCAATGTATAATTTTTCCAAAAGAATGTCAAAATTTGTTATAGTCAATTTTATTTTTTTGACATACATATATATATATTATGCAAACAATAATTGAAGCTGATAGTAAAAAATACAAATAGTTGAATAGCTGTATTTCATGAATAATACAATACCTATATATAGATTCTTTTATCAACAATTTAAAATTTTTGCAGTTTTAATGTTATTTTTTATCTTCTATAACATGAAATTTAAAAAGCTTTAAGTTATTCCAATTACTTGGACTATAAATTGGTTAAATATTATTTATTCTCGTAATGCATAGTAATGTTCAAATTTTAAAGCTCATTTTCCAGTTTTATTAGAGTTGATTGTTTTACATATTGATTTGTGTTAAATATTGAAATGTTATTTAGATAAAATAAACTCTGATAATGAGTTCTCTCTTGTGCAGCTGGCAATCTTCCAAAAATAACCTGATTATGTTGCAACTTTTTAGTTTATGATAAGTAGTTGTGTATTTAATTTACATGTATGTCACCTGGCATTTTTAGTCATCAGGAGAAGACCTGATTAAAAGAGACCTGATTAAGTAACTTGTCATGTTTTGTTTGTGAAAGAATATTTTAATCCCACAACTGAGGAGACACAATGTACAGAGCTCAAAGATTATTTAAGTAGCTTGGGTTCTTTCTTTATTTTTAATCAGTGTGATTATGGTAGTGAACAGAATATAACATTGAATTAAATGTAAAGGTAAATTAATCTTTAAGGAATGGGTTCACACAGTTATTAAGTAGGGAAAATGAAGCAGATAATTGTATGTAAATTTTTTTTTTTTTTTTTTTTTTAAATTAAGATTTTGGGTTACAGATGCACGCTTGAATTTAATTCTTTTTTTACAAAGTAGTTGCTGATAATTTTTTAAACATTTTTTATGCATTCTATAAAAATATTATATCTAATTTTAACTTTGAATCCATATCTTTCTGAAAAAGTATAAATCCCTCTCCTTACTTCAACTATGGGTTAAACAGTAGGACTTGTATATGGAAAAATCACTCTCAAAAATTTTTATTTAAAAAAAAAAAAAAAAAAAATTGTTCTTACTTACAATCCAATCTTTAAATAATTCACAAACGGTTCATTTTCAACATTAACTTTGAATCCAGTTTTAGAATTTTTACCTTTTGATTATGCATATTCTTTTAGAACTGAAACGTTTGTATATAACTCCACAAGTTCACAAATCACTGAGTTTTAATATTAATCATATTTTATGCTTTTGGTTTTTAATATAAAATCTGATTATATTAAAGTTTGATCAATATTGTTTTCTTTTTCAAGTCAATCAAGAGATATATTTTTGCATTCAAATATTTATATGCATGTACCCCTGTCATAAAAAATGATGGCAAGATATTTGAGAGTATTATTATTATACATATATTCAATAACATAATTATTACAAAAAATAAAAATAAGGCACTTTTTTATTTTTTTACAAAAGCTTTCATGACTGGTAATAAAGTTTAATAACTGGTAGTAAAGAGAATGAACTGACCCAACAGTGCCACGCTATTGTCTCTCTCCATGAATGTGATGGGAGGAAAAAAAAAAAATATATATATATATATATATGACACATACAAGTCTTTATTATAATAGGGAGGATTATTTTCATTTGTTTATTTTGCGGATATTATATATGACATGTTTCTTGTTACCAATCATTAGGAATAAAACATTTGTTTTTCTCTTTGTTTGAAACTTGGACAGTATCACTGCTTTTTCTTTCTTGTCACTTCTTGAGGTTGGTGATTTGCATAAAATATATAACAACTTTGAGTAGTAGCATGTTTTAATTGAATCTAGGATTTTCTGTTAATGTTTTTCATTGAGCAATTAAAATTAGACCTTATACTCTCATTCTTCATAACTAGAAGAGGATTTTGTATTTTCAGAGTTGCCAATACAAAACTGCTATGCTTCCAAACAAAGACTGATTTAGTGGAAACATATTTTTCTTCAAGTTTGTAACTTGTTTTCCAAAATGTAATAGTATTGTAATAAGCTTTGCCCATTCCATGTAACTTCAGACTTGTCGGCTAAGAGGAAATTAGTCACCGTTACTGACTTAGCAGTTTAAAATTCCTGCTCTTAACATTGGATAGTTTTTAATAAGGAAGATGTCCTATTTTAGCTTAGAAGTTGGTCTCATTTCCTGAAAATTGGTCTGTAAATAAAGGTCAAAGTTTGTATATACACTTTTCCTATCAGTATGTTTTAACATAAGTTGTAACAAATGGTATCTTTCCATAGATACAGGGTGTGTTGTGTAAATTGTCACCATTTTATAAAAGCACCAGCGCCATGATGCAATTCACTCTGCCAGAAATTTGGAAATGGTATGTTGTCCTGCTTGGCATTCATGCTAGAAGTTTTAATGTGAACATTTCAGAGTGTTTGGGTGTCAATCTGAGGACAGTACAGAGGATTTGGAAAGAGTTGGATGATGTATCCAGTCAACACCATGATGTTTGGAGTGATCACTAGTGATGGTAACATTATATCTCCATTCATCATTCCACAGGCCTCAGACTTAACATGGAGGCCTACATCAAGTGTTTTGAAGAGTTAGTGCAGCTCTGGGTCAAAAGGGTAGTTGATGGAAAACCCTATGTCTGGCAAGAGGACTCAGAACCATGCCACACTAGCATGTGAACCCAGTCATGGCTGTCAGACAATTTCTGCAACCACATCACTTCTTACATCTGGCCACCTACCTCCCCAGACTTTAACTCCCTTGATTATTATGTGGGGCACAGTTGGACCAACAAAACTTCTTGTAATACCAAAGATGAACTGAACACATGGATTATGGCAGCATTCACCAACTTAAACAAGGATACCATCCAGAAGAGTTGCAGGATATTCTGAAGTCATTTGGGGACTGTAGTTGAAGCCAATGATGATTTTATTGAATCAATTTACTCTTTAGTATTTCAAGATATTTTTATGTAATTTTAGTAAATATATCTGTTAAAATGAAATGTCAGTGTTATTTTCGTTTTTGCATTATTTAGACTATAATTTAGCTATCGCACTCTAAGTTTTCTATGCTTTCATTACAGAATACATTTTCTTAACTTAATTTCTATATTTAACAAGATTTAAAGCAGAGTATTAATGAGAACAGTCTTATTGTAAAAAAAAAAAAAAAAAAAGTCATTATTTTGTTAATATCCTTTCTGGCCAGAAGCATGGTGATCTTTATTAAAGATCACTATGACTTGTCATCTTAAAGAAAATTAGTCACTTACTGACTTACCAGTTAGAAATTCTTGCTCTTAACATTGAATAGCTTTTAACAGATGTTCTGTTTTAGCTTAGAAATTGGTCAGATACAAATACAATGAAGTAATAAAGTCTCTTTTTAAAATTTATCAAAACAAACTTTCGTAAAAATTAGCAATAACTCTGAAATGATGATGATGATTTACTCAAATCTAAAAAAAATGCTATTTTTATTAATAGTTTAATTCCTAACAAGCAATTCCATTTATTCAAACTAATATCAAGAAGTTTCTCATGTAAAAATAATAAAGTTGGTTTTATTAAGATTTATACTTATACTTTTATTAGGATTTTTTTCTCCAGTTTTTCATTAAATGTTCATTTACAACAGTTAAAAATAAAAAATAAATCTTTCTTGCAGTATTATAAAAATAACATTAATTTAATTCATATACAAGGAATTTCCTTAGTATTTACAAATTAAGCATCTCTCATCAGTTTCTGTTAATAAAAGAGATCTAAAAATTTACATTGTTGTCTGGATTATGAGAAGGTACTGAAAAGTTCTCATTTTCCAAAATCACTATTCATTAAAATAGTAATTTTTGGGAAGTGGATTAGGCTGAGAATGTTTAAATACCATCTTTTCTTTTAAACTTACTTGTGAAATAAAAAAAAGTAAAAGATTGAAGTAAGAAACAGGATGAAGTTTATATATATATATATATATATATATATACACACACACACACAAAGTTAACCAGGTCATTCTTGTTGATAGCTTTTCTGTAAATGTTAAATTTGTTTCTATGTACAAGGTCAAAGGTGAAGTCTTTGAACATCACTCACTCATTTTTATCTTACCAGACTGAATTATGGCACTTTGTTTCCTTTTTATATATGAGAGAAAGAGAGAGAACTGTTTTTTATTAAGTAAAGCATAACATTTAGTTTTTCTTAATTAGTAACCTTCAAGGAATTTTAAACTGATCTCTTTATTCAATTTTCAAGTTGAGATTGTTCTCATTCTATTGTCCATGTTTAGGGATATCTTATTTTGGCTAATTGTTCAGTTATGGCTGGTTCTGTAGCACTTTAATCTTCTATCTCATTGTGTTGTGAAACAATTCTGAAGCTAGAGCTAAGAAACTTGACACTCTGAAAGAAGACTAGAGGCCACAATGGTCAAATGTTTGATCATAACAACAAAAATGAAAATATTAGTTCAACTGTAAATGATAATTCCTCATTTTAGAAATTCAGATAAAAATCTTTCATTTGAATTTTCAAAGCTGGTATATTGTTTTTTCAGCTTTGTGCATAACATGAGAGATTCATAGAAATTGACATTGATACACAAGATTTTAAATACTAATTACTCTCATAATTAGTGGCTCTGCTTAATTTTTGCGGTAAGTGTCTCAATTTTTCTATTAACCAAAATTATTTTCTTTATTCATTTTATCTGTAGTGATTTGCGACGAACCCGGGATCATTTGCTTGAACTGCTCACGGACCCCGGTCATGATAAGACCACTATCGTGAAGGCGTACAATGAGTATTTCAGCTTGCTCCAAGGTTTATACACACCCTTTGAAGATGGTAGTGAAGAAAATAAATTGCGGAAGGCAATACTTTTCAGATGGACCAACACACTTCTGGGAAAATCTTCAGTGTAAGTGTATTTCTTGTACACCTTACATATAAGTTTTTTTATAAGAATATAAAAGCACTTATGGTTAATGAGTATAAATCTTAGGAGGTTTCCTCTCTCTATGAAATTCAAACCTGCCATTGTATGGCAATACTAACTTCTTTGATTATATGCTGTTAATTGTTGTAAGGAAATTTCATTTTTAGTTTTGTTTCCGTTATGGAACAATTTTACTTTCTTTTAAATTTTACAGAAATTGTTTAATTTTCAATTTGTTGTGTGTGTACATATAAAGTATTTTTTTTCTTTAAGTATATGGAAAAAACACCAATGTTTTGGCTCATGTATATATGTATACACACACACCCACACACACACACACACACTGGAAAAATTATGTTTAGGAGGCAAAGATATTTAAAAAGAAAAGAGTTGATAGAGAATAATGTTCACATTGTTAAATATTATTTATTGTCATGTGACTATTATGTTTTCTAACATTCAATGGACAAAACAAAATTCTAAATTTTTAAATTGAATTATCAATTGGTAAAAGGTTTTCACTAAATGTTTAACCAGAATGAAAAGATTTTTGTAATCACAGATTAGGGAATAAAATTTTTATTTCAGTAATTTAGATATGGAATAACATTTAACACAATATTTTGAATTCTAGTGTATACAGTTTATTGAATAGTCTCAATATACATATAATATTAATGAATACATAGTTATAAACAAAATATTGTCTTATGCTATCTTTTGTTCACAAAAATACAGGATGACTTAAGAAAATCTTGCAGTACAAATAATTATATATAATACAAAACATATCCTTGTATAAGAATTATGAATATATATAAGCTCTGTCCAGAATGTATCCAGCTATTTTGAATATCTCAAAAACTTATGTTTTGATGTAACCTGACATCCAATCAAGGGAGACCTTATTTTCTATGTATGAACAGACACTTTCTCATGGAGTTACTCAGTCAGCAGTCAAATGTCATTGTGTGGTTTTTGTACTGTATGAACATCATATTGACAATACTCAAACAATGTAAGATGTTTTTGTTAAAGCATTGCTGCATCCAGGTCTGTCAATTTACCCATACACTAAGATGGCTATCTGCAATTTCAGGCTTTTCTCAAAGCAAAAATCACCATTGAAATACCATGAACATGATTAAGATGATTGCAATGAGACAGATGCTGAAATTTGCAAAGTAACACTGGAATAAGCATATGACTGTATCCTCATTTTGAAGAGGAATAAGGTGGCATTGACTTAGGTAGGCTAATTTTCTTCTTTTCAATAATATTAAATGACTGGATACTTTCCAGACAGACTTTTTATATAATGTGTGTGTAAATATAAAAACGAAAAAAATTATGTAATTAGAATGCTACAAGTTGTCAATTGTAGTGAAGGTAACCTCTAATTCCTTTTCTAAATTTCAGTTTAGTACAATTATGTCTTATTAGCAAGCTTTTAAGTTACTACGCAACACAATATATAACAATTTTATAATACCTAATATAGCTAGTTTCCTCTTTGATAAATCAGGATTATAATTTGTGTGAAATAAAAAGATTTTAATAGTACTTAATATAGCTTCCAGTAAAAGCAAATCCATAATTATAAACTCTGTATTTGGATCATTTAGTGACAAGAACATGGAATTAAAAATTGCAAGATTTACTATTCAAATTATGAGTTTATTCTTCCAGGCTCTATTATGAATAAAATATCTAATATTTTGTTCTATTCTGTTTTGAAATTGTTTTTGTTTTTCAGGGCTCAAAAAGACGCTATTTATGAACATGCCTCTATGGCCATCAATGTAGCAATGTGGTTTACTAAACATGCTGCCAAGTTAGCTGCCCGAGAAGAGTAAGTTTATTTAACATATTTGGTTAATAGAAAATCTTAATCTAAATGCATTTACATGCACACAATTATTTTTAACAAATTTATCTTCATATATGTATATTCATAAAGGAAACATTCTTGTCTCATAACATAAAATGGGGAAAATATGAACATAAACCAAGAAAGAAATTTTATAGTTTGTTTAGAGAAAAAAATTTAGTCACTTTGTTAAGAATAAAGAAAGATAAAGATTCAGTTGCTAATCATTAGACAATTACCATTATTACTCAACTCATTATTTCAGGTTCTGTGTATGACAGTAAACTGCATCTGGTAGCAAGGCCTCTGATTGGGAGGTTGTGAGGAGCATAGAACCACTTCTTAATTGCTGTTGTTAGAATCAGAAAGAGATAACATTTCTGGGACACATAATGAGTAAAGTAAATCTAGAGAAATTAACACTCACAGGACATTGATGGCAAACAAAGCAGGAGAAAAACAGCAAGTAACCTACTTAATGAATTTGTGTGACTAGATAACAGAATATGGAGGGATGATAAAAGGTTAAAAAATTACTTATAGCAACTAAGGAAGTTAAGGATAGCCATAATTGCCTATGTTTTAAAAGGAATTGGCACAGAAAAGATAATAATCAAAGGGAGAACAAAAGTTTGAATACTTCTATGTATAATAACAACTCCTCATCTGAAAAGTGAAAGCAGAAAGTTACATATTTATTTATTAAAACAGTCTCAATTCCTTAAAAAATTCATAATTTTTCAGGTTGAAAATTTAAAAAATGCAAAATCATTTTTGAAAGAAACTTTCCAATAGATATTTTAACTATATATAATCTTTAAAATTAGTTTTTGTTTACAGTATATTGTCATGCTTAAAGAAATAAATTATTTTATCTAGTATACTAATTCATAAACTTATGACAAGAGTAGATTTGTTTTTTAAAAAGAAAGCATTATTTGTAACTATTCTCAATATTCTTTTGCTTGCAGAGAAACATTATCCAAGTTAAATTAAATTGAACTGTATGACTCCTTTAAATATTCAATCAGTCAGTTAAGTGCCATACGTGATACACACTTGGGCAATCATGTCCCAAAAGAGACATGACTGACTGGACAGAAGATTATCCCGCTGTAGATTGTCATTACTTTCTGGGGTAGACTGGTTGCCAGCCAAGGCTATAGAAACCAAACTGTCTTGTTATTCGACCCATAACTGGAGGGAAGAGACAGATTAATACCTTTCCTAAAGGTATTTGCATGTAAGTGAATGCAGGAAATTTAACTGGAATTCAAACTCGGCTCCTCGATTTCTCGTTCTGAGCTGATATCCACTGCACGACAACACACATCCTTTTATAGGTATTAATTTGTCAGTAAACCACATTTATAACAGCAAGTATTTTTCAAGTTAAGTTATTCCCCAAAGTATTTCACTAATTACTTAGAATGTATAAAACATTTTGCATATTTCTATGGCAAATCCTTTAGTGATTGACTGATAGTAAGCAACTGAAGCCAATGAAGTAAAAATACAATCTTTTTCTTTTTGTGTTGTTACAAATTTAGGGTAGCTGAAGATGAAATGTGCAAGATCTGTCCTTAGTCAGAAAGCATTTTTTACCAATTTTGAGGCTACTGCTCTGTTAATTGTAGTAAAATTTATATATACGCACACACACAAAGTTTATAAAGTATGAAACTAATTTTGAGAAACATGCTTCTACTAGATAATCATTATTTAAGAAAACCAATTCATTTGCTATTCTCTTAATTTTTGTAGCCTATTAAAGTGAGGTTGGTTTCTAGCTTTTGAAATATGTATCATCATCTAGTAGATACATATTGACAGCCTCTAAGAAATTCTTTGAATCCAAGAAGAAATAGGTAAGCAGTCAAATTCAAGTACTCACTTTGTAGATCCCATATCTTCACACCTAGCTAGGTCAAGTCATAAAAAATTTCCTGTTTTGTTAACTAAGTACAATTATATATTATCCATTATTTGCAATGACTCTTTGTCACTTATCAGGCAGCTCTTTGATATCTTTAGAGATTTTGATGTGAAAATGTCTTTGGCAAACTCTTGTTCTCATTAGATAAAGTTTTCTTCATCAAGGTGTTTTGCAAAGAAATTATTATTCAGTTGGTGACAGGTTAGTTGAATATGATAGGTGCAATATAACAGATGAACCAAGTTGCAAAATATTTTCCTGTTATTTTTGCTCTATGCAGTCTTGTATTGCCATGGAAGTAAAGAACATTTTTCCTATCAGTGAGCACAGGGTACTTTTTGAATATGTTACAGCTATTGAACATATGTGTATTTAGTATTTTCTTGCATTTTAAAAATTCTAAATGAATACTCTCCCAACAATTCCACCACACCTACATTACTTTTTTTTTTCTGTGGAGCTTTTGAGGTTGGTTGTAAAGATTTATCCTTGTCATTTTACTGCCATTTGCATTGAACATTGTTGTATCATAACCTGTTATATATTTAAAGAGCAGTTTAAATTGTCATTACAATTGGTTCCATAAAACAGAAATTACTCATTACATATGACATTTGTAAAGCAAAACACTGAGAAACATGATATCTTAGGCTGAATAAAAAAAAATAAACAAAATTATCATGTCTTAAACGGCAGAATAAATTATAAACAAAAGGCAAACAAAAATCTCTTCACCTTTTGTAGAGCAAATAATTACATTATTATTGAAATGATAAAGCATGCCTGTATTTTACACCCACACAATCAGATATAGAGCTTTATTATATAAAATGTCTGATTTCTCCCTATTTTGAGTGCTTAATAAATCCGACTTTACACAAACGTTTTCAGGAGCCAATGAAAAGATGTGTTGCATTTTTGAATTGATCAATAATAGATCATTTTTATTTAGATAATTGGTTTTAAGATTTTGCCATATGCAGATGTCGTTCAGGACAAATTGGATATACAATCATATATATTGACCAATTAAAAGACAGGAAAAACTCAATCCTTTTCTCGGTCACAAAAATGTTCATATACATGTGATTTTGCTATTTTTCTTCAGAGGGCTTTTGAGACGTCCTCAGGACTTAGCAACATGTATTTCTTACGCTCTCTCTCATGCAACAAAAGAAAGAGTTGCAATTAATAACTGGACCTTCCAATCGACAATAACACACATTTCTCACTCACATCTTCTCTTGTTCTATCTCTCTCCTTCTTCCTCATGCAAAGGACAAGGAGCTATGCCTGTTTAGACATTCAAAAAGCAGACGACAATTATCCCACCTATACCTTTCTTCCTTAACTGGTCAGCAGCAACAAATGAAAGAAACAAACTCAACATACAGAAGCTTACTACCTTTGTGCAACATACAGAAACAAATCTCTATAAGACTCTTTTCTTCATAAAAAAAAAAAGAAACAAACTTTCCAATGAACATTAATCATCCAACTTATTTTTAAACATAATTTTGATGAAAAATCTTAAAAATGAGATTTTTTTTTATCTTTCAATTCCTCTCCAACCATTTGATTTATTCTTTGATGCCTCTTACCCACTCTGCACCTTCAGATCTATAAGTTGTGGAGAGTTCATTATGTTTGGTATAGAGCCAATTCGATTTACATGATCTAGCTCCCTACAATGACTTGCTCACTTTAAGAGATTTATTATATAATTATTTTTATTTTGGTTTGCAGTCCTTCAATGGAAGAAGCAAAAGAGGTGCACAAATGTTTACGTATAGCTGCTGGCATTTTTACTTATGTGAAGGTAAGACTACCACCATTTAGGCCTTAACATATAGTATACACAACAAGACTTTGTTTAACTTCTTTTAAAAATCTAACTGTAAAGCAATTGTTAAATGTATCAATCTCACAAACCAGTTGTAGTGTATTTGTCTCTCAATTAAATATGGCTTGTTAAATAACCACCTTTCAGTAACAACTTCACTCACTTGTTAAATTTATCTATTTAACTTTGTTTTTAAAACCTCTAAAACCAGTGTTAGCCTTTTAAAGTAGTAGAAAATAAATGTTAAAAATCTCACAAGATAAAAATATTTACAAATGTTTATTAAGAGACTATTTTGATTGCGTTAATATTGTGAATAAAATTTAATGAAACAGGTATACTCAAAATTTTATATAAACTCGTTAGGTTGGTTTGTTGCATGATAAAGTTAAAAAAATTGAACAAAGATATAACTTCCTGTTGAAAACTAGTACGAAAATGAACAGATTAGAATAATCTCCCTTAGATTAGTGAGATCATTCAGTTAAATGCCATACGTGATACACCCTTGGGTGATCATGTCTCGAAAGAGACATGACTGACTGGGCAGAAGATTATCCTGCAGTAGGTTGCCATTGCTTTCTGCGGTAGACTGTTTGCCGACCAAGGCTACAGAACCCAATCTGTCCTATTATTTAACCCATAACTGGAGGGAAGAGATGGATTAATACCTTTCCCAAGGGTATTTGCGCATAAGTGAATGCAAGGAATTCGACTGGAATTGAATGCAAGGAATTCGCGTAAGTGAATGCAAGGAATTCGGCTTCCTGAGAGATCATGACGTCATTTAAAATATAAACAAAATATGACTTTTGCAGTCACGTGTGCTTTTAAAAACTAACTGCTTGGTGCAGTACTGTGTGGAACCATGTCGTGCATGATTTATTAAATGACATAAAAAAAAAAAATACAAAATTTACAAAAGAAACCTGCACAAATTTTTCCTTTGTGCATCAAAAACTTGGGTGAGATAAGTTATCATTACAACTTTGTTGGGTGCATAAACTTCCATAAACTTTTCATTTACTTCCATACATTCAACTGTCCAAAAGAGTTGAGAAAGAAGACTTCTCATGGGCAGTACTGAGTTTCTGGTTTGTTTGTTATATACATATACACACAAACTGATATTCAAACATTTACTTAATCGGTTCAAAATCAAAGTTAATACCTCTAACTTTTGTGACAAACTTTCATAAATTACAAAAGGTAATTGTAGAGCTCCCTCTAGAATATTCTCCATTCTGCTTCTTTTTATTCCGTCTGTTTATTCCTCTTAACTGTCATTGTTGATTTTTTTTTAGTTTTTCTTTATTCACATCTCATGGTCATTTACCTGTAAAAACCAAAACTTTTTCTTTAGAAAAATCAACCTTCTTAAATTGGCTCCAAATTGAATTTAAAATTGAATACTTTGGAAGTGTAACTTACTTTCCTCATTAGTTAAAAATTATAAAATTGTATCTCTTTAAACCATACCTGTTTGCAATTTTTTTTTTTTAACCATATTAGACCTATACACATTTTTACACATCAAATGTTATTCAAGCCAATTTTTCCTGTCTGCCTTCATTTTACCAATTTCCAATTTAACAAAACTATTAGAAACATTTCATTCTTTTAATAAATGTTTTTTAAACACTCGCTTCAAAAGAATGTATAATAAAACTAGTCTATTGTATTATTTTCTTTACCTTTTAACAATTTTTAAATAATTTTACCTTTCTTTGTTTTTATATTACTGCATAGACGAAATACTTTTTATAACACTTTCATAAATATACAAAGATAATTGTAGATTTAAATTTGTATAATGCTCTTTTTACTTCTTTTATTCTGTCTGTTTCTTCCTTTAAGATTAATTGTACATTTTACATTTCAAATCATTTTTTTTGTTTTTTTTGTTTACAACCAATTTCATTAATCTCTAAAATAGAAGCATTTTATCTTTTTCTTTGTACAGTTGTGCAATCCTATTTTTGATACTGTTAAAAACAAAATGTATAAGAGTATAGAAATATATTTGTATAAAAATGTCTGCATAGTGTGCACACACACTCATATAAAGATAACAAAAGTGACAAATTTGAATCTGTTGGTGAAATATTTCATCTCCATATCCAATCAATGTATATTTGGGCTGCTTATATTTACTAAATGGTCAAATCTTAACATAGAAAGATACTAACTAATAATAATAACTTAGACACACTGTGAAAAATAAACTTATTGCTAATGGCTTGCAAGATTAATATGCTTACTAATAGCTTTGCTAAAGTATATGAAGATTTTCATGTTTCTTTTGACACTAAATATATTAAATGAGCAATTGTCAACATAAAATATGTAGTGGTCAACTCTAATTTTTCCAAGCATATACTTTACTTTTTACTCTTTCTGCTGACAAAAATTATGAAGTTACTTTGTATGTCAACTATTTTTAAATATCTCGCATTTCTAGACTATTCAATATGAAATATCAATTCAGATATCATTTCATTTCATGACTTAAAGCTTTTTGTATTTCTGTTTTAGAATGACTTATCCATGAAATTGGAAGATATTGACAATGGTACAGATGTTGACATTCGAGTTATTGATGCTTACATCCATCAGTGTACTGCTGAAGCCCAGGAAGGTATGTATGCATGTTTTTTATATATATATATATATATATATATATAGTGGAGCTTGTCGTATGCGACCACCTCTACTGCCATCAAAAACTGGTTGCATACAGAAGGTATTCGCTCACTAAAGGCTCATGGTCATGACCTATTTATGCTGGCAATGTATATTCCACTTGCCAGAATAAACATTAAAATTTTACCATGCAATCTGGTAATAAATAATATAAGATGGCTTAACTTTAAATAAATTTATTCAGCATAATTTTAAAACTTTTAAAAAATATTAAAAATGTATTTACAACGGTCAACAAAAGAGACTAAAATATTTATTCACAATGGTGTGAGCCTAGAAAGTAAGTCATTGCTTTCTTTTTCATGCCTGTACTAGTCCTAACCATTCTTATAGAATATGTAGGCTGGAAAAATTCACAGCATATACAGTTTCAATTTTTTCATAGAAGTGAGTGATAGTAAAAGTGAATCTGCGATAATGCATGAAAAAAAATACATACAAAAACTGACAGCTATTGGGGTAGAGAAACAGATAGAGATAACACATCATTCAATAAATTCCAAGCCTAACTAATAAAACAACAATTTTTGGGCAAAATTCAACTTTATTCATCAACATAGTCTCCTTCTAGGGTGATACACTGTTTTCAACACTTCTCTAACAATTCGATGCCTTTTTTGTAGAATGTTTTGTCTTTGGCCTCAAAATATGCCTCAGTTTCTGGTATCACTTCTTCATTGGAGCCAAATCTCTTTCCTTGGAGCATTCTTTTAAAGTCTGCAAATAGCCACTAGTTGTTGGGGGCCAGATCTGGAGAATAGGGTGGATATGGAAGCAATTTGAAGTGCAATTCATTTAGTTTTGCCATTATTGTGATCAACTTGTGACACTGTGCGTTGTCTTGGTGAAAGATCACTTTTTTTTTTCTTCATTTGAGGCTGTATTTTGGCAATTTCTTCATTCCTTCAAAGAAACCAATAATGCTGTATAGAATTTGCTACTGATGGTTCTTCCTTTCTCAAGGATGAACAAAATATCTTGCACGTCCCAAAATATGGAGGTCAAAACCTTGCCTGCTGATGGTCGCTTTGGACAGCTTTCACCTGCTGCTGTCCACTCAGCTGACTGCCAATTTGACTCTGAAGTGAAGTGGTGGATCCATGTTCATCGATTGTCTCATATTTACACAAAAACTCTTTCTTATTGCATTGAAACAATGCTCTGAATTGTCGAGGTGTTGTTTTTGATCAACTGTGAGCAAATACAGCACCCACTTTGAACACAGCTTTCTCATTAACAAATGTTCTTGCAAAATAGCGAATACACTGTCCTCTGATATGTTCAACTCCTCCACTATGTCACGCAGCTTCAATTTACAATCAGCCAAAACAAGTTTGCGCATTTTTTTGGTGTTTTCCAGGACAATTGCCGATTTGGGCAACCTGAGTGTTCAGCATCATTTGTGCCTGTATGACCACATTTAGTCAGCATACCCCCTCTTAACTGTTGTTTCTTTTTTCCCATCAGAAAACAATGCTTTATCAACACGAAATTCAGATTTTTTTCATTGTTTTGAAAATTTGCAACAGTAGCTTCACTTAAATAACTGTAATTTGTAAACTAATAATCCAGTTGGGCACAAATTTTGTCACATGCCATTTGAAGGTTATTACTTCATAAAAATCATGGATTTTTTTCATTAGTGACGCTATTTATATGTCAGGCCCAGGACTTATTGAATGATGTGTTAGATATACCCAGACAGAAATAGAGTAGATACACAATAAAATAAATGAATGAAAGAGATAGACATTGAGAAAGGGACATAGGTGTGATTTTCCCCATCTCTGAATTTATACCTACAACAAATCTCTTGATCTTGTCAAATGCAATACATATTGTACAAAAAAAACAGACCATGTTTGACAATGGGGTGAACTCGGGCAATATACATTTCAACAAGTAATAACAGTTTGATACAACACTACAATAACAAAACAATGAGGAATTGTTCCTGGCTTAGATCAAAGCAAAATGTAACAGGTTACTCATTTAATTTCTCCTAGTTTATAAGTTGGTAGTGTATGACCAAAATGTATTTTTTTTTCGCTTGATCAGTGATTTTTATTTGTTGATGTTAGTCATGCATTCTGGAGGTAGTTGCTCACTGGGAATCAATTATTAGGAAATTGTCAGTGCATAGAAAAATGGTCGTTAATAGCAGGTTAATGCTTTAATAGCAGCCAAAAGCTTTCTCATAGATTGCATAGATAAAAAATGATATCATGAAAATTTCAGATCAAAATTCACCTAATAACTGTGTCAGGCTTATTGATTCAACATTGTATGTACATGCTGTGTACTAATAATTTGAACCAACCATTGTTAATAGGTTCATTCATCACTGAATACTCTATGAATATGATGTTTTGCTAATGTTTGCTGAGTATTACAAATATCTTTAAGATTCTTGTTAGGAACTAGTTTGGCCTAAAATGTATTTTGCACTGAGATGTAGATCTTTGAGAGTTTTTCATTCCTTCTTTGTAGTCAGTATTACAAAATGTTTATCATTAATATTCACGAATAAATTATTTGTTATTGTTTTTTATACCTTGAATAAATTACACTATCAGTGATAAAAATTACTAAAGTACTTTACTATTATTATTATTAATCCTTACTTTGAATACTGCTGCCACATCTGGTCTGGTACTCCTGCTATACATTTAGAGATTCTGGATAAAATCCAAAGTAGAATCTACAATATTATTGGTCCTGACTTGACATCTCATCTTCAGTCACTTTCCCACTTCTGTAACGTAGCTCATGTTTGTCTTTTCTATAAATACTTTCATAGTGATTGTTCTGATGAACTTTCTGGTACAGTACCTAGACTTTATTATTAATCTAAGCGTAGTACTAGATTAGTGGCAATTTACAGTTGAAAATGGTTAGATGTAATTAAGCTCTATGCAAGCAGTTTCTTCTATTGCACTTCTTACTTGTAAGAATCTCTTCCAGCTTCTTTCTTCCCAGTCAACTTTGATCTTCAAAAGTTTAAATGCAATGTCAATTGTTATCTTCTGTCTTTTAAATTTCAGTTCTTTTATTGTTTTCTCTCTTTAATAGTATTTTTTCTCACATTCTCTAACACTCAGTAACCCCTTTATGGTTTTATGTAGTGGCTTTATATTGCCTGGCTTGGAGTGAAATAATTAATTCAAAAAATATTTTGAATTGTTAAAAAAAATGAAGTCATAAATTGAATTGGGACATTGAAAATGAACAGAGTACAAGTCTAGAAATGATTGTTAATGTTTGTGTCACTTTTGGTCTACCCTTGAAAGAGGCACAAAAATAATCTTTAGAGAAATTTCGAGATTGAAATTGATCTTTAATTTTGCCTTTGTTCATTTCTAGTGACCACTGCTCGAGCGATTGAATTAAAACATGCAGCCAGCCTGATTGCAGCCCTAGCCTATGAAACTTCTCAAATGTTCACAAAAGCTGGTATGATTCTCTCGTAACTTCATTTTTACCAGTTAACTGCTTAAATGTTTTGTTTTTTTTTCTTTTTAATTACTAATTTTATTATTTTTTATCTTATGCATTCATTTGAATTCTGGAAACTTTCTTTAGACTATAAATGAGCTAATTTTTTTTTTTTTTTAACCTTCCAGATGATTCAATTTCAACTTTAGAAGGAGATGCTTTCAATAAATGGAGGAAATATTTCCAGCTCAAGAGCAATTTTTATTTAGCCTATGTAAGTATAGGTGGATTGAACAAACTAGGATAAATTCCAGGTATTCAAGAGCAATTTGGGCTGCAGCTATAATTTCAAGAGGGCAGTTAACTTATTTAACTCTTATCACAAATGTGTTTAGCATAACTGTTATTGCTTAATGAAATAGAGCTGAATTAAAATTTCACATTAATTTATGTTCACTTTTAGGCTAATGCCTTTGTCTAAAACAAGACCTTTTAATCCCAAATCCAGTGATTTGTGTAGCCTGGCACAGTGACCACAGTTTGACTATTGCACTATAGTTAGATATATTGCATTAGATCTATTCCGTTTTAATAATGAAATTTGAACTTGGAGAGCACCAGATGCAAATATTTGCGAAGATTAAGAACTGGATTATTTGATGTTTGCACAACTTCACAAGTTTTAAACCCAATTTTAACAAGACTCATGAGGTGATTTTATATTTATATATTAGGATCTTGAATAAGTTCTCACTGTTTTCCAACAGATGATGTTCCCAGAACTGTGTGCATGTGGTTTCAGATGGTAACATATCTATAAGAAAGTACTATAATCTTGAAATTCAGTGTATATCATTTTGCTGAAGTGTAAACAACTTTGTTTTTCATAGTGTTAAACATGTTGGATTTCATGCCAAAGAAAGTGTATTTGCAGGGAAAATTTTATTGCGCTATTTTATTCAAATGAAATCTGTATCTGAAGCACACAGAATTCTTGAGATTTATGACAACCATGCTCTCTGTCGGGAACAACATTCAGATGAGTTTAGATACTTCAAAAATTATAATTTTTGATGTTGTAGATAAAGAACACCCTAGTGCACCTGAAAAGTTTAAAGACGAAGAATTGGAGGCATTACTGCATGAAGACTCATGTCAGGCACAAGCTGAACTTACAGAATCATTAGTAGTTGATCACACAACGCTTTCAAAATCTTTGAAAGCATTAGGAATGATTCAAAAGCAAGGACATATGGTGCTGTACCAGTTAAAGCTAATAGACGTTGAACAGTGTTTTGTGTGAACATCTGCCTCAATGGCAGAATAGAAAAGGTTTTTGCATTGTATTGTGGCCATCAATGAAAAGTAGATACACTATGATAACCCTAAGTATAGAAGATCATAGGGTAAACCTGGCCATGCATCAACATTGGTAGCAAAGCTGAATATCCATGATTCAAAGCTTCCGTTCTGCATTTGGTGGAATCAGCCAGGTGTAGCTTATGAGCTGCTGAAACCGAACAAAACCATAATGGGTGATCACTATAGCCTATAATTGATGTGTTTGAGCTGAAGAAAAAAACATCTGCTATACAAGTAGACATGACAGTGATTTTGCAACATGATAGTGCTAGGCTACATGTTGCAAAATTTACTTGGAAACGCTTAAATGGGAAGTCCTGCCCCACCTGCCGTATTCACTAGACATTGTCCTGTCTAATTATCACTTGTTCCAATTGATGGTACATGGCCTGGCTGAGCAGCTCTTTCATTCTTATGAAGATACCAAAAAATGGGTTAACTCATGGTTAGCCTCAAAAGATGTGCTGTTTTTTCAATGTGGAATTCAAATGCTGTCAGAAAGATGGGAAAAAGATGTTTCTTACTAATTTTTGTAAATCATTACTTTTCATGAAAAATTAGCAAGAACTCATTCAAAGTTTTAATAGTTTTTTCCAATAAGGATCATTAGAATTGATATAAGCAGATCTACTTTTAACACAGTTGTTCAATAATCCAACATAAAATTATTGCTCTGTCTCTTTCATCTAATTGCCTATCTAGAAAATGTTACAAAATCTTTAAGTTATTTTTTTAAAAATTCATCAACTTAATGTTTTTTTGTTTTATTTGTTTCCAATATCTTTGTATTAGTAACGAAATCAACAAATAGGATCTACACTAAAATTCATACCACCTGATTGCACTATAATTTCCATCTCTTTAAATCTACGAGCCGTATTTTTTGTTTTAGGTATAAAATATTTTATCTTTTGTCATATCAGGCTTACAACTACCACGGTGAGATACTGTTGGCCCAGGATAAATGTGGTGAAGCTATAAAATGCCTTGAAGAAGCCACCAAATGTAAGTTTGATACAATCACTTACAAATAGCCACACAATTTTATTGTACACCCATTTTCTATACATATACAGTTGAATGTTGTTATGCAAATCAATGTATTCAAAATAAAATTACAATTACCCAACCAATGTCGCATTTTTGAAATGAAAATTTGCTTGTGTGTCACAAAATTTTATATGATAAAAAATACATTTAAAAAACAAAAAATTCAGAGTTAGGGTTAAAAGGAGGTAACTATGGATTCGAAGTCAGAACATTATCTCTTCTCCAATTTGCAGACCCTAGTTACTATATTCTTAATACTTGACACAATGCAAAAATATCACAATGATAAAATCGGTCAATAATTATTTATAACTATTTATACTGAGACTCGTGTGTGCAGTAGTAATTTTTTTTTTTTTTTTTTTCTAAATTTTGTAAAATATTTTTGGTATATTAATTTTTTAAAAATGTTTCTAAATCTATGATTATCTTTCAATCATTTCACCTCACCTGCTGTCCTCTTCTGCTGTATCTATGACGCACTCTGAACTGCTTGGGAACCATTAGAAATCCTTTACTGGCAGCAGGACAATTTGTCTTGGTTCAGATTTCCACATAAACTACATGTTTTGCGCATGTTTCCGCATAAACTACAACGTTTTGCAATGGTATTGCATGAATTTCACGTAGAGAATCTAATGGTAAACTAGTATTCATTAATTGGAGAAAGTTTTGATGGCTATTTATCTGTTTCTGTGAGTGTATGCACATGATATAGGCCTGGGGAGTGATATCTTCTGGAGGGTGTATTTACTCACATAAATACATAGAATGATACAGAAATGAGTGGATTAACTAATCTTTATCATCTGCTTTAAGCTGCAGCTTGTCTCTTGTGGGAATATTTTTCGTAATACTCGGTTGTTGACTTCATAGCTTATCAGTGTGAGTGTATAGAAGCAAAGATCATTATTGTTTTAACATCAAGTCCAATTTTTTGTTCAGATCTTCAATTTCACATAATTTACAAAATATGTTACCTTCATTTTTATCCAGGTTTTGAAAAATCTGGGATCCAGTGTAAAGAGTATTCTTCAATGAAAGGTGGTGCAACAAATGCAAAACCCCAGGACCATTTATTCTTCAGAAGTTTAGGACCGAAAGTACGACGGACACTAGAAAAATGTCAAAGAGAAAATGGAATGATGTAAGTTTTTTTCTTTTTTCCTATGAATCATATTTTTATTTTACATTTGAAATTTGTTTATCAAGTTTTAGATTAGAATGTCAAGGCTCAGGTTATGACTTTCGACATCTCAAAAGTGTTTGAGAGGATTTGGTTTGCTGCTCTTCTTCATGTGCTCAAGAGCTATCATATCTATGACCGAATATTTGACTAAATCCAATCATTCTTAATGAATCCTGTTATAAAAGTCATGTTGAACACTCGCCCTTCTAAATCCTTTCACATTAATCTATCCTTGGACTTATATTGTTTCTCATCTTCATGAACATCTTGATGTCTTCAGTTCTCAACTCTATATTTATATTGATGACACAATTGTTAACTCCTGTCTTAATAGTAATTCCAATAGTTCTAATTAAGTATAACTGGCTGCTCCTCTCAAAAATGACCTCCAATCAGTTGTTAACTGGGGCAAGAAACGGCTTGTAAATTTTAATGTCTCAATAATGAAACTGCTATCTTTTAATCACAATAGAGAACCATTTTTGCTTTCTATAGGCATGGCTGATGCTAACCTGATGCCATTCCCTGTACCTTCTTGGTTTCATGTTTCCACTGACAAGAAGTGGAATAATTATATTGAACCAACTGCTATGCTGCTAAGAAAGTTGGTTCACTGTGGCAAGCCAGAAAAATTTCCTCCCCACAATCCATCTTGTACATTTATAAATCTACCATTCATCAGTGCAATGGATATTGCTGCCATATCTGGTCTGGAGCTCCTGTAATATATCTTGAGATCCTTAACAAAATCCAAAGAAGGGTCTGTAATTTTATTGGTCCTGATCAGGCATCTTGACTTCATTCACTTTCCCACAACTATAATGTGGCTTCTCTCAGTCTTTTCTAGAAATATTTTCAGAATATTGATAGAACCTTGATAGCTTGACTACATGAATTTATGCATACTACCAGAATGGTAACTAGGTCTCATCATTTTACTATTGAAATAGCTAGATGTAGCTGTGACTTACAGCTACATCTAGCTATTTCAATAGTTCTAATAGTTTCTTTTCTTGTACTTCTTGTCTGGAACTCTTCCAATTCCTTGCTTTCTTGCTACCTACAATCTTCAAAAATTGAAATGCAATGTCAATCGCCATCTTCTGTCTTCGTGAATCTTGTTCTTTCTCCTCACAAAAGTTTTCTCATTCTCTGATGTCTTAGTAGCATTATTACCTTGCTTGGGGTGAAATGAAGAAAAAAAAACTTATTTGAACAAAACAAAATCAGTTATTATTTTAATGTTGTAAATCTAATTCACCAATTTTATGTACTATCAATAATAATAATGGTAATAATCTGCATTTTTATCTTTCTGATTTTGTTAGCTATCACCAAAAAGTCCCTTTTGATGCCCCAGTTATTGAATTGAAAGCCACCTATGGTTTAGTTAGTCCTGAGGAATACCAGCCTGTACCTCTCAACTCTGTGTGGTCAGCAGCTATCTATCAAAAGTTTTCTGTTCCAAACACAGGAGTTGTCAACACACAGCAAAAGGTAAGGGGCACTTTTTTTCTTTTTGAACATTGATTAAAAAGTTTAAATAACTACTCATCCCAGGAATTAATTTTTTGCACCTGCCTAAACAAAACAATGACTTAATGTTTTTTAATCTTATCCTGCAATATAGACAGATTCACATACACACAAGTAAATATAACATAAACGTTTGTTATCTGATTGTACAAATATGATAACTGGAAAAAAAGTTGTTTAGTTTGATATTACTTGGACACATGACATTAGTGATTAATTCTCAGTTTTATTCAAAATTTCAAAACATTGAAGTTCTCACTTAAATATTTTTTTTATGTATACACATCCACATTTTGTGCATGTGCTGAAAAGTTTTCAGCTCATTCCTTTTCTGAAAATCAGTTTTAAAATTTTTTGACTTTGAAGAGAACTTTCCTTGTGTATATGCATGTAAAACAGTGTGGATGGGCATAAGTGCTTAAACACACGTCTTGCCATGTGCATGTCTTGATGATAGCATTTAAGCATGAAACAGCCCATCATCTAGTGTTGATACATCCATACTGCATATATCTCCCATAAATATAGTAAACTTTAAAAACTATATTTCATCATACATAAACAATTAAGATTGAAATTCACAATGTTTTTTGTTTTCTCATTAGACAAAGTTTTCTTTCTCTTAACTAGCATTTCTAAAAAAAACATCAGTTATAAATTTGTATTTAAAACAAATTTATTTCTTCAATTTTTCTTTTTTTCTTTTATAGAAAGAGACAGCAAAACCTGAGGAACTTCCACAAGTGAAAGAAAAAGAATACCCAATGTCAGATAAGGACCCTAAAAATACCAGTGGATGTATTGTCTCCTAATAAAGGCAAGCACAAGTAAAAACAATGCCTACATTTAGGAATAAGAAATTCTCCTCAATCTTTTTTCTTTTTATATGCCCAGCCAAGTGTTCTTTTCTCTTTGTCAGCTAGCATTTTATATCATATCCTTACCCACACACCTCGGCCAACCACTACACACTCAGTACTCATTAAATCTGGTCTTAAGCATTGAATATGTTTAGGGCTAATATTTTCATTTCTTCCTACTCTTTGAAAAAAAAAAAAAATTTTTTTTTTGTTTATCTGTTTGGGCAACATTCCTCACCTCCTTTTTATTTTGTTTCAAACCCAGATTTATATATATATAAAAAAAATAAAACTGACCTGATTATTTCCATGATATGTATATACATAATTTTAGGAAGCACAGATGCCCACAATAAATAAATAGTAGGATTTGAAACCATTCCTGCTAAGTTAGTCATGCTTCTTTGTGTGAGAATTTTTTTTTTTAATCCTTTCAGAGTCAATGCATTACTCCTATCCTAAAAGCATGCTTATAATATGAAATAATTATTGAAATACTCAGGTTATGGTGAAACAATTTTATATCAGTAATATCCCTCAATCAAATATTTGTAATTATTGAATGACATTGGATGATTTTATATCCCTTTTTTTAGTTAAAAATCAGTGTGATGTAATTAGTATAAGTGAATATTTCTCTACATTTTATTTACTTTTTTAATTCTTGCAATAATACATTTACACCTACTTGTATCTATACAAGTAGGTGTCTTCATAGAAATATAGGTTCTGTGGAGAAATCCTTGTTCAGTCCTTTGTATGTTGATTTTCATATTAAGATTAGAAACCATTTACAAACTGACTTGCATTGTTATTTGTCACTCATGTTGTGGTTGATGTTTTAATTTAATTATAAATAATGAGGACCAAAAGCAATTGAAAAAGCAACCAAAAGAACATAGAGACAGACATATCTAATTAAGACAGTAGTAAAGTTCATTCAGTTAGGAAAACAGAAAAGAGTATCTGCTTGTTGTGTCATGTCAGTCCTCCTATATGGCAGTTAATGTGAGACAATCTAATCACAGATTAGGAAAAGATCTGAGGTAACAGAAATGTGATTCTACAGAAGGATGCTGAGAATATTATGAACTGAACATGCGAGCAATTACAGTTTTAGAGAAAACTGAAAGAAAAAGAACACTTACTCAAAATCAGAAACAGTTGAAATTTCTAGGACACAATGATGAAAGAGGGTTTAGAAAATTTGGTACTCATAGGACATATTGAAGGTGAAAGGGACAGAAAATTGATGCATAAAATATCTAATGAGTTTGTAAATGGTTGGCGGAACAGAGATTAAGAAAGATAACAAAAAAGAGGTACAAAGGACAGGAAATTGTCGAGAGCTATGATCATCTACATCTTGAAGGGAGAAGGCACATAGAAAATTGCAGAGACATCACATTAATATGTAGCCTGAATCTTCAAAAATGATATGTTGGCTGATGTGAAAAAATAGGACTGTTTACATGAAGGCAGAAAAGACCAGTCTCCTTTAAATATTCTTTCAGGTTGACTTTGTGAATTTTTGTAATTATCATATGTGGTTATATCACTTCTGAGAAAAGCTTATGTATTTATCATGTTTTCTCTTTTAGCTTTCAATCTAGCATTTTAATTAGAAAAATTTGTCGTTACAAGATTTTATCAAAATAAACAGGCACACAATCTCCTAATACCTGACTTTTTTGACTGAGCAAGATTTTCCTTCCTCTCTGACACTTGTCAGTTTTTAGTCACCTGTCTTTCTCTTTATTACTAAGACTACTATTACACTTCCAAATTATTCTTAGTATTATCACTTGTGTTAAATGTTTGTCTGAATAAGCTAATTTGGATGAATGAAAAGTTATGTCCTAAGAATAACTAGTGGCACACTCACTGAGTGAGTTACAGTGCTAACCAATGTCTTACAAGTACTCCTACTATCATTCTGCAAGACTCACTTTAAATTCTGCTTAGTTTGCTTGTATGGTAATATAAAACCTGTAACAGTCAAGGTTATATCTGTGATGTAAAGGTAAGATGTGGCCTGCCTCATAACTGAAATACTTTGTTAGAGATTAGTGTTCAAGCTCAGCTAAAAACCAGGATTTTGAATGCTTATTGAGTAAATATAGACAGTTTAGTATCATGTCGTACCTCCATTTTTCCACCCTACCTTCAATGCTTGGATTGTCTTGAGACTGATGTTAAGCTGTATTAAAATGTTGTTTTAAATGAATTGTAACCCTTTTTCATCCTGCAATTCTTTTGTTTCTAAAATGATGTTAATTTCTTGACAAAGGTATACTTTTTAAACAAAAAATATACTAAAAACTAAATTGTCTGGCTGAAATATTGTGATACTAAGAACACAGAAACTAGAAACTAGCCTGAAAAAATAAGATTTAGACTTTGAAGCCCATACGACTTGTAATGCTCTGAAATATTTCAAATAAATTTGATTATTTTTATGCTGGCAATAAGAAATGGGCTGGAGATTTCTAGAAATTTTTTTATTTATTTTTATTTTTTTTAAGAAAGATCACTGGCTTAGCAGTGTTCTCACTTTATAATACTCTCTGTACTTAAACTATTTCCATGTATATATCTTTGTGTAAATATATATGAGGAGTGCTGTAAAGTTCTTGGCTCAAACCAGTCAGATTTTGAGAAGTGGGTTGGGCCAAGAACTTTTCATAACCTTTGTGTGTGTGAATGATGGTAATGATCCATTAGATATAATTTTTGTTTTGTTTCTTAAATACTTATGTACTCTTCTGAAATTCACTGACTTTTATGATATTTTTACCACTACTATTACTACAACTCATTATTGTATGTTTTTATTAGTAAACTCATCTTGGTTGTTACAATCACAACTTTTCAACTGTTATACCCTCTATCCTATTCCAGGTGTCTGTTGTCCTCTGTAACTTTCTTGAATTTCGACTTGAACATTTTATCCAATCCACAAAGATAGCTGGTTCTCATTCCGCTTTTTCAAGTTTAAAGGATATCAGTTAATTTTCTCTAATTGATAAATGAATTGAACTTAGAACTGCTAGGGAACCAAATGTTTTAACTAACACTTTAATCATCAAGGTCCCATGTCTCTTAGTTTACATAGTGTGGAAAGTTATATATACTCTGTCTCAATGGAAGAAACAGACAAGTAATGCAAAGTTGATTAAGACTATCAACTGATATAAAATATCCCTTAAGCATAAAAAATAAAATGAGAACAATCTACTTCCATAAATTTAACAAAGGTTTCAGTTCCAAATTTCAAGGTTACTGAGTATGACTAAGACCTGAAAAAGGCCAAAACATTACAAATATAACAACTAAGACATAAGATTCCAAACTGGAAGGCATATAATTCTTTCATTTAAAAAATTGACCTGCACAATTCCATTCATATTATTACCAATCAAATCTCATCCAGAAGCTTTAAAACTTCTTTTACATTTGTGCTTTTAAGAAACACATGGATACACGTGTGGCTCTCTTTTTTTATTGGTCAAAAGGTTTCTACAAGAAAAGCCAAGTAATTTCAGCATTTTCTGCTCTTTGAATGCATTGATGTCTTTATATAAAATTCCAAAATTGTTAATAACGGTATATGATGGAAAGAAAAACTCTGGAATGAGCTTATCTTGCAAGAAAATGATGAAAAATAAATCAGTCTCTTTAAGTTTCAATTTTTAATATTTTTTCCATATTTGTTGTTTTAAATTAAATTCTGTGTAAAATATGAACATTTTTTTAAATCATGCTATTGTTGTTAATATGCGAAACTGAATGAATTACTTACTATTTTTAAAATACTCCATCCTCAGTGAATTTTTTTTTATTCCTCATGTCAACTTGAGTTTTTTTATTTAAACCTGCTTAAGATTGAACTAGATCCTGCCTATTTTACATCTGATTCCGAAATATTTTTTTCATCTAAATTTTTTGAGTAATAAGCCGATGAAATGTCAACTGGTGAGGATTGGACAACATTTCAATTAAAATTTACATCAAGTAATAATGCTACTTCAGGTGAACTTCAACATTTTCTTGCTTCTTTTCCAATGTTTAAATAATTCTTGATATAGAAGCAAAAGATAACTTTCTTTCAAATGTATTATAAAAATGTACACCTGTATGTGTTTACATAGCCCCAGATTCGTATTTACAAATGGCTGCACAGATCTTGATGAAATTGTGTGATCTATGCTTAAGGAACATTAAAAACAAAGCTAATTTGTGAATTATTGTTTTAAGATTATTTCATCTAGCTTCCAAGACAGCTAAGTAGTAATTAAAAATATTACCATTGGAAATATCCTCTATTCAGCTAGATCTTCATCAAAACATACACCTCTGCACACATTTTGACTGGAATGTTTTTATCACTTCTAGTTGAAAAGAAAACACAATTGGCAATATTTGCCCATTTTTTAACAAATATAACTGCACATATTCTTTAACAACATAAATAACTTGTAATAGTTTATAATGTAAATAAACACTTTTCAGAAATTAAAAATGTTTGTAATACGCAATACAATATTTCTTTTTCTGCTCAATTTTTTTTTTAATTGATAATATTGTTATTTACAATTTGTGTAAGCAATTTAATTAAAAGGAAATGTACTACATTGGTTTTATCTTTGTATATCATTTCTTTGAATGTTTGTTTGTTTGTTTTTGTTTTTGTTTTGTTTTTTTTTTGTTGTTAAACACTTTTTTGTTAGGGAAACAATAACAGTCATACTAATGAATGGGATTTTTTAACTCCATAAAAAAAAATAAATAAATAAATTTGTATTTAGTCAATAACCACACCAGCAGCAAAAGAACTTAACATTTTAGTTATTTAATGCAATAAACTTGCTTGCTTGTTTTATACTAAAAGAATAAAGTCTGGTATGAAACCAGTTTGTTGGGATCAATAGTGTTGTTTTTGTTTGTTTTTTTTTTTTCAGTTTTACAATATCTGCAATATTTTATCTGTTGTCTTTTTGTCAAATAAGAATTTCCCAGAATCAATACTTTTGTACTTTATTTTCTGTGCTGACTAGTTGATTAATAATAGCAATTTGACCCACCAATAACAAACGAATCAAAATTTAATTGTCCTCATTAAATAAAATATTTGTATTTTTTCTTTTATGGAAACTTGACAGACTATTATGAAATGCTTTTTCTTAATTCTTACCAATAAGATTTCATTACTCCTCAGATAGTTTTGGATAAACAATTTTCCTGAAAATTATGCTTAATCCTTTTCTAATTGGCTGAAATTTTCAAATCTTTAATATGTAAATTCAATATGCTTAGATATTAGTTGGAGAGAGAGAGAGCGCACTATCTTATGTATGCTTATTCCATCTATAATTCCACACAAACCAAATGACTTACATTATAATTTATAATTCTTGAAGTAATATTCTGTTCCCCTCCTCACACTTTTCTAACTGCTTTCCATGCTATGAAAGGGAATCTTATAGTGATCTTTCCTGTTAATTTATATAAAAGCCTAAATCAGTGCTTAACTTTTCCTTGTTTTAAATTTTAATTTAGTTTCAGTAAAAAGTATAAAATAAATTTAATTTGAAATGCGTTCATGGTACTTTTTAAAAATCTCTTCAAACAAATTGTGGCCAGGTTATAGGATTTAATTATAACTCAATAAATTAAGAGTAGCATTTTTTTTTTTTAAGAAAAATTCATCAGAAGAATTAACTAAACTACTAAAAAAAAAAATGAGAACCCTTGTGAATAAATCATGAAGTGCATTATCCTATTTTATAAAAAAAAAAATAGGCTTTTTATTTACCTTAATGTAGGCCTTTTCTATAAATAAATTTTCTATAAATAAAAGTTGATGCTATGTGTCTGTATAAGGCACACTGAAACAAAGAGGATGTTATTTAATGAATTTAATCCCTGCTGGAGGTGGTTCTATCTTATATATGATAAACAGTTGGTTCCCGTTCTCATTCTATATTTTTGTCATGAAATGTTAGCATTTCTACAACAAAATTCATGAACATTTGAAGATGTCAACAATTTTTTGTTTCTGTGTGGCTTTACCAAATTGCTAGCGTCATATCTGCCCCTCCTAATTTGTAATAAAATGGAAAAATTTGTTCTAATTTGTAAAAACCTTTTCTTTTTACAATGGCAATGCCCAAGCATTAACAATTTTCTCTTGGTTTGAAAAATTTACCTGTGATGCCTATTAGAAATTGTTAAAAAAAAATGTCGTTGACCAAGAATTTTTTGTCAAATTATGACCTCTTCAGATGATTTCAACCCACTACAGAAATGAGAACTTATAACTCTCAACAACAAACATTCCATGTGTTATTTGTTGGCAGTTTCAATTGTCTTGAGTAGATGAGTATTTGTTTTTTAATAGACAATGAAATGAAAAAAAAAAATTCTTTCACTTACGAATTATTTTCTATGCTTTATGTTATTTACAATAAATGATTGTTACTCTTCTCCATTGTACCCTTTTTTTTTTTTTTTAAGGTTTTGTTGTATGGAAGTATATTTTCAAAATCTAGACAAAAACTAATTAGAAATGGTACTTTCCAAGGAGCCATTGCTGCTTTAGAGATATATACTTACTTATTTGTTACTTTGAGAATGAAGTCTAATTTAAAATTGTTAACTTTTGTTGCTTAAGGCAAATTTTATGTTCAAATAATTTTAAAATAAAACATCATTAGAAAAGCATTTCCAGAAAAATGCTTGTCTTATATTAACTAAAATATAAAATCAGATTTTTGGATATGGACTTAAGTGTATGATGAGTATTAAATTTGTTTCAATGTGTGTTGAATAGATGGATTGAATTCTGACAAGATGAATAGAATAAGTAAAGAACAGGTAAGAAAAAATGTCTAATCTGATTTACTTAAAAAAAATATATATACAAAGAGACAGTATGTTGATTGAGGTTTGATTTCATTATTGCTTTATTACACATCTGCCCAATGTAGAAAAAAAACTTTTTTACCAATGTAATCAATTATTTTAAATGTAAGATAATGCATGTGCCAAGTGTATTTAAACTAAAGAGAAATTGTGTTTATATGTCAGTAACATTCGTGTGCGTGAGAATGACAATACATTTCTGTTCAAAACTAGCCAAATGTATACAAGCAATGGACAATTTTCTTTTTTAAAATAAAATACGTGTATGATAAAATGATAAATGTGTGCGTTTATGAGTCGGTAAAGTCGATATGCATGAATGTTAAAATTAAATACATTTCCATTTAGAATTCTAGTGAAATGACGTATGAGGTATTAAGCAAACTTTTTATAAACAAAGTGTTTTGGAAATAAGTTATCTTTCAATGAAATAACATAGTAAAATACTAAATACCCATGTATTGAAATTGTTACAAATATTTAGAAATATTAAAACATACATTAAAGTATTATATATTATAGTAATTATATGAAGTACCATATATCATTACAAATAATATATAATGGGGAAAAAAAATACTCAAACATACATTCATACATGATTCTCATATACACATATTTTCCATTGCTTGATATTTGTATACATTATTTCACTACAATTTTGAACAGAAATGTATTTTGTTTTGTTATTCATACCCTAAAGTTACTGACACATAAACACACTTAGTTTAAATACTCGACACATGCATTATTTTCGCCTACATACTTACATTCAAAATAAACATCTCTTGATTTTTATTACACGTGGTACACACACACACACACAGAGGCGTTTTTTTTTTTTGTTTTTTTTATACATTTAAAATTGTTCATCTATTGCTTTATTATATATGGCATGCATCTGACCAATCAATCAACATCCTGTCAATTTGGATTTTCTTAAATTTTAAGAAATTTCTTATTTGTCTTTAACAAGATTTTTCAGAGATTCTCTTTTAAAGTTGTACATATTAGATTAAAGATACTTTTTTTTCCTACCTGTTCTTTACTTATTCTAGTCATACTAATTAATGCACAATATTTCATAAAAACATCCTACAAACAAAATTCAGCCCTGTCTGAAATTTTACAAAATAACATTCAGCATAGAAATACACCAGAATTTCCAGTTTTCCTTATATTACAAAAATAATTATTCTATTTGTAATTTTAATTCTTTTTTTTTTTTTTTGCTGAAAAGGATTAATGTTATGCACGCAATAAGCTAATCTAAGCCAGTATGAGAAACAAGAATTCGTCTGATTATCTATAATAATGCATGCACAATATTGCAGGTTCTTTTGTATCCTGCTTCCAAGTGTTTCTTATTGCATACAAAGCCAAATCTTATATATATATATATATATAATAAAAAAGCTGCCTTTAAAAGTTTTTTTTCTCAACAACAACAAAAAAAAAAGTTTTAATTTAATTTGAACTATTCTGGCACAAAACCAGTTATAGAATATTCATCTGAAATTCAGTTCACTAAACATTTTATCTGTTTAAAAAAAAACAAAAAAAAACTCCCAACTTACTTTAAGTTCTTTTACTATTATTCCCACTCTTCAAATTTCCAATTATGCTTGCTGCCATTTTATTTAAAATAAAAAAAAATATTGAAAATTTCATGTATAAAAGAAAACATAAAAATATCCAACAAATTTAATAAACTTTATTGATATTTTGTTAATGCCAAAGAGAACCAGGTATTTTGGCATTTAGAATAAAATTACTAGAGAATACAAAGTTCTTTTAGACAATTTCATCACAGCTTTTTGTGCTTTGATAATATATGAGGATGTCTGAAAATATGTATAGAAATTATCTCTGATGGCTCAGATATGAAAAAGAAATAAAACTATTAGTGATAAAGAAAATATAAAAAAATTTCATAAAGAAAATTATTTCAAACAAGTGAAACTGATCAAAAATAATATTCAAATATGTTTTTAGGCTTTGTTCAAATTGGAAAGATAAAATACTTCAGAAGTGAACATAAGTTTGAGCTGGTGTTTAAGTGTCTTATTTAAGCAGAATAAAAATCAAGGTAAATATTTTATAAAACATTGATACCATTTTAAAATGAAAAAAATATTAAAAGTTCAGTTTTCATAACTGCTCACTCATCCAAAAGATTTCTCAATTGAAGTCATCTTTCAAATCCAATTTTTGTTTTTTAATAGCATGTTGCAACATATAATCACTAACTGCTAATTGATTACACATTTCACAAGCAAGAGTTTTGGTGACGCAGTCTAGATAACATCCCAAAATACTCAATGGTACAAATAAAACAGCAGAAAAGCAAATCTGGCAGTAGACAACAGCAGAATGATTTTTTGACATCAATAATCATAGCTGTTAAGATACACAGGGAGTGCATGTACTGATATTGCATTGGTTAATCTGATTAAATCCTTTAACAATCCTGTGTTACAAGATGGTATTACTTTGTCACAAAAGTACAGAATTCAATATAGTATTCTGTATTAACTTCCTTTAAAAGTTAATTTTTGCTTTTATTAAATTTATGAAAAGAAAAATTGACTTGCATGCTACTTTATAATAAATGTGCAGTTCAACTAACTTCTTTATCAATAAATGTGTGTATCATCCCCAAGAAACTATTTGGCAGTAGTAGAGAGGAAAGTAAATCAATGAACTTTGTGATGAATATGTTGGCTTGAAAGTCTATAAATACAGAGCATCACTTTGGCTTCAGCAAACAAAGATTCAACTCACATTAATCTCAGATATTTTTGAGCAAACATTCTCTATTTGTTGATTTGTTTCCGATTTACTATCACACGTTGCTCTCTCTTCATCCAGCTCTTCAGTTATCTCCCCTACAGAGTTGTTCTCAACGCTGTCACAGTCTTCTTCCTCAGATTCCTCTTCAGCTTCATCACTGTCTGACACAGGAATATGGGCAGGATAAACATATCTGTTGTAATTGTTTACCATGCATCCAAGATCTTCAGCATCAGAATCGGAGTCAGAGGGCGGTAACATGTCTGCTGGAATTTGACCTTCATCTTTTTTCCCCACAACATATTTAGCAAATGCTTCTGGCCTGGAAAAAAATTAAAAAAATCATATACAGACAATATTTTTTCCATACTAATTACAATTCTACCAGAATTACCTTTATTTGATCAAATATAATTACATTGTTTATATTTCAACAAATTTAAAATGGAATTCTAATTTCAAGCTCAAGATTTCATGATGAATTCCATAATTTCAATACTTTACATAAGTTACATTTTCATTGCCTCAGAACTACATACAAACACATCCAATTTTAGCATATGTCAGTAATAGAGCTTCAGTGACATCACTGTGTTTTTGTAATAACCAAATAAGGATCATACTAAACAGAACTGTTTTGACTAACAAATAAAATAAAGCCTTTTCACCTAGATTATCACTGATGGTTTAGCAATTTAATTTCTCAAACTTTTTAGATATACAAATTTACATTTTTTTTGCTGTTGCCTTTTCATAAGATTTAAACCTTCTTCAATGTAAAAAGAGTTATTTTCTGATAGAACTTCAGTCATAGGAACTTTTCATTCATATTCTTTCTCATAAGTTTCCCTAAACACACACAATAATGTCAAAGTTTGTGTGGAATATCGAACCTAAAGAAAATTAACTTTACAAACTTATCAGTTCTCAAGGGAAAGCAGAAAAAATTTCAGACTATATACACACATCTCCAAAAGATGATTTATCTTCCCACCTACACACTAATAAAGAAATTTTATTTTTTAATGATACAGTTAAAAAAGTAATGAATACAATGAATAATTTGCTCCTATTGCATACCTGTTTAACATGAGCATTTAACTTAGAATCAAAACTTTCTGTAAAGTTCAGATGACAGAAAGGTACAGAACTTACCATTTCCCCATACTTTTAATGTAGTTTATTTGCTCCTTGTATAAAATCCGAATTATCTCGGCCTTTACTTTTACTCCCTCAGCAATTGGTTCAACAATAAGGAACATTCCTGAAATGAGGGAAAAGAAAAATACAGCAAATGAGAATTAAATTCTTTCCTCTGCACTGACATTACCCAATGACCTTAGAAAAATTTATCTGCCAACAGTTAATACTTTAGTTCACCGAACATCAAAACTATGTGTACACAACATGCAACCAACAGACGGAAGAGCTGTAGGTAATTTTTTTTTCAAATGTTAAAAGAAAGCGAAAAAAAATAAAATAAAATAATTGTCAAATAGTGTAACTAACTGCTAAAATATTTGTAGATATAATTTTGGGGGACTACACAGACTGTTTCAAATTAAAAATTTGGATCTTTATTTAAATTTCTTTTTAAATTTCTGCATCAAGAATTGCGAAGAGATATGTATGCACATTGGGAATTCAGTACAATTAAGAACTGATATCTACACCATTTGCCATTTAATTTATAACTACTACATTAAATTAAAAAAAAAAATGAAACATTTCACTCAAAAAACAGCATATTTAATTTAAAGAATGAGTTTACAATTCACTAATTCTAATTAAATTAAGCAATTGTTATGATAGTACTACATAACTTGATAGTACATGTTTGCCTTTCTTGGTGTTCATCTGAACTCTGCTTTTCTTTGGCAATTGTGAATCCAATTTAGACAAGAAATTTGATATCATTTTATATAGCGATAACAAAAAATATGGCAGTGTTTTAAATTGAATTGCTTATATTTTAATTTGAATGCCTTAGTTTTTAAATGGAATAGCAAATGGTATAGTTAATGCTAACATTTCACTTACATTTATTGAAATTAAAATTAATATCACTAGTTTTAATGACTGACCAGCCAGAAAATTTTCCTGAAGTAGCTTGCTAACCAAAGCTAAAGGACCCAAAACTGTCCTGCTATTCAAACCATAGCTGGGGGAGAGAAGAGATGGATTCATACCTTTCCCAAAGGCATTTGTAAATAAGTGAATGTAGCAATTCCCAACTGGAATTCAAGCTTGGCTCTCTGTTTTTTTCATTCCAAGTGGATATCTACTACCCTGATACACATTCAATGTAAGTATTACAATTGCCAACAGACTAACCTATGACATAAAAGCCAAAATGGTGGCTCCTAAACTTGAACTGAAACGATCTGGTCAAAGAATACATTCAATTTTTAGTCAATGACAAATCTGAAGACATGTAAAACAAATAAACACATAATTTTCATTTACTCGACTTGTCTTTTTCTTTCTTTAAACCAAAGATGGAGACCAAGAGAAAGGTTTCTCTTCTATTAATCATAAAACTGACATTTGTTCCAGATAGCCGTTTTTTTTTTTTTTTTTACCTTTTTTTATGTAAAAATGCTTGCGAAATTTTGTAGGCATGCTGACAAGAAATTCTTCTCCACTATCATTCCAGACTTCATGTAGGTTATTTCCACGGCAGTGTTTTACCTAAAATTATAATTTAAAGACATTAATAGATTTAAGACAGAGTTTAAATAAGGTTTTCAAATTAAATGTCATCAACATTAGGCTGATATGTCATTCTTTGCTCTTTATTATGTTTCCAGTTATAAGCTTTGGTCTTGAACTCTCTTGAACTATTTTCATATGAATCTGTTTTGTTTTTGTTTTTTTTACTAGTAAAATTGAAGTGAAAACAAAAAGTCAGCAATACTTTGGATAGTTTCACCTTTCCCCACTTGTACAAATGGACTCAACCGGATGGCATATGTGTGACATAATAGGTAAAGTGGTAGTGCAGCTGTTTTTTTGTTTTTTTTTATAATCATTTTACCCCAAGCAAGGCAGTATCACCACTGGTACACAGGAGATTACAGTGAGAGAAAAAACAAGGTACAGGGGGTGTCAAAGAACAGATAAGAGATTGATGGGAATCAAGGAGATAGAAGATGGCAACTGACATCGTGTTAAAACTTTTGGAGATTGTAGCTACCAGGAAATCAATTATACAGAAGTGAGTCCCACAAGTGGGAAGTGCAAGAAAAGAAACTGATGAGTAAAAGTGACCATTACATTTGAGTATTTTGATGGTAAAAAGGGGCTACCTAGTTGTTGATCTAGTAGCACAAGTAAATTCCTGTGGTCGGGTCACCAGGGAAAGACGCTCGTCAGAGCAAAAGCTGTGAAAATATTTGTAGAAAAAACTGAAGGAATCCACATCCTATCAGTGAGAAAGTGACTAAAGGCGAGCTGCTATATCAGGATCGATTACATTGCAGATCCTTCTTTGGATTTTGCTAAGAACTTCAAAATGAATAGCAGGAGCACTCGATCAGATATGGTAACAGTATTCAATGCACAGACAAATGGTAAATTTATAAATGTGCAAAACAAATTCTGACGAGGAAAACTTACTGGCCCAACACAGTGATCCAACCTTTCTTGCAGTAAATACAGCTACAAATTTGATGCAATCATTCCACTTGTTTCCATTTGTGAGAGTGAGGTCAAGGAGGCAAAGTGTGTTGCACACTAGGAAACTAGCGTCATCCATTCTGATGGTAGGCAGGAACGTTTTTCTATAATGGTTAAAAAAGAGCAGCTTCGTTTTGTAGTCATTAAAATTTACAAGCCATTTCTTACCCCATCATAGATTGGAGGTGGTTTTGAAGGGCAGCAGCCAGGTTCACTTTGTCAGCCTTGGCAGATTTCCTATTGAAACAGGAGTAAATGGCGGTGGTGTCATCCGCATAGATGCCTACTTGGGAGCTGATGACATCAAGAAGATCATTGATGAAGATCAGAAAAATGGTAGGATCTAGAATAGAGCCTTGAGGGATACTTGCATTTGCATGAAAGAACCTGGAAGCTTGCCCATTCAAAGCAACCTTCATTTCTTGACTTGATTAGGAATGATTTGTTTAAATCAAACACTCATCCAGAAATACTATAAGGCCAGCATGCCAAACCATGTCAAAATCTTTTGCAACATCAAGAGCAACAGCATGAGATTCATTATTCTTATCAAGAGCCTGGTATACATATTCACTAACACCTAGCAAAGCTGAAGCCATGTTTGTTTATCAGAGAGAAGGTTGCAAGATGTGAGATTCCCTTACTATTTCAGCATTTATAATAGCCTTGAATACCTTGCCAAAGAGGTTTAAGAGGCTAATAGAAAAATAATTACAGGGGTCAGAGGGCTGCCCATAGTTATTAAAAACAGGAACTACAGCAGAGGACTTTCAGGACCAAACTTGTGAGATACTATACACCATTTCAGTTTATCAGCAAACAACAGCTTAGCATCATTTAGGATACATTTACATTTATTACAAGCAGAGACAAAGAGGTGCATTTTGTTATCTGACATGTCACTCTAGTACAGCTGGAAGAAGTGATTCCTGTGGGTGATGGCAGCTGAGCAAGCAAGAGAGGACCAAGGACATGAATGAGGCCAGTTTTCATCCAGGAGGAAACTAAAACTTTTGTTCCGATGTTCAATGCAAAGGAAATCACAGAATGAGTCCCAGTTTGCTTACTGATAGCAGTAAGATATTCTGCCAGTAGGAGGTTCCTGGATGGATGGGGAATAGAAAGAGATATTTACAGAATGAACAGAGTTGCCAAGAGGGCAGAGCTGCAAAACATGAGTTATAACTGTAGCAGCCATAGTGTGATAAGATTTAACACCATTTCCTACAGAATCATTGTTGAGACTAGAAAGATTGCGTACTATACATTCAAAGTAGTAATGCCCTGAAAATATTTGAATTCCAGACAGACATGAAAACTGCTGGTGGCCACAGGTCATGCAAAAAAGAGAGTTAAGCACTCTAAAGAGGAAAACATGGCATCAAATCACATCCTAATTCAATGCTGATGCACTTTAATCCATGGGGCCTTTAACTTTTTTAATTGTTAACCAAAAAAAGTACAGTACAACATAGGTTACCAGGTTAAAAAATGATCACTAGTAAACCATAGACGCTTAGACAACTGTCAGAGTGTTGAAGAGACTGCACGAGGCAATGAACCAAACACTTGTGCAGGGTGTTGTGCAAGCTGCTGGTGACACTGTAATGGTGTGTGTGATATGTTCTGTTGAAATTGAAAAGGACCACCAGTGAAACTGAATCTTTTCTTGGCAGGTAAGATAAAAACAGTTTGTTGCTGACCATTTATTTTCGCCAGGATTTCCCCTTTGTTCTAGTGAGATAACACCCCTACACACACACCCCTACACACACACACACATTGTGAGTGGGTGACAGGAAACTGGTTCCAGGAACACTTAGTAGACTTTCAGTGTTTTTGCTTGCATCTTCTACAAGAAAAAGATTAACATAAAATGCAATGATACAATTGTCACCAGAGTCCTTGACCTTTTTAGCAAACATAAATAAGAGATAGCAAGGGTTTGCAAAGTGTAACCTACCCACTGCCACTTTACTTTTATAATAAGAGTTTTATTATCCTCATCTGCTGAAGCAGAGAACAAATAGGAAAGGATAAAAAAAAAAATTAAAAAATAACTACAAAACTCGAGGAGAAAAGCAAAACAGCAGATGTAAAGAAACATGCAGCACATTTTGAGATAACTGGTACAATTTGATGAATAAACAAGACAATTTTCATTTTCTTGTAGTTATGCCCAGAAATGTTATTTCAATCCCACATAACTATAAATTTTTAGAACAATAGCCATTTCAATCCTTTTAAGTTTTTAATGAGTGGAATTTCTAAAAAAAAAAAAAAACATTTGCCAATTTGTTGAACACTCATGGATGTATTTCTTCAAAATAAATATTTGAAAACAGATCTGATGAGAAAATAGGACTTCTTGGGATTGTGGTGGAGCTTGGACAATTTCATAGTTTAATGCCCCGAATTTTGAAATTACAATTTTTGTGAGGTAATTCAGCTAGTTTTTTTTTACAATATAGAGTCTACCGGGGTAAAATAATGACTATTTTGAAAATTCAAATACACATTATTTTCTCTAGAGGACTTAATGTTAAAAATAAAAAGTCACTATGTTTGTACCATAAGTCACCTCTGTAAGGCACCATAGTTATTTGATACCTATATGAAGACATAATCCATGAAATAAGTTTTTTTGGACCTCACTTTTTGTACGAAATTAGGAAGGATCCCAAGGTAAAATGAGTAAGTACCCTCATAAATAGCTTGTTTAGTCTTACTAAACACTTTTCAATCAATATCAGTCACTTTGGGGTCAAACACTTTTAGCAAAATAGATATTTAATATGTAAAATGTGGAGGCAATTGGAATCAAATTTTCAGAAAGGATGTTGCAACCAATTTTGGAAGAGAATTGGTTTAGATGCAAACAAGGGATAACAACATAAAATGCATTTCTATCAAATGTAAACATTATCATCTTTCAGCACAATATCAACTTAAAAAAATAAATGTCAGTTAAGCTATATGTTCATTGCAAGCATAATTTACAGATGTAATCGTCATCTACATCAAAGACTTCTGGTAAGGACAACACACAGATCCAATTGTCATGAGACCTAGTTTGGCTGGTACTTCTTAGCATCCTCTGATCAAAGCTTTTTGCAGGCTGCACATGGTATATCAACATCCTCATCACTGTTTTCTAGCATGGAATGCAATGCTTCAAAAACCATTGCTCGAATAATGCATCCTCCATCCATCCACTAACACTTACAACATACAATTCATTAAGAGAACCTCCTTTTGTCCATGGTCCATAGAAATGCTTGGTTTTGTAAACAAATGGAGGACAAAGGTTACCATTTGCTGAAATACAAAACAGCACACTGTATGATGATTTTCCTGAGCTTGGAGCATGAAGATAAGCATTTTTTTTTTCGCCTTTGGTGACAAACACCTTATTGGCAACTGGGTTAGTCCCCAAACCAGCTTCATTACAACTGTGGAGCATCTCAGAAAAGTTGTTATCATCATTGCTCATGTTGTTCTCTTCCAACTGGCATTTCACTAACTCATAAAAGGCTTTTGCAACCTCTAAACCTTTTTGCCCTGTCTTATGTCAAGATTTATGAATGTAGAAAAACAGGATGCTGAATTATGAAACTTTCAATGATTTTGTTAAGCACTTCAGCACTAGAGACAAGGAAGCACATGACTTTACAATCACAATTGTGTAAAAAGAGGATGAGTTAGGAAAACTGGTATATTTTAAACACAATGATTCTTTTCAAATGTGCACATGTCGGGTTAGCCATTTTACCCCAACTACAAAAGATTGATATTTTTCAGCAAGTGGCTATCACAGAAGTCAATACACAGAAAATCAAAGATTGTGATTCAATGTTACTTTTACAGAGACTTTTTTGATCATTTTTACAACCTAAAATTCATAGACAGCACAAAATATTGGAGAATAAACAAAACTAAAAGACACAAATGTCTTTATCAGCAACCCAAAAGTGAAAAAAAAAAAAAAAAAAAAAAATGACAAGATTTGGCTTTATCAGTAAATTTATACAGGTAAGGAGTCTGGGTACCATAAATACAGGCACACAATCCCACAATTCATTTTAGAAAATGACCAATGGCACATCTATTATTGCTAATACTTTGCCTACTCACTTTACCCTAGACCATGTATGTACAACCTATGGTCTGAGGGTCACAATCCAGTCCCCAAGGGCAGTCATTGTGGCCCTCAATGATGCCAGAACCATTTTTTTTACCATCCTTTCAAAATTCAAATCTTTTCATAGCTGAATCAGCCACACAAGGTTCAAGGTCAAAAATGTTGTCTTAACTTTTGAGCAGCCTGGGTCGCCCTGCTAGAAAGTCTTTGTCATTTCAAAGGTTAAATATCTTATTCAGGTTATATGTACAGGTGAGTTTTTAGTAGTACTTAGTAACTAAATTGTAAACCAATGCCATGTGCATTAAAAAGTAACAGTACACATAACGATAATATCAGCACTTGTCAGACAACTGTATTTGTTCAGCCATCCAACGGCCTTAATCCTGAACAAGACTTTTTAAAATTAAATACACCTTGTTTAACGGTTTTAATCTTTTTTTAATTTTATGTAGGTAAACATGTCTGCTACTCAAAAACAAAAAATTGATGAGGAGGGAAGAATATTCAACAAGGATTGGAGCAACAAATATTTCGTTGTTCAGCACAACCAAGGGGCTGTATGTGTAATCTGTCAAACTACAATAGCTGTAAGTAAATGAAAGAATATAACATTAAATGTCATTATACAACAAAATATTCAACAATATATGATGCAGTGAAAGGTCAAGATCGCGTGAACAAGTTAGAAGAGATGACCAAGTCACTTATGAAACAACCATCAGTATTTACTGGTCATAAGAAAGACTCTGAACTTGTAACAAAGCTTAGCTTTAAAATTTGTGAATCAATTGCAGAAAATGGGAAATCTTTCAGTGATGGGGAATTTATAAAAAGTTGCTTGGATATATTTGCTGGTTTTGTATGTCCTGAAAAGAAATTTTTATTACAGCAAACTAGTCTCTCCCGTTTTACTATGTCACACAGAATAGATCAGCTTGCAGAGAATATATACAAGTGTCTTTAAAAGAGAGAATAAATAAATGTGCAGCATACAGTTTAGCTCTTGATGAGAGCACAGAGGTTAGTGGCACTGCACAATTAGTTGTGTTTGTAAGAGGAGTCACAGACACTTTTGAAATTATGGAAAAATTTTTGGATATGGCCAGCATGACTTCAACAACGACTGGGCAAGACATTTGTGAGCAAGTGTTAAAATTGATGAAAAAGCATCAACTTGACCCTGCTAAACTAAGTGGCCTAACCACTGATGGGGCACCATCAATGGCTGGCAAAACAAATGGATTGTTAGATAGCATCGACTCACAGGGAGTTGTGGTGAATCACTATATTATTCACCAAGAAAACCTGTGCACAAAAGTACTTGGGTTTATTGACGTAATGAAGGATGTGGTTACATGTGTGAATTACATCCATTCTTGAGGACTAAATTATCGACAATTTAAGGCATTTTTAGAAGAACTTGACTGATTATCCTGATGCTGTTTACTTCTCAGCAGTGCGTTGACTGAGTAGAGCTTCTACTTTGAAAAGATTTTGGAATCTAAGAAAGGAGACTCAATCATGACAAGTAAGGCAAAAGTCAGTTGGTGAACAAGATGTTTGAGCACATTTGTTCCTTTGAAAAAAAAAAAAAAAACTAAAACTTTTTCAAGGTCAGCTGAGTAAAGCAACGCTCATCCATTTTCCAAGTTTAGCTGTGAGGAAAGACGACATACCAAATTTAAATTGTTCCAAATATGCTGAAAGTATTAGCAAGTTGCGTGCTGAATTCGGGATCAGATTTACTGATTTCAGGAACTATGAAATGGAGTTCAGGCTCTTTTCTCAACCATTTGATGAAGCACCTGATGATATTCCAGACTTCTATCAAAATGGAGGTGCTCGATTTGCAGTGTGACATGGATTTAAAAAAAAAAAAAGCATATGACAGCAATGATGTTCTAACTTCCTGTAAAAATTATGTACGTGGAAACTGGAAAGCATCCAAATTTAGAGAAACATGCTAAGAAAATGATCTCACATTTGGCAGCACTTATTCAAGTACAGAAATCAGCTTACAAATGAACACCTGACCAGTCAACCGCGGGTCGCCAGTACATCAGTCAGAGGAGCAGACATTGATCAAATTGGCAAAAACAAACAATACCAAATATCTCATTAATAAAACTAGCTTTAATTTATTTGTTGTTGTTTTAAAATGCATTCAAGATGTATCCATAACACAATATACACAAGTTCTGATTTTGCAATTTATAACTTTATACCTATTTTTTTTTTCTTTTGGCGGTGACTGGCCCTCGACGTTGCTTCAATGATCGAAAATGGGCCTCCAGTGAAAAAGGTTGCACACCCCTGCCCCAGACCCTCTCAAATTCAAAACTAAAATCTCTTGCTTTTCAGTCATCTTGTCGACACATCAATAGTTTTTTTTGTTTTTTTTTATAATTTGAGAGAAAAAGTGTGCTCCCAATAGTAAAACTAAAAATACATAGTAAATAAATAGTAAAACTAAAAGAACACAGCGGATGAAGTCTAGTGATTTATTTTTATTTTTTTTAACACTTTCATTATTGTCTTCTGAGTGTTCTTTAAAAAATTCATTTGGGACGCCAAGCTACGATATCGCCAAGGTTTAGTAAGAGATTGTAAATTTATTTTACTAGTATGGTTTAATTGCAGAAAAATAAAATAGATTTGTGTAGTGTTAAAAAGTAAAAAAAAAAAAATTAAAAAAACCTTTGAAACCATGCAAAGAAATTATTTTCTTTTATTCGTTGCGACTTATCATAAGTCTTTTCTTGGGTTTATGTTCCCGAGTAATTCCCATGTAAAAAAAAAAAGAAAGAAAACACTAAAACAGTTTTCTGGAACACTAAAATCATGTTTTAACTATTTCTCGTCATTTAGTTTGAATTAAACTCATTATGTCTCACTTCTAAAAGATTTTACGCATTACAATGTAATGTTTGACAGTTATAATAAATAAATAAAGTTCAGTAAGATAATTACTTTCATGGATACGAAATGGACTGGACTGGAGTTAAATAATTTTTTTAAATCGGAATAATAATCTTACCATTACAATAAATTGGTCTTTTTCAGGAACAACAAATTCGTACAACAGTTCTTTTTCTACGTACTTCCGTTTTGTAACATGCGTCATTTTTCTTATTTGAAATTGATTTCAATCAATACTAAACAACCACCGAGTATAAGTCAAATCCAAGTTAAACCGCCACGTGGTTTCTTGTATAAATCCTGTAACCAATTACAACCAGAGTTATTCAGGCCGTTTTTATATGCACAGAAGAGAATTCTGGGAATTGTAGCTTATTTTCGTATGACTATAATTTGCTTAATATTTTCTTAAATATTTATTTATTATGTAAATATTTATTTTTTAAATTTCTCAACGTAATCTAAACTAAAAAGAAATAAGAAAAATTAATTGCTGACTATACTACTAATGATGTTAAAAAGAAAAACGATAAGTTAAAGGGAGACAAATCCATCTTGCTAACGCAACAGTATATTTTGAAATTTACACACAGAAAATGGACTTTGACATAATTGATAAAACGTAATAACTAATTAAAATTTTGGTTTAAATTTTTTAACTAAAATGAATCATAAAATTTTATCTTGTGTGGCATTTTCTTTATTGTATTTAGATTATGACTAGTTAGTGACTCAAACAAACAAAAAAACGAAAGTGACTTACAAAGGTCCTAGGACCTAAATATGGATGCGGTTTTTTTTTATTTCCGAAATGAAACAAAAAATCGCTACTCCCCGTTTTAAAATATTTGTAACAAACCAGGGAACTGTACTATTTAATTTTCAGTACTTAAACGATGAATTGCATACTAGAATTAAATTGTATTAGAAAACTTTGTGGAAATATATTTGGGCGTCTGTTTCAGCTCCCCCTCCCGATATCTAGTGGTGGGGGATGAAATATCAAGTGAAATCTAAGTGTGAACAAACTGAAAATTAGTCCCAGATCCTAACAAAAAATATTTATTTTTAAAAAATACTAAAAAATATTTTTTGGCGAATTGGTGGTGCTTACAGAAAAAATTACTTGTAATTTTCTAATGCGATTTTGAAATTCATGCCGTTTACGACTGTTTGTTACAATAAAAGATATGTTTGAAGAACCCCACTTTTTTAAAAGAATTTTATTCTTTTTTTTCTTTTAGCAACAGTTAAAGTATTTTTGTATGGGTGTACGAAAGGAAAATAATTCTAATTTATCGCCTTCGACAATTCTACTAAGTTTTATAAAAGTACCTCCACTTTTTCACGATAATTCGCGATACCTAAGTTTTAAAATGAATTCTGATGAATATAAAAAGTTTTCTTGAAGCTTTAATTTTAGCTTTAAAGCTAAATGATTAAATGTAAATTTAATCATTAAGCAATGTATTTCAAATAGAAATTGTATTGATTGGAAACTAAAATTTGGATTTTTTTTTTTTAAACTTTTCGGACATTTTTGTTAACTGAGTGATCCACATTTGTAAACAAAAGTTAATTCTTGGCTTTAAAATCTTGCAAAAATAAAATATAGATATGTGACATGTTATTTTTTGAAAATTAGCAAATTTAAAGTTAAATTAATCTGATTTACACAAGTATTACTTGTTTATAGCATGAAACTTAAAAGTATTTCTAAATCACGGAGCGTTTTGAAGTAATTGATTGATTTGTGATGACAGCCAGATGCGGAGATAAGCAAAGTTTAGTTGACCAGAATTGACATAACTGTCCAAATTTTTTTCTTGTAAGGGAAAGAAACCATGAAAGAAACACATACATGACCTTTTAATGTTACACAGAAAATACCATACACAAAAAAAAAAAAAATTCAAATACACAAAAAAAAACTATTTAAAAAATTTATTGGCTCGATGAGTTGTATTAAACTTTTCATTTTTTGATTAGTAAATATAATTTTCAATTAATAACCTAACCACGACAAGGTTTTGAAGAATCTTAAAATTATTTTTGAAACTTTATAAATTATTATCGTTAAAAAAAATGAAAACAATTCTTGTAAAAATTTATTCATAAAAAAAAATGTTTCTTCAGACAATAATGGCCTTAATATACTTACAAGCAATTAAAAGCTTATCTCATTAAATAATGTCATAGTTTTGTTATTGCATTTTTTTTACTATACAGACAATAATTTCAGAAAAATGGCCAACAGATTGAAAAAAAAACAAAAAAAACTGATAAGTCTTGTGTTTAACTAATAAAACAAATTTTCAAAACAAAATTTAATTTCTTGAAATTGCAAGGATTTATGTGGAGGGTAGGCGGGTAACAGGTCTAGAAAAATATTTTTGCTAAGATTTTCTAAAAACAGTAATTTAAAAAATAATTTCATTCAAGTCCTGAAGGTTTCATTAAAATCCAACAATTATTTGATTTTTGCAAGAATTTCCAAATTAATTTGTCTTTCACCAAAAAAAATGAGTTGTGTGATATTACATTATCCATAGTCAACTCTGACAACAATTTGGTTACTCACTGATGAAAAAAACAAAACTTTTTACAAAAATGTTGAACGTGTTCAAAAGGATTAAAAAAATGATAAAAATTTACTTTAATCTTTCCTCTTAATAACATAAACTTTTTGACAGAAAAAATTTATTTTTATTAAGTTTGCAGTCTTCTTTCTTCATACTATGCTGTTTTTTCAGCAAATTAGTGGTGATACCTATAGACTATAATAATTTTACAATTATTTATTATAACTTTACAGAAAAATAAAAATAGAGGCATCATTAGGATGCAAATTAATAATTAAGAAAGTGTAGTCGTGGGAAGATGGTTAATGTTTCTTTGATTCGGCCTTGTGTCAGACTTAACCAAACTCCCTACAGCTTACAAGTTTTATCCAGAATTATCATCATCAGAATTATCAGAAGGTTTTCATCAGTAGGTTGGTTGTTGGCAGGTTGGAAAGTGTGGATTAGTGTGTGGAATAATGTAAGAATAAAAATATACATTTTTCATGTAAAAATAGAAATTTATTAAGAGGAAAGAATAACATAAGCTGTAGGAGTTAATGTGCAATTAAAGACATTATTAAAAAGTTAAAGGTAGAGTTTGTGTTAAATGAGAAAGTTAAAGGTATCAAAATTTGTAGAAATTGTTTGTAGTAGTAATTTCTGAAAGAGTATATGCATATGTATTAGTGTTTGTTGGTAGGAATGTCTTTGAATGGAGAAGAAGAAGTAAACAGAATCAGCACACAAGAAGAAAAGAGAAAGAGAACAAGGTCCGGGTAGATTTGAAGTTGAAGTTACATTTTAGTTTTGTCTTTCTCACTTCTTCCATCTGACTGACTGGTTGACTCTGATGGAAGTCATTTATATAGTCCTTTGGAATTTAGCATTGGATTTCTAAGTCTTCAAGTGCTCCCATTGGTCAAAATCAATTTAACACCTACTTGTGAAATCTGGTTTGGACTTTTTCTTTAAGCACATGGTCAATCCTTTTTGTATTTGGGAAAAGCCAGGATTTCACATGTCATTGTGAATTTTTGTAAACATGAAGAAGAAGGTTGATTTCAATTTTTAATTTCTTATCCCACTACAAAAGAACTCAAAGAGAACACAAATTATGATTCAATAATTCTACTAATTTTGCCTTTTTTTTTTTTTTTTTTTTGTTAGTAGCAACTCTATTATCTTCATGCATTTTCTTAAATTAAAAGTAATTTTTAAAAATCACATTGGATACAGTTATGGCATGAAATATGCAACAAAATAATAAAAAATACCTGATTTTTTAATTATTTTCTTGCATATTTCATGAGTAAAAAAGTATCATTTTCCTAAAAATAAATACTTACTTCTAATGTATAAAAAATAAAATTATTAATTCTATTAAGTTTAATAAAAGTGCATGGAATAAAGAATTATATTCTTAAACCATTAAGCTTAAAAATTAAAAAAGAATTATATTCTTAAACCATAAGGCTAAAGATAATTTATTTTTAAACGAGTTTGTACTGCAATAGATATCATCTCAGAATGAGAAATCAGTAGAGCTGAGTTAAAATTCCAGTTGAATTTGTTGCATTTACTTATACACAAATACCCTTGGGAAAGGTAGTAATTGGTCTCTTCCCTCCAGCCATGGGTTAACTAACAAGACAGTTTGGGTTCTATAGCCTTGGTTGACAACCAGTTTATAGCAGAAAGTAATAGCAACCTACTGTGGAAAAATCTTCTGCTCAGTAAATCATGTCTCTTTTGAGACATGATTGCCCAAATGTGTATCACGTATACCACCTGACTGACTGAACAATTTCTTGATTATTGCACATGCTAGTAATCCATATTTCTTTAATCTTTATTTTTAATTTTGCATGTGCATTTTAAGTTAGACAATTATTGTTTTTAATCTCCAACTCCACAGGCTTCCGTGAGTACAATAAACATTATTTTTATTAAGTTTTAAGTAAAAAGTAAATATTACTTTTACACAATCCAGTTAATTAATATTTATATTTACTAAACAACTTCATAATATATCTCTAGGACAAATATTGGAAATTTTAAAATATTTTAAAATTTGTTATTTACATTTTTGTCTATAATAGTAGTTTGATGACAAGTAAATGCGTCAATGTTTAAAAAAAAACAAATCTTTAATTATATACATAAATTACTTTTTCTTTTAATACAGATTGGCTTTAGGCCTGTTATAGCTTACTGCTTCTACTTGTTATGATTTTTAACAAAAGGGCGACCTCGACCTCACATGCAAAAATCAGCAGCCATAAGATGTTGACAACAACTGAACCCTTATTATCAGCCTCAATTTCACTGGAATTGGCATCTTGCTCACTTCCTGCTTGCCAGATTTGAAGCAATGACTAACTTTTGACCATCTTTGACAAACAAAGACCAGCTTTGTACCCAGTTACCGCATAAGGGAGTGGGGTCTGGGTAATCTTTGACCAGTTGCCTGAGACTTGCCTGCAGCACTCGCCACTTGGTAGCAGGTGGGGAGGTTTGGTAAGCAATGACCAGCTTTGACAAGCAATGACCAGTTAAGACTAGCTTTGTACCCAGTTACCGCATAAGCGGGGTTTGGGTAATCTTTGACCAGTGGCCTGAGTGTACATGCTCAGGTTCCCCACATTAAAGACTGACCTTGTGTCCCAACTTGTTCCAATGAGGGAATAGGGTAAATCCCGACCAGCTAAGACTAGCTTTGTACCCAGTTACCACATAGGTGGGAGCTAGGTAATCTTTGACTAGTTACCCAAGCATTTGTGCCCAGGGTCCCCACTTTAAAAAACCGACCTTGTATCACATTACATCTCAGTGTGGGGGAATCAGTAAATAATGCTTGGGGAGCAGGATCAAAGTGTAGTATCTATTCCCAGATATTCACTTTCTGCTCGCCAGCCTCCTTGCAACACTCACTACTTGGTCGTGGGTGCATAGGTTTGGAAGGCACTGACCAGATTAGACAAGCTATGACCAGCTAAGACAAGCTTAGTACCCAGTTACCGCAAAGGAAGCAAAACACGAGTCAGCCCACAGCCACAGTACACATGTGCTACTTTCCCACTTGCCTGGGTGTGTACACATGCTAGGCCACAGCCAAAACCCATCCACATTGGACTAGGAGACCTCAATGTGCCTTTCCTGCCAGATGTTAATGACTTTTTCACCTTTTGCTGTTCATGCCAAACAACAATGACTTTCCAGCCTGTGCTATTCATGCCACACACCAACAACATTCCTTATGACATTCCAGTCTGAGGTGTATATGCGACATTCCCACCAACTGACAACAACATTCCAGCCTGTGCCAATCCTGTCCACATTCCAGCCTTTTCCAACTTTCTACTGGTTGCTTATTGGTTTGATCACAGTAAACTTGACATTGAAACTCTACATCATTGCCTCTGTCTCCTCATTGATTTTGCTGTTTGCAGGGTTGATAGTCATTCCTATACTCGGCTCCAATCATTCAAATAAAACCAAAATTTAACTTTAAAGAAGACATTTAGATTATTTAAATATGTTTTTCAGGTTTTTCTATTTTTGGGAAAATACCATTACAGAGTGATAAGAATTGATGATTCCAATGGAGTGTGGCACATCAAAACCATTGATTACCAGTGGAAGCCTACAACACATCACAAACAAAACAAAGATATTTCCATGATGTTTCCATGAAAGAAAAGAAAACATCAACCAACATGTTAGAAGCTGGTAACAAGTATGGATTGTCTATTGAATTTTATATTGCTGCGATTGCAATATTTAACTATTATTAAACAATATCAAATATAGAATTTGCAGATCTATCACAATAAATATGATATGAATTGACAGCCAATGAAAACTGAAACAGACTGACTGAAGAAACCAGTGTCAAGGCAACAGGCCATAAAATCTCTTTCTTGATGAATTGTAACTAACCAACAAGATGTGAAAGTGAATGTGTAATGTATTTGATGCTAAATTCAAGAGACAGATCTCATCTGAGATTTGTAAAAGACAGTGGGACAATTTAAGCCTCATCATTTTCAGGTGAAAAAATCTGATCATAAACTAATATTTTGGATTTTTCTGGATCACAGGACTCCTTAAGAAGTGTAAGAATTTTAGTCCATGAATAAATGTTACTGAATTAAAAACAAAATAGAATAAAAATTTCTACAAACTCATAATTTATTCGATGCCATAAAAACAGATATATTTAAAACAATAAAGAAAAGAAGATGAAAATCACTCAAAGTAATTGATAACACAAAAAGAACAGTAAAACAAATTTAGAAATAGCTAACTGGTTTTTGTTCTCATTCATCAGAGCTCAGTTGAGGAATGGAAATACTGTGCACAACAATTAAAAGAAACAGGGAGGAATAAGGATAAAAATTGCATATATATAATAATATGACACACTTTTACTTATACCATAAACAGACCACACTGAGACCCAACAACCATTCTTTTTGCCTACACAAACTAGGTTGTCTTGATTTAATAAAAAAATGCTTCAAAAATTTTTTTCTGACTTGATAGTCAGAAAAAGTTCTTGGGATATTTTTTTTATTAAATTGAGTCATTATCAACAAGTAAGGAATGAAATGGCTGCCAAATATTTGCTTCCAAAATCTGAAATTACGAAATTGTGGAGAGCTATGATTGCCAACATTCTGAAGGGGCATGGCACATAAAAAAAAAAGCAATTATGCTAACAAAATGGTGACAGATATAAAGTCTTTTCACTCATACTTTATTTATTGTGAAATCTCTACATACCAAAATATAACAACAAGGCTAATTTTAACCCCAAACCAGATTTGTAGAAGATAAAACTACTTCTTTTTCTGTATACTGTGTCCCTTCACATAAGTCATTATGGCTTTCCACAATTTCCTGTCCTCTGTAATTCTAGGTAAATTTCGCCTTTTTGTTATCTCTCCTAAACTCTGTTTTACTGTTCACAAACTCATCAGATAAGTTATGTGCTGCTTTCTTTTGTTCCTTGTGCCTTTAATATGTCCTGTTAGTGTCAATTTTTCCAACCCGCCTTTCCTCATTATGTCTCCTAGAAATTTCAACTATATTTTTTTTTATTATAAGTATGTGTCCTTTTTGTTTTCATTTTCTCTAAAACTTTGGAGTTGCTCACATGTCCAGTCATGTTATTTTCAACAGCCTTAGGTAGAACCACATTTCTGTTGCCTCAGATATCTTCATCAGCAAGAAGATTATCAAGATTCACTACCAAATAGGAAAACTTACATTGTATAACAGTCCTGTATGCCTTTCTTTGTTGCTGATGAAATCTTCTGTTTCTTAATTCTTTGCTTAGCTTTTTGGAAGGCATCTTCACTATCCCAAGGTGTTTTCAGTGTCACTTTTTCCATCCTCTGTTAAAACTTTTCCCAGATATTTAACTTTTTTGTAATTGTTTGAGCTTTTCTATTTGCAATTTGTATGTTGGATTCCTCTTTTTTTTGACAACCATGCATTCTGTCTTAACTCAGTAAGTCTCGGGCCTGACATATAGATAGTGCAACTAATAAAAAATCCATAGGATTTTTATGAATTACTAACCTTTAAATGGTATGTGACAAAATTTAGACCAAATCAGTCAATCAAAAGCAACAACACGATGATTCAGAGCATTGTTTACAACTGTTTTAATCCAACAAGAAGGAGTTTTTGCGTAAATATGTGATGAAACATGGATCCACCACTTCACTCGAGTCAAATCAACAGTCAGCTGAGTGGACAGCAGCAGGTGAAAGCCATCCAAAGCGACCAAAGATGCAAACATCAGCATGCAAGGTTTTGATCTCCGTATTTTGGGATGCGCAATGTATCGATTACCTTGAGAAAGGAAGAACTATCAATAGCAAATATTATATAGCATTATTGGTGCATTTGAAGGAAGAAATCACCAAAAAATGGCCACAAATGAAAAAGAAAAAAGTAATCTTTCACCAAGACAACACACCATGTCATAAGTTGATCGCAACAATGGCAAAACTACATGAATTCCGCATCCACCCTATTCTCCAGATCTAGTCCCCAGCAACTATTGACTGTTTGCAGACCTTAAAAGAATACTCCAGGAAAGAGATTTGGCTCCAGCGAAGAAGTGATATCAGAAATTGAGGCGTAATTTGAGGCCAAATATAAATCATTTTACAAAAAAGGCTTCAAATTGTTAGAGAAGCGTTGGAATCAGTGTATCACCCTAGAAAGAGACTATGTTGATGAATTTTGCCTAAATTTTATTTTTTATAAGTTAGGCCTAGGGTTTATTGAGTGATGTGTTATAATTTATGCTTATTCCTTTCTTCTTGCTTTCCTTTACTACCTTTTTTTTTTTCTGTGTCTACTATCAACACTGCGTCATCTGCATATCTAATGGTGTTAAGATTGTGGCAACCAATAATAAATCCTAATAGGAATTCTAATTTTCTCAGAATCACCTCACTGTAAAGGTTGAATAGATAAAACTCGCCAAACAACTGGCTAAACACCCCAATACAGTAGATGCTATCAATTTTGTATATACTTTTAGTGTATAAATGTGATTTCCTGCATGTGCATTTTAACAGAAACTCATATTGGATTACTTTTTCTAAAATACTATATATCCAAGTTTGGATCAATAATTCCATTACCTGTCACAATTATTAGCTGAATTTTGATCTGAAATTTTCATTGTATAATGTTCAAAATATTTTATAGAGAAGTATTAAATAAACTGCATTGACAAGGAAGGAGATGAAAAAAAAAAACAATGTGAAATAAATCCTTTTTCCATCATTAAGCTACAGACTTACACATAAATCTAGAAATTTCTTCATAAATTTAATGTTTTCTTCAAAATACATACCTTTTAGTCCCTAATTTCGTTTTTGAAGCATCATGTATTTTTATATTTTATATCTTTGAAGGAAAGTCTGTTTTTAATTATATGTTTGGAATTTTAGCTAGTTGGATGTGACAACTCAGTAACTATTGCTAAGTTTTAATCTTGTTATAAAGCTAACTGCATAAGGCTAATCATTTAACGTTGGCTATAAAGGAAGAGTTATATGATTGCTGCCGAAACATAACTTATTGAATTATATGCAGAAAAATAAAATTAGACTTTTTATCTCTGGTGTCAATTTTCATTCTTTGAGCAAAATTGTTTAAAGAAATAAAAATAAAAGTTGATGTTGTAGATTTTATTTTTCATACAATAATTCTAAACAAGTCTTCCAGAAATAATTGAATGAAAATATATGTTTTATCTTTATTAAAGAGGAATAAGGTTGATTGTCTTGCTTAAAGTTTTCAAGGTGACACTATCGGAGATAAGAGGTTATCAGTTGTGGATGAGTTGTTTATCTTATGACAATGTTTGTTCCCACCATTCAAGTTGATTGTATATTGGACTTGTATAATAATTAAAAGAAAATGCACAAGGTGTTGAAAAATACAAAATTATTCTTTATATAATACAACATAATAATATGGTGTGAGTTGAAATTTCAAAAGTTCAAATATAAAAGTCTTGATGCATAAAGAGAGATAGAGAAACAAAAAGAGAGTATGAGAAGAAGTAAATATATATGCATGTATGTATGTATGTAACCAAATGTAGTAGCTGACACTTGATCATGTGGTAAAAGAAAGCATGTTTATTTTCAATCCATCAAAGAACAGTTTAGCTGTGTAAGGTTGCCAGCCAGTCATGCAAATTTTGTCTCTTGGTATGTTACAATGATTGCAGCATCGAAGAATAGACAAAATTAATTTATCAACTATAGATCTGCTTTAAAAATGCTGCTCACCTCTCATTGACTTGTGACTTTATATCCTGGTTGTGAAAGCTTTTTGATCAGTTGATTGAACTATGGCTTTGTTTATATGGCAATTTTTATTATCTATCTACTTTTAGGGATGGTGAATTTTTGGTCTTCCTGTTATCCATTTTTATTTACTTATTTCTTATCACCACAACATCTTGAAAATTTCTGTCAGTGCTTTTGTACCAGAAAACTGAATAGTTATATATCTGGTTGTGTTGTGAGATGAAGATAAATTTATTAAAATAAAAAAATAAGGGGTTCATTTCCAATAGCAATACCCTACAGGCATGTTTATAACAGTGTTACTGCCATAAGCATCTTATTAGAATAATGAGGCTGGGTAAAGATTGATTTTTGTTAATCAAATATCAGTGTATTGACTGAATTTCTTTTTTCTTTCCAAAAGAGTAGAAATTAAATTAGATATAATAATAACAAGGACAATAGTAGCAGTTATAGAAGCAATGTTATCACCAATGAAGTGACAGTTTGTGCTACTTGATTTGTATGATGAAGTACTCTATATAAGATTTTAACCTTTGATGACCTCAGCTCACTTTGACCAGATTATTTAATCATACATATTTGCGATTTTGGACATTTACATTACTGTCATAAGAATATTAACTATTTTGAAACTAGATGTCTATCATTTATGATCTTAAAAGTATAATTTCTGTAAAAATAAAAATTATTGTATTGTTTTAGTCAAAATTTTTTCATTTTTTTTTTAGTTAAAAAACCAGTTTTCTATGGTAAAATGAGATTCCTAACACTGTAGACAAGAGTGTTCAAGAAGAATTTAAAGTCAAATAAATTAAATCTTTAAATGTGTCTATTAAAAGACAAATGAGCTAATATTATTAGTTTTTGATAATACATAAAATCACACTTTTTTTATAATTAAAATATAGATACAACAAATTATTCTAGAAGTACACACAAAATGTTAAATATTTTTTCATCACTCCTTTGACCAAAGAGATGAGAAAATATTTGGATAATAAATTAGTTTATAAAACTAAAAGCATAAATCATTTTAAGAAGTGGGGTGAATTTCCTTTCTTTAGTGCTTTGTACAGTGTTTTTTCTATAATTTTTTTAATATCTAAGCCCAACCACCATATAAGTAAATATTTTCTTAAAGCTCATTTTCTGTCTTATAACCAAAATCTTACCATATAATGCAGAAGTTGATGAAACTAGAATGTATCCTAATCCATGTACATTAAAAAAAAAAAATTGACATACAGCATGATATTTTGTTTGTTTAGTGGCATATCAACTCCTTATGGATAATTTAATACCAAAATTTAATTATCTTTGGAGCGTACTAATTTCAAGAATGCATTTTTATAGCTTCATAGTGTTTTGACCATAGTTGGGGCCCTAAAAGTTACTACAACCCCTAGTCAGGGGGGATCTGAGAACAACAGCAATTAAGAGGTGGTTCTATATTCCTCAAAATTCCCTGATCAGAGTAAGCTATACTGCCATGTAGATCTTAAGTCCTTACTATTATGGGAGTTTCACAAGTCTTTAAATATATAAATAGACAGTGCATGGAGATAATTATCTACGAAAAATTACAAACATAAAAAAACCAAAAAAAAAACCGTTACAGACATTACAAAAGAACCAGCAAGAACAACAATCACTTGGTGTATCATGTCATTAGCATGATATCTTAGTATGCAAGAAATTTCAGTTGTATTGTCTATGTGAATGACCAAAACAAAAAATGAGTTTAAAACTGAACATATCTTTGAACCCAGCACTCTCCCTTGGCAAATCCAAATTGTAGTGACCATGAGCAACTTTAATATAGTGTTAGAAATTAATAGATGATGAAAAAGTTCACTGTTCGATACCTATTCTTAGCCTTAGATTGAAGAATTAGTAAATATGGTGGCACAATAGAAATTGTACCACAGCTGAAATCCAGTTACTATCAGGTTCTGATAATTGATGAAGACCAACTTTTGAAGCTGTTACATTATCCAAGTTGGGAAAGACTATACTAATTCTGCTTTCAAAGATGAATTTATAAGTATATCACTGACAACTTGCTTTCCCAACTTGGATAATGTAACTATTTTTTGGTAAAAGTTAATTTCAGTTAATTTACAAAAGCAATCAAGAAATTACTTAACTTACAATCATGTATGTTATTTCTACAAAACTTCAATATATCTTCTGGGTTATACAATATCTGAGGGTAAAATTAAACCCAACCCAGAAAGACTTTGGTCACTTAAAGAACTTCAAGATATGAATTCTCTTCATTTTGTTATGGGAATGGTTTATTGTTTACAGTGGATTAAAAATTATTCTGAAATGTGTGACCCTTTGTACAAGCCAAAAGCTTTACATTACCTAAGATGGCTGAAAAAGCATTTGAATTCATGAAGGCCAAAATTGAAAAAAATCAAGAGCGTATTCTACTGATGAAATAGTCTCTTTCACTATAGACACAGGTCTCTAATCACACTATTTCTGTCATTTTGAATCAATCTGGTAGACCTATAGTTTTCCCTTCAAGGACATTATATACCAATGAACCAAAACTTGGCTACAGAAAAAGAAGCTCTACAGAAATAGAAACACTACTGACTGATGAGTCACTTTCATTAATTTCTGAACGTAAGACAGAGTCAGGTAAAATTTTAAAATTCAGTAGAGTCAAACTTGCCTGTTATATATAAACTACTACTTAGAAAGGGATAGCGTTACCGTTGATGCTTTGCCTTGAGTATATTGTTCAACTGTAAGTTTTGACACACTAGTGAAATTGATTATTACTCCAGTATTTTATCAGAATGAGGAATCTGTGTAAAAAAGTGGGTATGAAGCTATAAAAATGCATTCTTGAAATTACGTTCCCAAAGATAATTAAATTTTGGTATTAAATTATCCATAAGGAGTTGATATGCCACTAAACAAACAAAATATCATGCTGTATGTCAATTTTTTTTTTTTTAATGTACATGGATTAGGATACATTCTAGTTTCATCAACTGCATGTATCATTTGTGCCGAGTGCAAATGATCGTTTCATTGACCTGATGCATTGCATCTAGTTAAAGCAAAACCTCAGTGTTGGCTATAAAGGATGACTGCTGCTTTCTGCTAACCAATTTTTATTTACCATAATTAATATATTTTCTCACTTACCTGTTGCTTGTCCAGATGATGTTTCAAACAGTAATAAAGTGCTTTGTTCATCTTTTGTATGCCAAGATATATACATTCAAACAGAGCCACTAGTTTCATGTCACGTGAAGTGAAAATATTCCTACATAGTCATGGGATTTCCACTAGCCAGACCATTCCATATAACCTTCAAGGTAATGGACAGTGTGGTAGGTATACCAGCACAATAATCTGGTGTAGGCGTCAAGGCTAACCTCGCAGCCGAGATTGAAAAAGACCTCCAATCCATATCGGAATGGGGTAAGAAATGGCTAGTAAATTTTAATGCTTCTAAAACGAAGCTACTCTCAATTAACCATCATCGACAATCTTACCTACCTCCCATTAACATGGACCGGGCTTGCCTCCCAGAGAGTAAAACACTACGCCTCCTTGGTCTCACACTTTCAGCGGACCTCAAATGGAATGACTATATCGAATCCATTGCTAAATCCGCTGCTATGAAAGTCGGTTCTCTGTGTAGGGCCCGGAAGTTTTTTCCGTCTAAATCTATCCTGCACATTTATAAATCTACCATCCGCCTGTGCATTGAATACTGCTGCCATATCTGGTCGGGTGCCCCTGCTGTTCTCCTCGGGCTTCTCGATAAGTTTCAGAGGAGGGTCTGTAATGTGATAGATACTGACTTGGCAGACCGCCTGCAGTCTCTCTCCCACCGGTGCGATGTGGCTTCCCTGTGTCTCTTCTATAAATACTTTCACGGCTTCTGCTCCGATGAACTTGGATCACTAGTGCCCCCTAAATATGAATTTGAACGAGATACTAGATTAGCAACTAGATCCCACCCTTTTACAGTGAAACCGATAAAATGCAGCCGTAACTTCTACTCCAACAGTTTCTTTCCTCGCACTTCCCGACTGTGGAATTCTCTTCCAAACGATTGCTTCCCCAATGGCTACAATCTCCAGGAGTTTAAATGTAAGGTCAATAGACATCTAACACACTAACCTGCTCCCATTCTATCAAACACACTTCCCATCTGCCCAACCCTCATCCTCGCTATCCTTACTTGTCTGTCACCTTCCTCCTGACATTCCCTATGTCTAACCACTCCTTCTCTTTACCTTCCCCTATGTAGCCCCATGCACAATAGTGGCAGTGGAATGCCTTGCTTGGGGTGAGATGATTAAAAAAAAAAAAAAAAAAAAAAAAAATATGGAAAGCAGTAATGCAAGCACTCTAAGCACAATGCTTATAACCCAAAGAGAGCATATTCTGAAAGATGCATTGCACTTTATATGCACTAGTTTCAACATCAACTAATACTGCCGCTCGTGAGGGCTTATTTAATTATTCACTTGATTCCAATCTGTATGGGAAATAACTGCAAAATACTTTCTCTTCCCTATTTTATAGACAGAAGGGCACAAATACATGCTGGGATTTTTTCCTAGTCAATAAAATAGGCCAGTTCTTGTTTTCATCTGATTCAGACACAGTACAAACTTGTTTTTGTATGTCTACACCAATTCTTACTTTTAACTTGTGATATTTCTGTTAATTTGCTTAGCATATATTGTTTGTTTGCTTTATAATCTTTTTTACCCTGCTCTTTATCTTGCAAATTTTGTCAATTCTATTTGTTGGACAGTTGTGTTATTTATTTAGCATTTGACCATGGCTACTCACCTCGCATCCATACACAGATACTGTTCTAAAAATCACTGTCCAGGTCAGTAATAATTCTTCTGAAAGGTCACATAAAACATAGTACGACCTTATTGTGGAAATAGCAAAGCCTACCGAAGATAATCCTCATTAGGCATACATTTGTCTTCAGAATGATAGGGTATCTGATATCTGAGATTACCTGCTGCTGGACATGTACAGAACAGCCTTTTTTAAATAAAAGAATGTCCTAGCGCCTCAAAATATGGCAGATCTTGACTGAAAATACAGTACTGGACAAAGCCAAGGTTATTACACCAGAAATTGAAATATCAATAGCCCCATATAAGAATTTCATATAGGGCTAATAATTAAGCCTCTTTAATCAGAACATGGATGCAAGCCTCCTGACCACCTAGAACTTTGAGTATAGAGTAAATTTGCCTATCTGTTTCTGTTTGCATAATGAGCTATGCTTTTCCTTAAAAGTGTGTACTTTCATTTTGTGGAATAAAGCCTACATTTGGTTTATAGTCTTTTATATTTATAGTCTTGTGTTACTTACTCACTCTCTCTCACTCACTCAAAAACACTGTAAAGTGGCAAAGTATTGGAAAATAAAAAATAATATAGGACATTAACACAAGGCAATGAAGAAAGAATTAAAACCAGGTCAATTTTAGCTCAGATTGTCCATATCATTTATTCTACATCTGTGTTAACAAGGAAATTGATTAAAAAACATTAATAGATTACACAATCAATATCCAGATTATATACAATTTAAAGAAAAAAAGTATGACATTTTAACCCCTTCTGGTATCTTCCATATTCAATTGTTTGCCTCACATTTTACAAATGTATCGCATACAAATTATGAAGAAAAAAAAAAAGACAAAAAGTTACAAATTGTTGGACAGAATTATAACAGAGAAAATATTAGATATATATATATATTTTTTTATTTTTTCAAAAACAATTTGTCATCTTAATTCTCAGGTAATATGTTTTAGAGAGTGTGAGCTTTAATTTTTCAAAATTCCTAATGATCAAAGATCATCCTGAGTGTACAAAAGTTTTTAATAATCAGAATCAAAGAACTAAATGAAAAGGATAACTACAAAGACGTTTACAATTGAGTAAAAAGTGAACAATTTTCTCTAAATCTGATGAGATTTATGTGGCATACTTAAGTGAATATTCAAAGTTATTTGTGGAAAAAATAAATGCACTGAAACTAAAATGCACAGACTAACCAAATAGTTTAAAGTTGATTTTATTTCACTTGACAATGCAAATCTGGATGGTTTAATCATAGTTTCATATTACATCAGTGCTAATGTGATGTATTCATGAAAATTTATACAAAATAATACTTATTTTGTTACTTTGTAATATCACTTGCTCGAGTAAAACTGAAAATTAATCGAGTTGTAATTTATAAAGAAAAAAACAAAAAACAAACTTTAAAACTATTTTTTAAAAATACTTCTAATTAATGGAAATAGGATTGGTAAGTAGTCCTGTCCAGTTAGAAGTTTTGAAGGTTTACAAAGTAACTCATATTCTATCTGCCTCATATTGCATCAGTTATTTGTTGATATACTGTTTAGCAAATGATTTTTGGCATATGGCTGATATTTTTCGTGTTTATTAATGGTGAGCATCATGAAAATGATCATTAATCCTGTTATCTTTAGAAAAATGAATCAAAGGTAAATTATCAACATTTAAGCTCTAGTAATAAAATAGATTAGTACAATGTATAACTGCTCATACAGACTCCTGGGAGCACTTAAGACTATCCCAAAGAAGGTAGGGATAGACTGTTCCTTATATATATATATATATATAAGCCAAAACATTTTGGGATAAGAATTTTTGGGAGATAATAATGATTTTCTGATACAAGTCTTACTATTTAATCCACAGCTGGGAGAAAAGGTGAATACATACGTGCATATACCCTTGGGAATGGTAAGTGAAATTAAGGAACCTGACTGAAATTTGAACTCAACTGTCAGATTTCTCAATCTGACCCATTATCCATACATCACCTGCCCATTCAAACTTACAGCACCTAGTATTCCCCAGAGATCTGCCATCTAGGCTCAATGTTGCTTAAATTCAGTGATAAATGAGAACCAATGTTTCAACGGGATATGGCCATAGGCAAACAGTACTCAATCTCTAGTCATATGCCAAATAAACAAATAGGAAACGTTTATCAATCTAACATGTTTAACTTTCATTAAAGCTTCATCAGAGAATAAGATTTGGAATAAAAAATAGAATTTTGGTATTTTTACTTTTGTATTGATTGATTTTTTATTGATTAATCATGTTTCATGTTCATTTGGCATATATTAGACAAATGTTAGTATAATTTGTGTGTGTGTATACACACACACACAGGCGTGTGCTTGTAGATTCCAGAAATAAAATCTCATTTTAGGTGTGTTGTTTATTAGCTAGCGCCCTTTTGCTAATCTTTGGTTAAAAAGACTTAATGCTGTCAAAAGTTTTAAACTATACTGACAGTATGAGGCAAAATAACTAATTGCTTAAAATTGTAGGAGAAAAAAGATGCAAAACACACTGCCATTTTGAGAAATGACATTCACATTTTTCAAAACAAGTGTGGAGAGGACGAAAGGGAAATTATTCGAGAAAGAAAAGTGAACAGAGCTTTTTCTGCAATAAAAAGGTGATTACTAGCATTATATATATATATGCACACACACAGAATATGTATACACAGTTTCATAAACAAGTTCATACTATTAATAGTAAATTTACAAGATGCAACATCTGATTATTTGAGGCTGTCATATGGCATTAAAGTGATTTCTGCTGTGTAGCCAAAACAGAATTTCAGTTGGGTTATAAAAAGAAAAAGCATTTGTATAAATCATGTTTTGAAAAAAAAAAAAAAAAAAAAAAAACATTTAAGTGCAGTCTAATGATGATCATAGTAGTGTTTTTCCACACACAGTTTGTACAATGTAGAATTTTTTTAAAATATCAGCAGTAGGTCTTTTATAAATGCAGTCATCATTGGAAAAATAAACTCTTCTACTTAGTGAAATTTCCTAAAACTAAAAAATAAATCCAACTAAGAAGAAATGAATGTTAATGTATATAAAGTAGTCAAGTTAAATATTCAAAAGTGTTAAGCAAGAAAAAGAAAAAAAAATACTTTTGTTTCTCTCTCTGAACATGGTCGAGAAATAACAATGTACTTTAAATGAATTAAGGTATGTTCCCATTAAGGAAAAAAATCGTTAAGACACATCTTTAAGTAAAAGATTTTGTTAGAACATCCTCTGGCACAGATTACCAGAAACTTTTTTTTTTTTTTACAGGCAAAAAATTCCTATAAAAGACAAACTTTAGCAAGTAAACATGAAACTCTAAGCATTGTCTCATTCAAAAATTATATAGTCTATTTCCCTGCTATATTTAATGTTAAACATTTTTCAGTGCTTTACTCACATACATGGTGCAATGGGTAAATTTTCGCCATTCTATATTTTTAATTTTGAGCATGTGCATTTTTTTTGTCAACTGCACAGTATAGTAGGGTCAGTTGGGCACTGCCTGTGAGAAAAAGAGCACCATGACGCAATTCACTCCACCAAAAATTTGAAAATGGCATGCTGTACTGCTTGGCATTCATGCTGGAAGCTCCAATACAAACATTTCAGTGTGTTTAGGTATCAATCTGAGGACAGTGCAGATGATTCAGGAAGAGTTGGAGGAGTTTAATGATGATTACAAAGACATTTGGAGTGATTACTAGTGATGGTAACATTGTGCCGCCATTCATCTTCCCACAGGGCCCTGGACTTAACACAGAGGCCTACATCAAGTGCTTTGAGGAAGTAGTGCTGCCCTGGGTCAAGAGGGTGGCTATTGGAAGACCATATGTCTGGCAACAGGACTCTGCACCATGACATACAAGCAGGAGAACCCAGTCATGGCTGTCAGACAAGTTCTGTGACCACATCATCTGGCCACCTAACTCTCCAGACTGCAACCCTTTTTGATTATTATATGTGGAGTGCCGGTGAGCAAGAGACCAACAAAACTATTTGTAACACCAAAGATGAACTGGAGGCAAAGATTATAGTAGCATGCACCAATTTAAACAAGGAGACCATCCAGAAGAGTTATAATAAATTCTGAAGTTATCTGGAGGCTGTGGCGATTTTATTGAATAAATTTACTCTTTAGTATTTCAAGATATTTTTGTGTAATTTTTTGTAAATATACCTGTTAAAATGAGAGGTCAGTGTTATTTTCATTTTTGTTATTTAGATGACAATTTATCCATCTCACCTTGTATTTACAGTGTTCCTGAGGTTGGTATGTCAAATCACAAAACAAATGGATTTTGTTTAATTTTTTTAAAATCAATCTCTTACGATATGTGTACAATATATATTTCACACACAAGTATTCAAATTATTCTGAAGCTACAAAGCCCTTGCAATACTAATCTCACTGCATAAAGTTGGCTTAGTCTGACATAACTATTCTGACGATAATATTTGAGTAACACCAAGTATTAAGTCAAAATCCTTTTAAAGAATACGTACTTGTGTCCCCACCCCCAAGTTTAAACATTTTCAATACTTTATTATTCTTTGCAAAAATGCACATATACATACGGGATGTCTTGGAAATAGTAGCAGTTTTAAACTTTAAAAACTCCAGTCATTTATAAGTTTGATTAAAGATTTTGTACTAAAATTTTGACAAATTGTTTTAAACTTTTGAAGTAATTAAAGTTTAAATTAGACTAATTCTTTTGAAAATACAAGTTAAAAAGTCTTGTCTACACAATATTTTTCTGGATGGAACCTTTTCAGACAAGTGGACTGGTAAAGTGATGCTGACTGACCTATTTCCAGTCAAGCATTTTTTTTTTTTCATGGAGAAGATCACATCAAAATTCTAGCATATTCATCTAAATCTTGTTCTTAAGACTACAATTACAAATGTAATGAATTCATTCAATGAGCAAAAACAACAAATAAAAGTTTTCACAAAATTAAAAATCAACAAGTAATTTCAAGCACAATATGGTGATTACATTAAGGTTGAAATTTAAGCAAACTTTTTTTGTACTTCATTAAAGTTTAAAAATCAAACTAAGACTTCTGGGAAACACTATATATAATTAAAAAGAAATATTTTGATCATTATAAAGAGAGGAAAAAGATCCCCTACTTCAATGCTTTTTTGTAAAGAAGAAATAGACACAAATAAAAATTTGACATTATAGTGTACAGTTTACATTACAGTTTTACAATTATAGAAAACCAAAAACTAAATTGGTATACAGGTATCCCTTGATTAATTTGCTAAAACTTTTATATACCAAAATTTGATTAGTGTATACATAATACTCAATTATTGTGATAAAACATTCAGTTTAACCATAATTGAAAATTGATTTTTTTATAGTTACCAATGTAAACATTAGCAGCACTAATCGAGGAATTCCTGTAATTTCTTTGAAAATGACAAGAAAAATTCACAATGCCTCAAAATTTATTTCAGCTAGTATTATTGTCTATCCCTAAGTATTAACATAATGTTACTTATTTTCACTTATTGATAATCATTCAATTTCATTTGAATTTACTTTTATAAGTTACAATTGTGGGATCGTTCAATCTTTAGTTGCATTTCTATGCTATTTTTGTTATGTTAGATCCACAAACACCTTCAACTAGTGATAGAAAAATGAAATACATATTTTTCTTTTCAAAGCTAAATTTTATTTTATTACTGTTTTCACAGTAAATCATATAGGATGGAAGCAAATATTTTATTTCAACTTGGATTGTTTCATTAATATGGAACTACTATTAGGACAAATTCAAAATGACCAACAATATGTGATCAGAAAATTGACAAGTTGAAGTTCCATATAACAAGCTTTCTAATAAATGTCACCGGGATCTTGAGTGTTTGGTTTTATCAGAGAACACAGAAGTGGAGTATGGATAAAAGACCTGATTTTTAGTTTGATAATTTTCAGATTAAAAAAGTTTAGATATATGATTTGAGGCTCTTACTCGAGAAATAAATTTATCAACTTTGTTATTTGGAGTTCAGGATTATTGGCTTAATCTAGACTTAAAATGAATCAACATCCACAGTCTAATCTTGTCAATCAGGAAGCAGTATACTAGTTAAAATACGCTCTCCTATCACCATCATTTAGTTGTGCAGAATATTAAATATATATTTATAGTCGAAATGAGGCTGGTCCCTAAGAATCAAAGATAATTGTAAAGATTGGCAAAATCATTGGCAGGTACAGAGTACATGATTTGCAAATACTTTAATGTCAAAGTTTATTCTTTCAAATCAAATATGAGATTGAAAATTCTATGCCATGCAACTAATCGGTCACAACAATTACTACTGTGCATATAGATTCCAACTAGACTGACCTACAGTATACAAAACAGTAAATTTGTTAATTATTGTTTAATCAGAGGTTGACAGATGATATGATGGGAAGAAAAAAAAAAAAACACACTGTATTTCACTGCAGATTCTACCATAAGATATGCCAACCCAATAATTCTTTATATTTTTTGGATGATTACCAAATGCAGCAATATCAAATAGTCACTTTATTCCCAAAAGAGATCCTGATCAATATATACTTGGGAACTTTCCCAAATTTACATATATATATCTTAAAAGCAGAAGTTTTAGCAGTCAATATCTACAGCAAATAGATACAGGTGATATATATATTTTGTGTATTTGGGCAGTAATCTCTTTTATACAGGTTTCAGTAAAAATGATAGACAAGGTTAACTTTTTTTTTATCTAATTTTTCATGGGATCTTATGATTTTTTTTTTCAGAACATAAATTATATCAAAATTGTCCAAATGTTTTGTTTTTCGAGCACTTTTGGCTTTTTAGCTATTATCAAGGATGAATTGTATTCAACATATGACTGAATATGTGTAGTGTTTATGTATGTACGTAGAGTTGTTTGTATGTATTATATTCTGAACATGGTAAGCATGTTGTTGCTGTCTTCATAGTTGATAATATTAAGGGTTGGATTTTCCTTTTTTATTAAAAATGCTTCCATGATTTTTAGCCTTTTTTTGCATGTAGATGATATTATATTTTTATTATCAACAAGTATGTTAGGAAAAAAAAAAAAAAATTACAAAAAGAACTTGACCATCATATCTTGTCTGTCACTTTTAATGAAACCTGCATTATATATAAAATAAAGTTCCCAAGTTAAAATTTAGTGTGTCAATATTATATGGATAAAAAGACAATCTTGTTCATTTCTATTTATACAAATAGTCTAACTAAAGATCTACTAAAAAGATTAATGAAGCTACCATTAATAATTCTAATTAAATAACAACAAAGTAAAGAATAGAATTAACTTTCAATTTTTACTATAATTATAAATACAATATATAGTCAACAGTTTACTTTTCTATAATTTTTCTATGGATATTCAATACAATCAATTTAATTTCCATGTAAAAAGTTACTTTAGATTTTCACAGATCTTCAGTTTAGAAAATTATGTTAAACATTAAATGAAAGTATGAAATTATGCAAAAGGCTAGATTGTTACCAAGTAATGTTGATGTGATGTACTAGAAAAGAAATTGTATTTTTAAACCAACCTCATAGAATTATATGCCTTTTCACCAGCCATAACTTCATACAGCAAATTTGTAAAAGTCTGTTAATCATCTTCAAAATGGGTTTTGATTTAATTTCTAAGAAAAGGTGAGAAAAATTAAAATAAATCCAGAGAGTGATACATGATGTTAGGTAAATTAGTTTCAGGTGGTTAAATAGAAACATAAAGGTGGGATGATGATTGTCAAGAGATATAAGATATGTTGATTAAAATACATTTTCTTGTAGATGAAATTAAAAAGATATTTGGAATGTTTCCGATTGATTCTTTTATACTTTTTCATTTATGATTATAGAATTTAGCAAATAAATTGCGATTTCAACTGTAATAGAAATTAAGAAATAATTTTTTAAAAAGATTCCTCAAAGATAAGTCCTAAAATATGATTTAACAAAAAAAAAAAACTAAAAAAAAAAACAAAGATTTTGGCAATTGCTACAAAAGCATACCCCCCCCAAAAAACCCTAAGGTCTGGTATATTGAATACAGTAAGCAATTTGTTAGAGATATTATCAAAGAAATTGAGCAGAATCATCGTTGTTCTTTTTGCCTTGCTTCACTGTAGTCATTTTTATAAAAATCAATAGTTTTACAAAAAGATACCTTTCCTGATGCCAGATCAGTTTGTACAGAACAGATGAATTGGCACTCATAATAGTTAATCATTTTTCACAATAGCTACTTTTTGATGAATGCAGCTTTTAATATTTTTAATTAGAAGAGTTTGGCATGATTTTTTTTAATGATCTCACAGTTCACCAATCTTCAATAGATGACATGGCACCAAAATTATGCAAAAGATTAATACTGATATCAAGTATATAACAATCCATGAAATCTGTCAGATTATGAACATCAGCTTCCTTGTGCATAATGTTTAAAAATCAGTTTATGAAATACTGCCTAGCAAGATTAATTAAACAAAAATAAAGAAATGTTGACTGATTGTCATAGAAGAAAATGTAGTAGCATTGGTCAGAACTCATTTTCATTAACTTATAAAAAACCATTCTGTTTGTAGAAAGATTTGATTTAATCTATAACATACAACTAGAAACAGTTTTATATCTTTTACCTGCCTTTTAGTAAGATGGAAAAACTTATATAAGTTTCCAAATTTTAAAATGCAAAAACTGTTAGCAAGAATTCCATTTTAAGAAGTGACATAAAATTGGGGTTAAGAGTGAAGAGGTTAGAATTTGCATCTTTCAATAAGAATTTAAGTGATGTGTACTTTGCATTACCTACTAATCTTTGATCTCCATGGTAACCACTTCCCCCATCAAATACAAAAAAAAAAAAAAAAAACTCTTTGAAAGGTTTATCTGCTCAAATAAGTCTTCAAAACAGAGTTTTTGTTAAAATAGCAAGTTCCAATTTACCGAGAGATTTTGTTCCCAAAGACCATTGGCTAGATTAGAACATTAAAAAATAATTACCTAAGCTGCTGAAGGATTTCACCAGTATTTCAGACTTGCCACATATTATTCCGGAGTAGGTGAAACACAAAAACAGTGGGATGTTATTTTAATAGTAATCTACTGGAGATTAACAAAGCATTTTTTTTTTAAAAAAAAGGGACAAATTAAGAAAATTTCAAGAATTTCAGTTTTAGTAGACAAGCTAAACTAGTTCTACTGAATTTTATGTTTTTAATGAACTATTATTTGGATTTTAGAAAATTGAACTTGAGAGATTAATTTTCTTAAAAAAAGTGTTTTGGAGGAAATAGATTTTAAGAATACTCTTTACAAACAACTTTGACAAGAGGAACTTAAATTTTGTAGAAAAATTTCTTTGTGTTGCCAATTTACATTACAAAGCATGCATGAGGTTTTAAAATCAAACCATTGAGAAATTGCATTGATTAGATAGTGCAGCTTACAAGCAAACTTTCTGAATGTGAATGGGCTTTTTAGTTAAAAGAAAAAAAAACATTATTTATTTACTGCAATTAGAGACAGGAAATTCACTTGCTGACAAAACTTTCTAGGAAAGATTTTTGAACAGCAATTAAACAAATCTAACATATACTATTGCAAATTAAATAAATTGATTAGACTTGATAAATGTATCTATTTGTTAACAAGATGCTTTTATCACTTGACTGATCTTCTCAATTTTTAAACTATCAAAAGACCAGCACCTTAGCTCTCACCTCATGCAAACATTAGAAATAAATTCAATTTTATTTGAAATATCTTAATTGGTAATTTCAATCAAAGATCAGGATAAAAAAATTAAGTGTATGTGTGTGTGTTCTTTCTTGGCCTGACCTACTTTCCAAAGTGACCAAATATCAAATTTTGGGGGTAGGTGGGGAGAGCTTAGTCAGACTGAAAATTTTTCAAGACTTTTTCATGAAGGTATATATGAGCATTTATTCCACAAATATTTCATATTGCCAATTAGATTATGATCTTGTAAATATTTTACACTATAGGAAATTAAGTCATATAAAGACCAACACTTGCCTTAATCTCATATATATAAGGAATGAAAACTTGAGAGAAAAAGAAATCTGTAAATGTATCATAGAAGATGTATCTGTTTGGCTGTTACAGTTATATTCTGAGCCACAGGAACCCAGTTTGATGTTCAATGGTTCAGTTCCTAAACCATAAAAATAGTCAGGAATTATTCAACAGATATTTTAGAGATCTGAATTGTATCTCAATTGTCATAGGGACTTCACTAATTTATTCTGGCCTGATGCAAAACTTAGAATATTAATTTAAACCAATTGGCTTATTGTATGTAGTCTTCAAAATTAATGCAGTTGCAAAATCTTTACAATTGATCCCATTCTCTTCTAAAGACACTCAGTTTAGATGTTAAAAAAATTAGTACCACATACTAATTTGACAGGCATTGTGGAAAGCAAAGAAAGAAATCTACATGTATTAAAATAATACATTACAGATAAATGTTTTAAAACAAGGAAAATTAAAAAAAACAAAAAAAAACATGATCCTTTTGAAAGCAGGTTTATGAGGTGTAAATCAACAGGGGCAATAACTGAAAGGAATTCAGATACAAAAATAAAAACTAATTTTCTTAGAGATTCTTGAATAAAGTTTCTGCAGATTAAAAAAGATGAAGAATACATATGTATACAGCTATTATGTCTATTGAATATTAAATAGCCAGACCTGAAATGTATAAAATATGGCAGACAGAGGAGGTATGATCTACAGAATCAAAGGGTGTTAATTAAATAAGAAATGTTCAAAAAATAAAAGCTCTAATAAATATTAGTGAAACATTGAAAATTATTAAATAAAAAAAATCCTTCAATTAAGTTTCATTATTCATTAGAAATTACTGAAATTTAATTTTTTGTATTCATTTGTAAATTGGTTTGTTCAGTGGGTTTCATGATAGACCTGATCTATCTTTTATATTTCTGATTTGAATTAATTTCCATTAAGCATCTTCATTCTCATATAGACAATGGAGTGAATGAACCAAGTAAAATATTGTTGAAAAAAAAAAAAAATAAAAAAAATAAAAAAAAATGATAAACTGCACTATTAATAATGAAACACTAATTTCTCATATTTGCAAAAAAGATGTTAAAAAAAATGAAGGTTCTTTGGCAATTTACAAAATCTAATAAAAAAAAAAAATGAATACTTTAACTATAGCAAAATAAACCTTTTTAGCATCTCATCAATTCCACTTCTATGACAACTAAGAAGTGTGGCCCTTCTTGGATATTTAAGTAAATAAATGAAATGAGCAATCAAAATGTTACACTTTCTTCATTCTTCTTCAGAAGAAATGACATTTTCTGTTTGATATCGATGTTGTGGCAGTTGTGTCAACAAGAGACAAGTGTATAATCTCTGTCTTCTAAAGCTAAAACACACTCACATACACACATACATACATACCTGGCATCTTACACATATCCATGTGGAGCTGCCTAGGAATAAGTTTTTTCAACAGTACACAGTTAAAAAAAAATATTAATAAATAAAATCTTGACAATTTGTTTTTGTATAGATTATATACAATAAAAAAAGAAAAAAAAAAAAAAGAAAAAAAATCACAGAAATAAGACTACAAAAAATTATTCACAGAAATATTTTCATATATAGGGTTGTATAAAAGAAAAATGTACAGACATTTAAATATAAAAATAACAAAATATGTATAAGTTACAAATAACTTAATTTGTATTAAATAAAAACAAAAAAACACAATAAGCTAAAGACAATGATAGTTAGGAAAATTATCAACAAACAGAAAGGATGGAAGAAAAAAAAAAAAAAGAAGATATTTGAAAGTTCTTTTTCCAGTTTTTATAGCTGTATAATTTAATATTCCTTTTTCGGTCATGAAAAAAGCCTTTTTCCAAACATTGTCACATCTGTGTTTCAAATAAAAATGACAATATTTTATCATTTTTTTATGATTTCAAAAATTGGTCATACATACATCCAATCAATCACAAACATTACCAACAAAAGACATTCACAAAATATTGGATGCATGTTTTAAAACACAGGTAAATACCTCATGAAAATGTTTTTGGTATATTTCCTTATATTTTTAGTTTTTCAAAGCTGAAGTATAGTCTATATGAAGAATTTTCAAATAAAGTTGTATGAAACTTTGATAAGAAAATACTGAAAATTTGGCTAAAGGGGGAAAAAAAAAAAATTCATACAAAATCTTTTCCCCAAAAAAGAAAAAAATAATGTTTCTACAAAATGTTTCCACTCTGAAAAAAAAAAAAAAAAAAAAAAAAAAAAAATTATAAATATTTGAAAGTTAAAATAAATAAAAATTTGTGAATTGGTGATTTGGAAATGTTTTTCCTTTTGTTTTTCTAACCAAATTGTTTTAACAAAGATATTTGTTTTTTTTTTCCAGTTCAATATTTTTTTTTTTACTGTACTCCCCCACTCCACCACCATGAATGATTGATGAAATTATTTTTCTCATTATGGGTGAGTGGATGGAGGTTCCTTGGAAAACAAATTCAATTTCAGCAGACTGTGAATTTTTGGTGAAATACTAGCCTCATAGGAGGAGGTGGTTGGAAGTAGCAGTCTTAGCTCTGTATGTGTGCGTGTATGTGTGTATTGAATATCTATATAATATATACACAATATACACAGAAACATGTCTATGTCGTAGAAGTGTGTCTGTGATAGCATCTATATAGGAGAGCAAGTTTATCTGTTAACCAGCCAAACTCTTAGAGGCAAGCACCACCAAGGTATTATCATTGCAGAACACATGCCTGTGAATTGTCTCCTAATCGACCAGCAGCTTTTGCAAAACAAATTGCTTGCATCCAATTATTCTGTTCTAGTTCATTCTCAGCATGTATATAAAAGGCACGGCGATGATTTCGAGGTTTGATACGGAATGCAAAGCTCTTTTTGTCCATGTGCGTCTCTGAGATTTCAGCATTGACCAATGAAATTCTTTTTGATGTACTCTGAAAAGAAAAAAAAGAGAATTGTGAAAAATATGTAAGAATTTAAAACTAGAATTCATTTTCTAAAAGACAAAATTACAATACAGCAATGATAACTGTTTGTGATAAATGACAATTATAACGATATAGTAAAACTTTATATGGGCACTTAAAAATGGAGAGAGAATGTCTATAGGCTGTCAATATTACCTGCAGACATCAGGAGATACTTGAAAATATTCTGAAAAATTCAAAAGGATCTATAAATAATGTAATAGTATCTAAAACCTTCACAATGCATTCTTCTAACAAATGATATACCACTAAAAGCTGCATGTAGAGCATATAATTGTGTTAAGGAATATGAAAGCTCAACCATTATCACCCAAAAATCATACTTGAAGTAAATAAGTGGCAACGAAATCAGGCATAGAAGACCACAAATGGACAGATAAAGAAGGACATAAGAACTACTGAAATGTCAAAATAGATAAGGAATCATGCTTTCAGAAAATGTGAAGGATTAATAACTATACAAGTAAGATAAATAAAAGTAAACAGAAGTTATATTTTAATACCTTATGTGAGCTAGTTTGTAAAATAATTTTTGGGGGACCATTACAGGTTCCATAATTAAGCATCAGTGTAGGTATTTACAGTTGTACTTTAAAGTCTTCTTGTGAGTCTTTGACACTTAAATTTTAAGCTGTAGTATTTTTTATAGAACATCTAATAAAGTCACCTTATAATGTAGTAAAAAGAAACATTTTCGTTCATCTCTATAGCATGGCAATATGCCAGTGTTTAAAAATATTTTCACTTAATATTGATTTTAAATATTGAAGATGCAATATATTGACAAAACATATACCCAAGTGCTCAGAAGTAAATTGTTCAGCATTAAATCAACTAAAGCATAAATCGAAGAGGGTCACTGATTAAAAAATTGAATAATCCAAGTTCCACAAGTTTTATTCAGTTCTCAGATGCAAAGAAGTGACCACTTTGAACACAAATTTTATAGTTAAGATAAGTGCTACCTTTCATTTATTTGGTACTCATACTGTTTGTTTCAATTTTTTTCCCCCCTTCATCCAGCACATTGGTTCTTGACAATTCTATACAGTCGTTTTGTTAAGCCCCTGTATACTAGAAATACATTAAAATGGAAATTAAGACAACTGTTTATGAGTGAAAACATCAATTTTTTTTTTAATGGCAGTAAGACCAAGGGAACCAATTCTTGACATCTTCAAGTGATGACATGCAGAAATAAATTAAAAACTACAGCTGATTACTCAGAACCTGAATATAAAAAAGAGCAGATAAACAAAAGAGAAATTTATCCAAAAATGTTAAATAATTCCATTCCTAACTTTTTTTTAATTAGCATTCCACTTGAGAAAGACAATAACTTCCATAATTTCCTTTGCTTTTAATATGCATGAATTACCATGATTTCTTGATAAAAATAGAGTGGTTACCTGTCGCCTCCACAATTTTTGACAGAGCAGTTCTTATTCTAAACTGGCCTCCAACAAAGGCTACTTATTTCATAGTTGAGAGAGAAGAACTGGTTTCCTCCAAGAGCATTAGCTCAATAAGTGAATACAACAAACAAGTTTTGCTGATTCCATGTTCTGTGCTGAATAGGGAGTGAGAGAAATTACCAAAACAGTAACTAAAAAATATTAGGTCACAAAAAAACCGATTCAAACTTACTAAGACATTAAACCATTTAAAATTAAGTAAATCCTTAACCTCACCTGTTTCAATCCTACTTTTGTTTAAGCAGATTGAATGTATAGATGATCCTGGACAGCTTCAAACTTGTCACTCAAACTTTTCAAGGACCTAAAAGTACACTTATTTTAAATAATTGGCCAAAATTGAGTTTTTATTGGAAAACAGTTTATATGTTCCAAAAATCATGGAAGTCATATTCTACTCTTGACAGGTATATGAGGAATATTCACAGTCTTTTTAGTTTGAGTTTAGTTTAATGGCACATCAACCTCTGGGTTATTTAATGCCAAAAAGGTGAAGTTTTAAGGTATTTTTTTTAAATGTTTGGTTATAGTGCGAAAGTTGATTTAATCAGATTTTAATGAAAATTTTTTGTTTTTGTTCTTTTTTATTTTAGAAAACTGAAAATGTTTCCTAGTTTTGTATTCAAAGATGTTTTGTTGAGAATAATTTTTCCTTCAAAATGTGTTGTGGTAATAATTTTTTTTCTTCAAAAATGTATTATTGGTAATATTTTTCCTTAAAAAAAATGAATATTTTTCTATAAAAGCCAATTCTTTTGCATAGATTTGTATAAAAGTATATACTTTCATAGTGTTTTGACCCCAGAGGTTAACTATTTGCCCATAGCTGGGACCCTAACAGGTGCTACCACTCTGGGTCAGGGTGGGCCTGGGAACAACAGCAATTAAGAGGTGGTTCCATGCTCCTCACAACCTCCCAATCAGAGGCCTTGCTGCCGGATGCAGTTTACCGTCATGCCCAGGACCAGTCTTTTTAGAATAGAGACAAATAACAGTAGACTATACATATTGTTAAATTGTATTGCATATGATATCTATAAAATCAACCTTGATTAAACATTGTTATTTGCAAAAAGTGTACATTGTTTTATTTTATATATATATATATATATATATATATATATATATAGTTTAATTACTTAGTTTTTGGTCATAATAAAATTAGACCAGTGTACATTTGTATTAAAAAGTGTTCACTACAATTATATTGTAGAACTTTTGAATATTTTCCATTTGTAAACAAGTTATTATGCAACCTAGGTTTCTAACATGAGTGGTGTCTTCAGGCAATTTGCAATAAATCTTTTTTTTTTTTTAAAGAATGCTCACGCAATGGTGTTTTTTTTTTTAACGCTCACCTGGCAGGAAATTTTTGAACACGCAATTTTTAAAATTACAAGAAATTATAGCGTTTTCATCCGTGGTTGTATGAACCTAATAGGTATTTTTTGGTATGGTTACAGTTAGTCATAATTTTCGTTCTTTCATTTAATAGTTCATTTTTGTTTGGGAATAGCATAATCTCTAACTTTTCTTCCTAGCACAGTCTACATATTTTGCCACCGTAGTAAGACTTAGCCGTTTTCACTATACTCCACATTATGTCTGGTTCTTTTCTATATTTTGATTTCAATTTCCACACGTGGCTAGCCAATTTTGTACAATATTTTAAGTTTCCTATTTTGAATGTAGACTTGTGATTGAACCACTTGATCTTGAAGGTGTCTTTGGTTGATCCCAAATATATTTTATTTTGGCCATTTAAGTCATGTACTTTTGCCTTGTAAGTGACTTCTTTTCTATTGCAAAGTCCTTGAAGTGGACATTTATTTTTGTCCCTGCAGTTGCATTCTTTATTAGTAGTCTTGTTTTGTATAATGCTATCTAAATTTCTGGTGTTTTTTTTTATGAAACTTTAAATTACTAGTACAACTATAACTTAGCCTGATTGTGTTTCTATTGAAAATTTTGTTTAATTCTGAGCCTTTTGGAAAGTGTCTATCAGTTTAAAAAATATCTGTCCTATTTTGGTCTTTACCACTAAATTAAATGGTGGGTTGAACCAGATAATGTTTCATCTTTTATTATCATTTTTTGTTTGTCTGTTTGGTTGAGAATTATATTATAAAATGTTTTTTATGGCCAGATTTTCTTAGATGCACCAAGAAAATCTGGCCATAAAATGGATAATGATGGATCTGATGATCACAACCAGAAGTGTCACTCTAGAATTGTTTGCAGTAATAGGTATGCAACACTGAAATCACATTCAGTGCAAGAGGTACCAGACATTAACTTCCATGGGATATGGGAATAACAGACCCACTAGAAAGCTCCTGTTAACACCATGTGTAAATATACAACGCAACCCTTGCCCAAGTTTTCCACCAACCAGCCAATGACGACTTCATGTTGCATTCTGGTTTGCATGTCAGCGTTCGCCAAAAAATGAATGAACTGTATACTTACAAGGTAATATGATGAAAGAAATACCATAATAACAAGAATGCAAACCCTTTTCCCATATTGCATGTATGCTTAATTCAGAAGTTTAGCTGCTCATCTAGGTAGATAGGTGATACTGGGAACAGCTTCTACTATGTGAGCTCTTCCCCTTACAAAATCCTTGCCCATCTACTTATCCTAATGTGACGGATGGCTATACGAAAATGGAGGCTTCTGTATGGCAACACAGACATGTCCATCTCCTGCGAAGGGTGGAGCACCAATTCCCCATATCTCAAGCATGACTTACTATAAACCCACACCCAGATATAACCTATTTCTGGTTTTGTTGCCACTTGATCTGTAAAAATACCTCAACCTATTTACTTTCCATTACCATTTGGTTAAAGTGAATGCCACTTAGAAGGCCAACCTTCATCAAATAGAAACCATTGAGATCAATATAAAACTACCACTTCCCTTTCTGTGCATGTTCATAGTATCACACATGACACAGTACTTCACCTGGGTTTGTGATGTTGCTAATTAGAACCTGGATAACTGACAATGCATAGAATGAACTGATGAGTCATAGCTCCAGTTGTTTGAAGTTGATAAGGTGATGCAGATCCAATAAAACCAGTCACTAGAGTAGCAGTTTCATACTGGTTGGAGGCATGTACACATGGCATGAGTAGGATCTGCTTAAGCACTTCACTTGGTAACTTTATTAAAATTTTGAACAAAATGTTTTCTTTAATCCATGTAGGTAGATTGTTCTCATTCTGCTTTCCATGCTTAGGGGTATTCTTACAATCCAAAATACAATTCAGCTTTAAATAACCAAGAATGATTTAATGAGTCATTAAAAAAAAAAATAAATAAATAAAAGGAGATAATTCATTCAATTCTTGTTTTTTCATTGTACCACTTGTCTATTTCTTTTTCACATGACCAGAGGATACAACTTTTCTATGCACTGGTTCAATAAAAAAAAAACAAACAAACAAACAAGCCACACAAAGGTGACTAGAGAAAATTAACTGATACAAGATAACCATTAACATGAAAAGCAGAATGAAAATTTACCTCCAAAAACAAAAGGCAGAATCATCTCTCACAATGGAGGAAGCAGTTGCTGCTGCGACAGCTGGCTGAATAGGTTTATGTCCACAATGTTTGTGATTTAAGGATCCCACAAGGAATAGAAGGGATATCATGGCTATTTTAAGGAAATTTGTTACAGCTGTTAGATATTTGAGTCAAAGAAAATGGAGAGAATCTTGAATAAACAATCTGACATCAAACAGAAACAAGTAATAATACAGTATATGATAACCTCAAATTATTAAAGTCAATTAGATTTGACTAATACAATCCATGTGGAAAGCACATCCTGAATGGTTGTGAATATCCTCTGAAAAGACTATATATGGTGACAATCAGATATAGTAGATGCCTTTGCTGAGGCTACAAAAAATGTTTTGAAAGATCCAATTTTGATAATCACACTGGTTAAAAATTAGTTTCCTATACAAGGAAATGTCTCTATGAGATACTCTTTAAAACAATCAAAACCCTACTGTTAAAGAGCAGAGAATAGCAGTATATTTAAAATATCACTTCATCTTTCTACCTGAGATTACAACTGTTCAGTGTCCTGATGTTACATTGCTGGATTAAATATTTCTTTTGAAGAAATCAAGCTAGAAAAATATGAAATGTTCAGAAACATGGCTATCCTATTGAATAGTGTTGAAATTTTAACAACAACTTGACTACATACAGCATATCTGGCTAAACTTGGTATGCAAACATTGGAAAAAAGGAAATATTAAGAGGTTACAGTTACATGGGTGTAGCATTTTGACAATGTGACTAAAAACCAACAGAGCCCGGTGATAATATAAAGTATAAAATTCTTGATGAGTGGTAATGTATCAACATTAAAACCATGCTTGACTCCAGGGTAATCATTTGATGAAAGCTTTGGTGAAAGTATTATCATAGTTTAAACAAATACTACTGTAAAAACAATCTACACTAAAGTTTGGGGGTCAGTCATAAGGTCTTTTCAGTTTTTAAAAGGAAAAGTATATACTGATCTTATTAAATAGAGAAATTATTGTAACCCCAGTTACAAAACATTTTTATTTTGAGATATTTAAGATCAAATTATATACAATGAAAGTTATTTTCCTCATATAGGTATCTCCAATAATTCACTGTAAAAAGAGATAGTATGATTAAAAAGGCTTTGATAAAAAATAAAGTTTTATCATTAAAATATTTGTTATTAAGAGAAAAGACAAAAATGTTTTGGGATTATTTTATTAAATTTTTTAATCCTTTCTAGCACATTTGAAAATTTTGGTTAAAAATCTTGTTCTTCATACGTTCTTGTTCTTCAATGACACAGCATGAGTATGGGAAATTGTAACATCATTTTCACAATATAAAACACTTTTGGAAATTGCAAAAATCAAATAATTGTTGAATATTATTAAACTTTCTAGACTTATGAATTAAATTATCTTAGAAATTGTTATTTTATTTTTTAGAATTTCTTGGTAGAAATAATTTTTTACATCTGTCACCTGACCCCTAACTTTATGCAATTTCCAGAAATTAAATTTGTCCCTCTTCATATTTGTATTAGTTAAAATCAAGAATCCTTGGAAAATGTACCTATTTTTTTTTTCAAACACTCATTTAGTGAAAATCTTAAAATTCTGTATTAATTCAACCTGATATTATGAAGTGAAAACTAAATTTACTAATCATATATTGAAAAGCTTAGTACAAATCTTCAAATACCATTATTTAAAAAAAAAACAAACAAACTTGAATTTTTTACTGCATAAATTTTCTATATATCGTCGACCATAAACAACATTATCAGAAAATAAGAGTGATAGGTATAGTAAATTTACAGCCAAAAATATATAAAATTCAGCAAAGCAGTAGAATACAGGGAATATTTTGTTAAGTTTTTAAGATGACTGAGTACTTAAAAATTATATATAAAAGGTTGCTCACATTAATCCTTATAGAATAATCTGTGTGCGTATATATATATATATATAAATAAAAGGCAATCTGTGAGTCTGTATGTGACTGTTCCCTATGCATGCCTACATTTTTTAAGCTATGCCATTCAAACTTTCTAGGGACACATATCTACAGAGAAGCCAGGTCAACACATACTTTTTGAGTTTTTTTTCAGCAATTTTCCTTTTCACACTATTTGACCAATGGATCCGATTGTTTACATTTGCTCCATAAACATCTAAGATGATTGCTAAATTATGTCATAGAAATCAAATCACACATCTCAAATGCGACTAAAATAATTTTTATTAAAAATTTAAAAAAAAAAACAAAAAACATGAGCCCTTATACTTAATTTTTATTCCGATGTTTTAAAAATTCATTTGGTCAACAAAAAAATGTGAATATTTCCGCCCCGTAATTTTGAAAAACAGAAATATTAAAAAAAAAGTTTTTTTTCAAAAAAAAAAAAAAAAAAAAAAAAAAGCCAATGGTTAATTTCATTATTTAAGTCTTGTTTTTTCAGATTTAATATTTCACACTTTAGGAAATCAAATTTAAAAAAAGCAAAAAAAAAAAAAAAAAAAAAGCCTTTTTTTTTTCACTAAATATTTCATGCAGAAAATCAACTGTCTGTACTTTGTGTGGCATTAATGTAACTTTTTCCTCTAAAATTAAAAATGTCTACACTTAAATATTCTTCGAAAATTTCTGAACTGAGAGCGTAATAGTTTTTATATTTCTAATTTCAGTAAAACAAAATAATTTTTATTTTTATGCTAAATTCATTTAGTCAACAAAAAATGTAAATATTTTCCCTACTAAATTTTGAAACAAGAACAAACACAATGTTGTTTACAATGTCACACAAAACATCAAATCAAGTTTACACAAAACAAAAAATAGATTTTTTAATGGAATTTTTGAACAATTTTTTATATAATTATTTTTTTTATATAACCGAGTTTTAAAGGAATTTATCCATTAAATATTATAAACATTATTGCATCATGAAATTTGATGTTTGTGTGGGTATTGTAAACATTGCATGGGCAATGCTGGACTATGATGCTAGTATTAAATAAATGTTAATCTGTCATCAAACTGTCGAACCTGTGAATGTCTTAAACAGCTACAGCCAGTTTAAAAAATGCATTTCTGTGATGTTTTAAACAAAGTAAATAACAGTTGTTTCAAATGAGATTAATTAAACTTTAAATCAGCTAATATTCCTCAAAGTTTCAGAAAATTATATTTTTGAAAAATTTTTTAAGAGAATTACATTACAATGAATGACAACAAAAAAAAGTGGGGGTGCCAATCAGTTATTTTAATTTTAAAAAATTCCTTCTAGTCAATTTAAAATAGTTTTAAATTAGTTTTTGAAATACAAAATTTTTTTACTCAGTGGAAATAATAAAATTGAAAATATTAAATTTTATCTATTAAAATGAAAACTAAAAAACTTAAAGATTTTTCATTTTTAAAAATTAATTTTAAACCTTTGGTATTGTTTTTTTTGGGAGGTACCTACTCTCATATGTGAAGAATTAAATAAGTTAACATTGGAGAACTCTCAAACATTTGTTTTTGGTATCAGTTTTTTTTATTTTTTTAACCATTAGATAAATTTTTTTCACCTACCAATAGTATAATTTTCTTTTGTATTTGTTGTGTAAGAAGAAATAATGTTAAAGAACATGCTTTTCTGCATTATATTATCTGAAGTTATTTTATTTCCTACGCAATACCGAGTATCCTTGTTAGTTATTAAATGTTGCATTATCAATTAAGAAATACTACTACTACTGAAAAAAATCAGCAAACAAACAAATAACAAAAGTCAGTAGCTACTAAGTAGGTTAAAAAATGGCTTCCTAATCATGTTACAGACTTCATGTGAAATTGTAGAGAAGAGTCAAAGAGAAAGTTCAATGTTGAATTGAGTAAATTATATTTGATCTCTATGTAAATATTGACACCTGTAGTTTCTATTTGTCCATATTTCTGAGATGAGCTAGTATTTACACTATTTCGAACTATCCTCATCTTCGTTGCCATTTTTATGATGTTTCAACCATTGTATGCTCTGGCCTTCTTCAGGCGCTAGGAATTACTAAATAAAACCCTTTATTACAATCCCATTCTCATTTCTTGTGTGAAGCCGCTTCTGATAGTTCGTATTGCAATTTTTTTTTATGTTAATGGTTTTCTCTAGTATTTTTTAATGTTAATGGTTTTCTCTAGTATTCTTTACCAGAGTTCATATTGCAATTTTTGATGTTAATTGTTTTTTTCTGGTAAAAAAGGTTACTGAAACATTAGGTTTACAAGTCCCAGAAATTCAGTCGCTGTTGTCCCTCAAGGACTATGGCCCAGTGGATATAAGCATTGGTTAGTACCAGTGACTTGATCCAAAAGTTCAATACCAGGCTACAGTGGTTAACAAATAACAGAGTTAAAGGGAGATAATTTATGACTACCAGAAGTGGCTTCGCACAAGAAATGAGTGATATACCACAGTGATCGTAATAAAGAGTTCAGTTTGAAATTCCAAGGACCTGAAAAAGGCTGGAGCATAAAAAGGCTAAAACGTCATAAAAATAGCAATGAAGATGAGAAAAATAGTCCAAATAATATAAATAGTGTTATAGTTTCTAATCAGATCTTAAAAATAGTGCAGAATTTAGATGCTTGCCAAGTTAGGTTAACAAAGACTGAACTTGTATTATATGATTTACAATTTTTAAACAAGCTGTTACAATTTATATTTTAAGAGAATGACACAAAAAAAATCTTGTGAGCAAGTCTTGAGTTTTGACTAGAGAAACATTTCTAAGTTATCCTATCACTATTAACCTTCTACCTATTTTTGGCAAAGGCTTCAATCATCTCTGAATTAGTTAAGCATGTCATCTCACATGGCCTCCTTTTAAACAGTAAAATATGGCTTCCCAGTTCTGTAGGTCAACTGTTGATTTGATAACAGTTATAAGTCTGTCAAGCTGTAGATAAGAATAGCAAAGCCTGGGCTGGTGCTTTACATATCTTGAAGGCTTTTGACAGTGTTTGGCATACTGATCTTTACAAGTTGAAAGGTTATGGTATTTCTGGATAAATTCTTGATCCAATTCAATCTTTATCAAATCACAAGTTGTCTTGAATATCCACTCTTCTAAATTTTTTTTTCTTACATTAATGTAGATGAATCCCAGGGATCTATTCTTGGACCTACTTTGTTTCTTATTTTTATCAACGACCTTCCCAATGTTATCAGTTCTCAACTAAGTGTCTATGTTGATGATAACTATTCACTCTAATCTTAGTGGTAAGTTTGATCGGTTCAAATTTTGTAGCTGATCTCAAAAATGATTTTCAATCAGTTTGTTACTTGAGGCAATAAATAGCTTGTTAATTTTAATGTCTCTTAAATGAAACTGCTCTCTTAACCTTCTCACAGAATCTTTTTTGCCTTCTCTCCATGAGATTAACTCGTTGCATCTTTTCAGTCTAACATTTTCCAGTGACACAAAGTATAACACTCTAAAAATTGGTTCATTGTGTTTTCCTAGACAATTTTTCTAGCCAGAATCTATCTTATACCATTATAAGTTTACCATTCATTCATGCATTGAATATTGTTATCACATCTGGCCAGATGCTTCAAATATATATCTTGAGATTTTTCATGAAGTCTAGACAAGAATCTGCAATGTTATTGGTCCTGGTATCTCAGCTTCAGTCACTTCCCCATTGTTACAACAGCTTCTATATGCCTTTTCTATAAATATTTTCATGATAATTGTTCTGATGAGTTTTCATCTTTGGTATCCCAAATTTATGAATTTAAGCACAGTACTAGTTGGCAACTAGGTATCATCATTTTACAATTGAAATCGCTAAATGTAGCCATAAGTTCTATGCTAACAGTTTCTTCTCTTACATTTCTCACTTGCAGAACTCTTCCAGCTTTTCCAGTCAACTTTGATCTTCTGAAATTTAAATGTCAATCATTATCTTCTGTCTTCACGAATCTAATTCTATTGTCATCTTTCCTCAAATAACATTTTTCACAGATTCTTTCACTATCAGTAATCCCTTGTATGTTTATCTGTGACTTTATCACCTTGCTTAGAGTAAAATTATTAAAAAATAAATTAAAATTAAATAAATAAAATAGAATTATGAGGAATAAATCCACATGTACACAAACTAAAGTAGGTGAATTCTAAGATTTTGATCTTCTGGTTTTCATTTTGTATTGCTTAAAAAGACAAGTTTAAAAATTTAAAACACATGCTTTTATATATTAGAACATTGAATAAGTTCTCATTGATTTTTCATGAAAATTAATGTTTTATTTACAGGAATTACTAAGAAACATGTCACTAAATGTATTATCCATTGCTAGCCACTACTTTTTCCCCATCTTTCTGGCAGCATTTGAATTCCACATTGGAAAAATAATATATCTTTTGAGGCTAACCACGACTGGATCCATATTTTGGCATCTCCATAAGCTGCTCAGCCAGGCCATGTGCTATTGATCGGAACAAGTTATAATTGGACAAGGCAATGTTTAGTGAATACAGTGGGTGGCGTAGGACTTCCCATTTAAATGTTTCAAGTAGGTTTTCATTCGTTTTGCAATCTGTGGCCTAGCATTGTCATGTTACAAAATCACTGTAGTGGGACTGGTCATATAGCAGCCATTTTTTCTTTAATGCTCAGATCAAACACATCAATTATAGCTGATAGCAATCTTCTGTGAGGATTTCATAATAAACTAACCCAGCTAATCCCACCAATGTTAAGTTTCGCACTATAGTTATTTGGCTTTGCCACTGATGTTGATGCATGACTGGGCTTACCCCATGATTTTCTATGCTTAGGGCTATTGTAGTGTATCCACTTTTCATTGTTGGTCACAATATGATGCAAAAAACCTTTTCTTTTCTGCCATTGAAACAGCTGTTTGATATCTCTTGGCTTCAACTTGAACAGCACCCAATGCCTTTGCTTTTGAATCATTCCTAATGCTTTCAAATGTTTCGAAACTTGTGTAATCAACTTTTAATGATTCTGCGAGTTCAGCTTGTGCCTGAAATGAGTCTTCATGAAGTAATGCCTCCAATTGTCTTCAAATTTTTTGGTGCACTAGAGCATTCTTTATCTTCAACATCAAAATCATTACTGTGTAAGCATCTAAACCAATCTCTACATGTTTTCAACAAAGCATGATCACTGTAAGTCTTAACAAAAATTGTGTCTGCTTCAGCTGCAGAGTTGTTTTGAATAAAGTAGTGCAATAAAATTCCATGCAAATACACTTTCTTTGAGATTAAATCCAACATGTTTAATGCTTTAAAAAACAAAGTTGTTTACACTTCGGCAAAATGACATACACTGAATTTCAAGCTTGCTTATAATTGCATTATCTAAAACTACATGCACGCAGTTTTGGGAACGACATCTACTGGAAAACATTGAGAACTTATTCAAGGTCCTAAAAGTGTTTTTATTTTTTGTTTACAAAAAACAAATGGATGTGTAAGGCAACTTTGAGAATGTTTAGAATAAACATTTTTAAGAAATCCGATATTTAAAAAATAAATAAATAATAGTCATTGATTGGGCACAAAAGTCGTTTTTCATATACTAATAATTTTATGATATATTAGGATAAATAAAATACTATAGAGTAAAATCTAAAAGATACTAATTTCCTAAATCACTGTAAGCAAGTTCGCTTCTTTCTGAATACACTGTAATTGAGCTTGTGCCAAAATTCTGTTTTTCCAAATATCATATTTTCAGCCCCAAATATACAATTAGAGAAACATCTTATTCAAAACCTTGAATACTAAAAGAAAAAAAAATTTGAACATATACATTAAAAACAACAAATAAATGGTAGAAAATCTACAACCTGCAGTTACATTAATGTTTGCTTTCTTTCAAAAAAAGCAAGCAGGCAGGTAGAGTGATCAGATGATTGGTTTTCTTGCACTTTCACTTATCAGTAACACATGACCAGTTAGAGCAGGTGGTGCAAGTTACAACTTGCATAAGACACTATCAGTTGACTGACAATAACAGGAGAAATGATGCATTAGGCACTAGAATAATCTAACAGCTAAAATTAGAGAGAGAGAGAGAGAGAGAGAGTGAGAGAGAAAGAGAGAGAGAGTGTGTGTGCGTGTGTGAGAGAGAAAGAGAGAGAGAGAGATGAAAACAAATATTTATTTTATTTAGATTTAGCACTTTAAAGATATATTCATTAACAATTAAGTTATAAAAACAAGAGAACTAGACAATCACTTCACAATGTTTTGAAAATCAAAAGCAGAAGAATTGTTAGATTTGAAAAACACTGTATTGATAATCAATCTAAAAGGTGAAATGAATCAATATCAAGTAAAATTAAAATTTGAAGTTCCATTATGAATAACCAGGGCTATCAAAAAACTGAATTGCAAGATAGTAAAGATGATATATTTATGCTAAAATTAACAATATACAATATCTTCACCATACAAGTTTATTATAACACAAAAAGCCATTTAAATCAGTAAACATTTAGCAAAGAAAGCAGTGGTCAATCAATATTGTTCATCAACCCATAATATAATCAGTATAACGGCAATTTAACCTGAATCCTTACAAAAGGACCATATTATGATGAAAAATTGAAACTTTCCTATCTAACAATTCTTCTGCTTTTGATTTTCAAAACATTTGTAACAGATTGTAAATTGTCATTGAGTAAAGCTGTTCACAGAGTTAAATAGATCCAAAAAGCCTTCTAATTTTGAATCTTGTCAATTGATATTTCATTAATATATTTTATCCAATCTAATTAATAAATTATTCCAATAAAATTCAACTTTTCCTTGTGCTATGAAGTTCTTAGAAGTAGTAAAAATCAATTTCAATAAATCAATTGTTGCTTGGTCTTCTTTTGACATCATGGACATGTTTTTTTAGCTACCAATTTACTTAGCTTTTTGCATTCATCTGTTTACAATCAATTTTTATTGACATACTGCTGAACAGTAGATGTTGACAAACTCTTCAGAGGAAGCTAATTTCTGCTTCTATCCCTTCTCCTCACATGTACATAAACTCACAGTGCTAAGAGAAATAGAGTGCCACACAAAATACATTTCTTGTACTTCATTATAAAAGAATGTTTCACGCTAAGTAAATGTGTTGTACAACAAAGGACTTCTGAAACTGAATTTTAATCAGAAATTATATAGTTTATCCAAAACCAATTTGGTTACAACTTTTTTTTTCTATTTATATATAAATTACTTAGTCAAAAAAATGGTAAAATTATTTGTAACTTACCAGTGGCAATTCTACGGGATTCAATTAAAACTAAAACAAAAGTTTCAAGAAAACTTATTTTCAAAAATTCAATATAAAGGTTAGTTATAGAAAATGAGTAGAGGTACCTATTCTTAGTAATTTCATCAATTTTGTCAATGTTCAAACGGGCATTCACAATCAGCCTAGTGAATGAATTACCAGTCTGTGAATTATCCAGTTAATGACTATGCCCCAAGTCCTACCATTCAATCAAACTTACATTTTTGAGATAATAGTAGCATAAATTGACTCTGCTCTTCAAGTAAATTTCTATGAATATCGATGTAAAATAATCTACATTAACTTTTGTTGAAAACTAGAGAAATAAGTAAAATTGAAGCAGTATGCATGTTAACTTGGGTTTGTGTCAATCCAGCTGTCCTATTTTAGGTTTTGTTTCAGGATTATGAAGAAATGATATTATTTAAATTATTTCCTTATTTCAAAGTAGCTTCCTGACCATATGGTTGAACTTTACTGAAAACAAATTAATTTTTTAGCTGATTTTTCTACAGACATGGTGCTCACAACATTTTGATTGATTTCGTTGCATTGTCTTGTTTTCGCATTTATTTTTTGCGCTTCAAAGAAGTTTTGTAGAGGAAAAAATCAAAGCAGACAAATCACTGTTCTGCTAGTATTTTTTTAAAATTTTTTTTTTAATCATATCACCCCGGGCAAGGCGGTAACGCCACTGATGTGCAGGGGGCTACATAGGAGTGAAAAGATTGGAAGAGAGAAAACCAGAAACCATATCCTAAGCAGGAAACAAGGGATGAGCCTCTTCAACTGTTCAATAGACGTGGGTGAAGTGTGAACCGGGCGATAGTTTATTCTATCTACTCCAATTGAAAAAAAAAAAGTGAGAAGATTGGAAAAGAGAAAACTGGAAACCGCATCCTAAACAGGAAACAAGGGATGAACCTCTTCACCTGTTTAGTAATAACCCTTTGATTTTGTTTTGAAATTAACCTCTCTTGCATTCCAACAGCTTGAGAGTGAAAAAAAGAACAAGGATAGATTAAAACTCCACTACTAAGAATGAAAAATTATTCCATTTAATTTAGTGAAATAACATACTTATACTCAACAAACTCATTTCTAAGTTGGATATATGATAGTGATGTAGTATGAAAATGAAGTCACTGCTTGATTTTGCACCCCCCCCCCCCCCAACAGCTTAGAAAAAATCTTGGCCCCTAAATAGAGACGTGGTTGCATATTCCAAGTTTTTTTTTTAATAGATAATGAATTGTAGAGGTTTATTACTATTTTGGATTTTATGTATCTCGGCATTGGTTTTTTTTTTTTTAAAGGCTATTACATATTGAGTACATATGATTATGATAAAATAAATTGATGATAGTGCTCAGTACTTTTGAGTGTTGTGAGACTTCCTCAAATAAAACAATTAGTTTATTGACAACATAATTTAGAAAACTGTTATTGATAAATGTTTAATGTTATCTACTTCTTTGCTTTCATGATAATGAGTGAAGTTAGCTGAAAGCTCAGCACCTTAAAAAAAAAATTATTTTAAACTTTCAACACCATGATGCATGCAGAAATTAATTCACCAACAAGAAAAACTTACAAAACTTGTTTGAATTAAAATTTTCTGCCTTGACACACACACATACATATAGTTAAAAGTATGTGATTAGGTTAAAGTAGGTATAAAGCAGTGGTTCCCAAACTTTTTTAGAAGGTAAATTTGATCATGTATAAGCAAATTTTATGTGATAAAAAGTACATTTAAAAATAAAAAACAGAGATAAGGTTAAAGGAAAAAACCAGATTCAAAGTCATTGATAACTATCTCCTCAAATTTGTGAATCCTAGTTACTATATTCTTAATACTTGATATAATGCAAAAATATCACTATAATAAAATCACTCAATAACTATTTATATTGGGACTCATGCACACAGATAATCCATAATTTAAATTTTGAAATCATATTTTTGGCTTAATTTTTTAACACTGTTTCTAAATCTTTGATTCGATTTCAATTATTACACCTCACCTGCTATCCTCTTCCACTGCACCTATGAAGCATGCCACAACATTTGAGAAGCATTGGTATACAGGATATGAAAAATATGTATTTACAGGTGAAAGGTTATGATGAAATATCTTTCTTGGGTGCCTTGCAAAATGAATAAATGAACAGCTTTAGCAAACAAACATACATGGAAGTATGTCCGAATATAACAAATTAATTAAAAGTAGTATATATTTGATGAAGTGCTGAAAAGTTCTTAGCTTGTCCCACTTCCCCAAAACTGGCCAATCATGATTTAAAAAAAAATTTTAAAATCTTCTTGATTAAGCCAACAGCTTTACATTATCTACCTGATGAAGAATGCATACCCCAAAGTGTATAATATTAAATCTTGTACAGCTGCAGTTATCTTAATTAGAAATTGCTGCATAAATGTGCATTTATATTATCCTTGCACTTTTTGTTTACTGCATTACTATGCTTCTATATTTTCTTCCTCTTATGCAGCATTATTCTCACACCAAAAAAATTTTGAGATCTACTTATATAGGTCACAATGTCAATATACATTTAGTTGCAAACAACTACTTATGGAAGCACATCTGCTTCATTTTAGGGCAAGTCTTAACAAATATTACCATCTTGGACATAAGCCAGAAAGTATAACCTTTAGAAATAGTGTTTGAAGGAGTCTCCAATTTCAGATAATTGTTTGGTGAATTAGACAAGTCAATATGGTAAATGAATTTGTCGTATTGCAAGATTCTGCATCAAGTTTTATTTTTATCATTTGAATTAGTAAAAACAAATATTCAAGATAAACTTATTTAAATAACTTTTCATTTCTGTATGAATTTTATTAATACAATTTGTACAATTTAATACAATTTGTACAATTGTGTAAAGGTTCACCTATATATTACTAAAAGCAGAAACTGAAAACAATATCCAGATAAAAAACACAGGCAACATCAAGTACATGCTTCATGACTAAATTCAACAATATTTAATTATAGTAGTGCATCAATATACTTTATTGTGCACTTCCCTTATATATCATATCAACTGAAGACAGCAAAGAAATTGAACTTATTGAAGTTAAGATATATGCCAAGATAAAGGCAAATCTAAAGAGTCTTTCACTAAGAACAGCTATAATTAGGATTAACAAAAAAAAAAAAAAAAGATACCTTTGTTGTTTCTTCATTAAGCATATACTTGCCAAAGATTGACAGTAGTTTTATTAATAAGACTTCACCAGGTAAAACTGGTTGGTTTTGTTCATTGCATATCATTTCAATAGAATTTAGCTATAAATAATCTAATATAAAATACAATGTGACATATCAGTCATGCAGCTTGATTTCCACTTCTTACTAATGAGATATTCCATTGTTATTATGAAAGATATATTTGATATCATTGAGCAAACACTCCTATTATTACCATATCACCATAACTACTGCAAAGGGATTGTATTTTTCTTTATTACTTTTGTTATGTGCTATCTTAGGATACTATCATGTTTAATAATTTGATAACAGTCAACTGTATAGAAAAAAAAAAAAATAGATTACCAAAGCAGAAAATAACCAATGCAATTGTTAAATTACATAACAGTGCCATCAGTTGTCTTAATATGGGTTCAGTTTCAATACTATAGATCTTTTAGATATCAGAGTTTAACTGTGACCCTTGATTTTAAGTTCAATGGAGAAGGTACAGCTTGGAAATAAACTTTGGTTAGTTTCTACTTTGTATCCCTGGCAAATTGAGTTGATTGTTTGATCTACAAATCACATTAGCTAATGAGTTTCTGAAAACTTTGCTCTTCGAGCAGTTTTGACACAAAACTGAAAAAAGACGTTTTTATGCATTCATTTGATGCAATGCTGTATTGTTTCACTACCCTTTCCAATAAGAATTTTGTTTCAATAATATTACAATGCATAGACAGAAATCTGGAGAACAAAAGTGAAAGAAAAAATGTGAACACACATGAAAGAATTCATTACTAGATATGTTGATTACTATCATAATGCTAAGTGAAATACCCAAGAAAGGTATTTCATCATAACTTTTCACCTGTAAATACATATTTTTTATATCCTGTACACCAATGCTTCCCAAATGTGGCATGCTTCATAGGTGCAGTGGAAGAGGATAGCAGGTGATGTGCATAAAATCAAAAACTTAATCTAAACCTCAAAATTAAAACTAAGAAATCTGTGTGCCAACACTAAGTTCAGTTGCAAATCTCTTGTGAACAGCCAGCAACATAGAAACAAAAACAAAGTCAGAAATCCAATTTTCCCCTTGCAACAACAGAAACCCGCTTTTGCTCATCAAGCTCAAAAACTCCTAGTAAGCAAAAAAAGCAACAACCTTTATTTGCCAAGCAATTTTTCTGATTGGACATGGAGGAAAGAATCATTAGTGTAACTTCTGATACTCATAACAGTTCTTGTTGTGCTCATAATTTGATTTAGTTTTTCTTCTTTGCCACATTTTCCACCATAGAAAACATGACATGTTGCTGGGTTTGATGAGGTAATTCGCCGTTTTCTTTGCTACACTCCCTCCGATTTCATTATCACAAATCAGACAGCTTGGAGCAGCTCTCTTTATCATGGTACTTCATTGTAATGGAACTATCTCTATTATGGGTGTATCTCAAGTTTCTGAAATCTTTGCATCTGTGGAAGCATCAGATTCATAGATCTCTATCTGATCACTTTCAGATGATGAATCATTGTTGGAGTTGCACATCAATGTATCAGAGTCAATAAAAGATGAAGATCTTTTACATGCCAAGGCATCCCATCAACTATTGCTTGTGAACTTACAATGTGTCATGTGATACACTTGATACCTAAAGGTACACCGGTTATGGGGAGCCTTCACCCACACATTGTTCCAGACTTAAAGTGATTCCTTCAACAATCAGGTAGTAATGTTGTACTAATTCTATTTACTTTCAATTGGTAATAGTGAATCATATTGGCAATTGCATTAGTAGGCAATATGTCCTCCTTCGGCGTGATATTATGCCAGTACATTGTTATCGAACACTGCTTTCTTGCTGCAATTATCTTTATGTTCTAATGAGATCTTTCCACTGTACCATTACCTGCAGGAACATATGCACAATGAAAAAATTGGAGTTCCCAGTGTTACATGTTATATTGACCAAAACACAGAGCTAAATCACAGACAAATATTTAATTTACAAAATCACAAAATAAAAATATATTTACAAATATACAGTTTTTGTTGCATTCAAAACAAGAAAGAGTTTACTACTGGTGAGTGTTACGAGAAGAGAAGAGGAAGGTAAGGTGTCAAGTATCTTTACCCAATTAAGCTAGCGAAGTAGTTTAAGTGCTATACTTTTGGAAATCCTCAAATGTGTTTAGAAAGAATAATTATTAAATTAGTCAATGAAAGAGTCAAAAATTTCTATTTACCCACTTAGTTCCATAAGGTTCTCTTTCAGGTTTTAGTTGGTTGACAACTTTTCATAGAGATTCTTTTCGCTGGATATACAAATCCTTGAATCAAAGCCGGAGTTGATAATATCAGCAAATCCTTTTAACAACTACTCTTTTCCCAAGACCTATTTTTGTAGGAGTTAATACCTAATTTGCATATTTCTAGAATTCTCTAGATTTTACTGGAATATTCTCAAACATTCTAGCATCTTCCAAAACGTTCTATTCATAATTTCTCTATTTAACAACTACTTCATGAATTAAAACTTTTTTTTGTAATAACAAGTAGGACTCAATAGAATCCCTTACTATAACTTTTTAGACATTATTAATATTATTTTCATATATAAATGCATTCTCGTAACACCAGTCATCCACGAAATCTTTAAAGAACTTACTGTGAAATGCAGTGTCACTGTCAGTTAAGATTTCTGATGGTGGGCCTCATTAAAAAAAAAGTTTCCAACTGTCAGATGATGCTTCTAGAGTCTTACCAAAGCAGGTGTCACCATAATGCAAATTGACTTGAGCTGCAGTCAATCAACATAAGATATTGTTGCTCACCATAATGTGTAATATTCATTCCCAAGTGGGCTCATATACCAGTCACACTTAGATTGCCTCAGGGCCAACGATTTGAGGCTGTGTCAATTGACTGGCATTCCTTGCATTTTCTGACAATTGCCTTGACAGCCTTCTTGGATGTCCCAGAGTAAACTTTTCTCACAAAATACAGCATCCACCTGATGCCAGGATGTCCACTTTGGCAATGCAGAGTACTTATCTGATCCAGAATGGTTTCATTCACCATGAAAGCACATATAGGTTGTGCTAGGTTGACCTAGTTCTTGATTACATCATACCATCATTGCAATACTCTTGTAAACCTATCTGCTTAATTCTCACTCAACGTTACTAAGCCTACAGTGATCAATAAATTATACTATTGGATCAACTTTTTAAGAATATTCAAACACCTACAAATCAGAATCTCACTTTTTGCCCTTAGTTCATATTCTGGCTTTGCCACTGAGCATGTTTGATACCCACCAGTGTACACATGCAGAGTCTGAAGAGATGCAACTCTGTCACACACCACTGTAGTGCCAAATTGACACCCTTCAGGATAGCATGCAATTCTGATAAATTGATATGTTGTGCACTCTTTACAGAGTGCAGCCAACATGCATTCTATACCCCATTTCCGTTAACCTCCAACGAAATTCCTATGCTTAAGAGGAGCATCTGTCATTTTGTCATTCCAGCCAGACATGATTGATATTGTTCTGCATTTAACAAATGATGCAAACATGAAGCCAACCACACACAGAAACATAAGACGTTCAGTCACGTCAAAATCTCAGTAACTGATGGAATGTTATTTTCATGTTTCCACTTAAGTGTGTCATTATCCTGCTCAACAAATAGACCCAGCACATGAGTACCAAGTTCCTTTTCAGGATAAAGCTGCAGCCAACCGTTATCAAGCCAGGTGGCAGCTCATGGTTGTATTCCTCTTTGACACCTTTTGATATTGGGTATTTGTGCATCCTGTTTCACAAACTTCCCAGTGATTGGCAATCTGACCACTTCCATGATCTTTTTGTCTGGGTCGAATTTGGCACACAAATCAGGTTCTTTTATTTTAATGGCAGAGCAACAAACCAACTCATGCTTGGGAAACCATACATCGCCACCCTCTGTTATTTGGAGTCCATCTAACTTTTTAAGAGTTGGACCCAAGCAACAGGTCAAAACTCAATAGCTCTCCATCCCCTACTAAGACTTTGATGTTGAAGAAGGTATGTATTGTCCATATCAAGCTTAATTTGTCCAACTCTGCAGCATTTGGGGGTATTACCGTTTATGGAGAGTACGTCCATCTTCATCTCTCAGTTCTGTTCACATGAACATTTACGACAGGTAACGCATCATTCACAACTCAAATGGGGAAGAGACTGGTGCTGATGTCTTGTTCCCTTCCTCTTTTCCTGCGCACACTAAAGCAATATGGCCTAATCACTGACACCAGAAGCAATCCATCATTGTGAATGACCTGCGTGGCTGATAGGCATTTTCTCGTCAAACCAGGCAGTCTCTGGAAATGTGATTCCACCCAGAGCATTGATAACATCACATAATCTCCCAGCATTTAGAAGTTTATCACCTCTGCCTGGTGAAATAATGGCCGAACTATTTTCTCACTTAGAGTTTGATCCTTCATCATGACCTAAGCTCAGTCCAACAGTTAATTTGTAGTCATGTCTTCCATCCTAGAAGACACGTGCAGTAATTGCATGATGTTTGCTGGTAATCCTGCTATAAACGCACACAATAGTCCTGCTAGCTTCTTCAAATCAGCTAGAAATATATCAACACATTCATCAAAGGCAGTCAGTGTTCCATGAACAGCTCATAAGCTAAGAAACGATCTGGTGTAAAGGCAATTCACAGGGCTCATTTTATCTGCTTGACATCTGCTTTTTGCTCCATATTTAGCTGCTGGTAAATGGCAAATGCTTCTCTTGTCAATCTCAAGGTAAGAACAACCTTCTTTATTCCACACAGATCACAAACAAGATCTACTTTTTCAATCCATTCAGTAACTGATTGTCCAGTCACAGAACCATCAAATTCAGGTATCAACTTGACATCAAATGTCCTATCCATTATAGTGCTGAATTAACTTTTAAGAAATCTGTGTGTTAACAATAAGTTCAGTCGCAAATCTGTTGTGAACAGCCCAGCTGGCAACGCAGTAATGAAAACAGGGTCAGAAATCCAATCTTCCTTTCATGACAGCAGAAACGCCCTTTTGCTCACCAAGCTCAAAGAAAAAAAAAAAAAAAAAAAAAGAGCAATGGCCTTTATTTACTGAGCAATTTTTCTGATTGGCCATGGCAGACACGGAGGAAAAAACCATTAGCGTAACTTCTGATATTCATAGCAGCTTTTGTGTTACTAATTTTTATTTAATTTTTTCTTCTTCGCCACATTTGGAACATTTTCTGCAAAGGAGGCTAACTGTGCTAATATTTTACACTGCAAATATTATTTTGGAGTAGGTTAGCATTTTAGTGTATTTCTCATCTGACTGGAAATGAACAATCTTCCTTGTATTGTGTGAACTTTTGTCTCATTGAGGTATCCTGTACTTAAAGGCTAGGTCAGGAAAGTAAAACAAAAAAAGCCAAGGATACAAGTACATTTTTGTCAGTTGAAACATAAAATAATTTCTTTCTCTTTAGTCTGATCTTATTTTGAAAGAGACATACTGAAAGAACAAAGGCAAAATACTATTGAATAATAGTTGATACAATACCTGATGTTTCACATACCAAACATATATCATATTACCTTCATTGTATAAATAGAAAATTTAAACTTTCTCCTTTGAAGACTTGAGAAAACATGTTCTGACATTGCAAATCTGATTAAGGAAAAATTAGAGATCAAGGATATGACTGGTGCCAATATGATTGGCAAGTACAAAGGACATTACTTGATGAAAATTCTTTGTTATTTTTTTCTACTGTGTGGGTGCCATACACTGAATTTGTATGGCATGGATTTGACAGAATGTTGCACTGAAGCAGTTAACTTTTTCAGAATGACTGCAAGTGCCTTTCATATCTTTTCCTTTAATTCAAATGTTAAATTCTTATGACACACACAAATCATCAATCATTGCATCATTTGTCAACTGTCATTTGACCAGCTTGAAATGATAGTGTGAAATCATTATCATCAAATCACAATGATAATAGTTATGTAGGATTTTCTGAAACTTAATCTGACACTAAGAAACCATAAACGATGTAACAGGAACTATTAAAGATATGTTGTTTTCAGGTATATTATTCATGTCATCCATTTGGTTCAAATTTTTGGTTGTCATTAACATCTGTAATTTACACATTTATTTGTCACTATTTAAATTGAGGCAGGCAATACTGAAAGGCTAATTATAACAAATCTGTAGAAAATAATGGAATAATTTAAAACTACTGACAAAAATGTTATAAACAATCTGAACATTGAAATTGAACTACAATTAAGTTTTTAAAGGGAACCAATGAATAGTTATTGATATCTATGCAGAATCATTATTTCAGACATCTACTTTTTATATTATTGTCATTGATGGTCTAACAAAAATTTTGAAACCAAGGAAAAAAAAATGATATAAATTATTTCATTCTTTTTGAAATACTTGTGCATGTCAGAAAATAGATATCACTTGTAATGAATTCCAATACTGTAATGTACAACATCTATTTTGATTGAAAAAAGTCTTTGGTCTTTATAAAATCAAAAGAATCTATCATGTCCAAAGGATGTTTCCTACCAAAGTTCAATGAATATATATGACATTTTCAACAAAGTCAAAATCAAAGTACAAAATTGATAAAATATTTTCAAGATTTTACAACATATCAGAAGAATTTATTAAAATAATCTCAATTTCATGTAGATTGTATTAACAGGGCTAAAACAAATGACAGTATACTATCATCATGTTGCTACCCTGCAAAAAAGGTCATAGTCATAAATGTAGATGATACCAAAACAAAATTAGCTAAGAAAGAAAAAGAAGCTGTAAAGTTAATTTTATTTTTTTCAATACAAAATACAGTTTCATCTAGTTGAAAAACAGATTATTAAAGAGGAAATGGATTGACTGAGCATAACCTTCAGGTTAACCTTTTTGTTGATAGCATGTCATTTTATTAATTTTACACATTATTTAAATGTGCTTGCTAACATTGAAAGATAAGTGAAATTGTTCTCACTTGCTACCTAGTATACTTGCAGTGTTTCACTAGTGAAAGGTGAGGGGTAGGTTAGTGTCTTTTTGTTAGCTGAAAATAAATTGTTTTCAGTCTATTAGCAAACACCACTAGTATCAGAATGTTTGAGAGGAATTATAAGCAATGCAAGGCAAATTTACAATTTTTTTAAAGTTTGGAAAATAAAATTCTAAATCCTACTCCATTCTTTCTTAAAAATTATAGTGTGTACATGTATGTATGTATATATTTTAGAGATGTAAAACTATGTTATTTAAAAAACAAAACATTTCTGGCTGCACAATTTATCTAAAGTGTCAAAAAGATAATGTAACTTTTAGCCTATAGACACTGAAAAGTAGAACTAATTTTCAATAAAAATAAGTTATAAAATTTCTCAATAACTTCTTTTTCACTAAAAAAAATTGTGAAATGCATGACTAAAAAAGAAAATCTATTATAAATATAATTTGTTATTTTCATTCTGGGGTAAACATTGTCAAGAAAAGAAGAAATACAAAAATATCTAAATGTCAAGTAGCATACATATAAGGCAAATAAAAAAAAACAGCATTTAAAGCAATAGTGTAACACCAAGGCAATAGAACAAACAAGTGTTGCCAAACTTGAAATGGTATATTTAGCTACTAATATTTATTTATTTTTGACATTAACTTTTTTTAAAATAGCATATTCTTCCACTATCTTCTACATTCTTTCACTCAACTTCATAAACCCATCCTCCTGGAATTAAAAAAAAAAAAAACATAACATCTGCCTTTTGCCAATTCCCCAGCAAATCGATATATTTTTCTCATCATTTAGAGAATTCTAAACAAATCATAATAAATGATAATCCAAAATAACGTGTTGAAGGTGAATAAGAGTGAATGCATATAAGTTTTTTGCTTGATCAGCTAAGAAACACGAAGTCCGACTTAAATAGGATATCATACCAATTCTCTTTATGGTTTATCTTCATTTGAATTTTGGTAGAGTACTTATTAAAAAATGGTTAGTTCTCTGGAATTGTTCATAGATAACTTCGCCTCAATCCTACTATATAAATGGTATCTTTCTTGAAGATGAACTTTCTGTATGGTTAGTAGCATTTCAATTAATTCAGGATCTCTTGCTTCATGTTGTTGTTGTAAAGCATCTACTTTACATCGCCCATTGCAAAAAAAAAAAAAAAGTACATTTTCATTTAATTAGTAAATCATAGAAATATAATCCAGTTTATTTTTTCCTTTACTTATGAGGAGGTCAACTATCAATGTGATTAACATAATCAAATGTTTACTAATATTTAATTTTAAATATTTTGAGTATCTATCTCATACATTGTATAAAGTCAATTATACTCAAATTAATATCTTTATTTCTTCATTATCAATCTCAACTAGTCTATCCAACCTCGATGCATCATTTGGTAAGAAATCTCCAAAGCAAAAATTTGTAAACCACTTTTAACACATTTGATCATTCAGAATAACTGTTTTTGTATTTAAAATATATTTACTTTTAAGATAAAATGTATACGTGAAAATGTCATTTTCTTTCATCTTACAAAAACACACACACATTGATATGACAGCTGTCACAATAAACTCAAAAACTTTTTGAATGAAATTATGAAACTGTTCTTATTGCCATCTAATGTCAAAAGAAAAATGACCAAGAGGCTAACCAACTTGATTCAATTGGCAGCTGAAAAAAGAAAGCATTTGAAACTAGTAAGAAATACTGAAATAAATTTTTCAAACCCAAACTTAGAAAACAAGGTGATTTCTTGAAAAATAAAACAAGAAAAAAAATGTTAGTAAGCTCAACTCCAAGATGGCATAAGTTTCTCACAAGCACTAATGCTTCAAGAGTGTCCAAGGCAGAGGCTAGAGAACAGATTCATGCAGAAATGTTGAATACAAATCTGAATATGTTTGTGTAATAATTTTGAAAACCACAAGGTCCTTGATTGATCTCATTGATGTAAGCAAGAGAAAAATTTCTATTAAGATCAGTGAATAAAAACAAAAATCAAACCACTACACTTTTCATAAGCTCCATGACAAATGTAATGTAAGCACAAGTAAATAGAATTCAAATGGCCTAACATTAATTTTAAATTATTGCTCATTTAAATTTCTGTTAAATAATCAAAATATATAAAAGATTCAGTGGAGCAACGAATTTAATAATGGCTCAGTAGACATGAGGCTAAGGATCTTAGGGTAAAATAAAGGTATCTACATATCTGAATCATAACAGAAATTGCTACAATTTTGAGTAAATGTAATATTGGAGAAACCTATTAAAAAAAATAAATCAAAATAATAAAAGCAGAAAAAAAAAACATGCAAATTTCTTTAAATGTTCAAAAATGGAATTTTTGATATTAAATAGATACTAAACAGAACTGAGTGTACAGGTAGTTATTATGGTTAGTCTTATTGTAAGTATTGCAAATTAGGATTTTATTTTCAATATATCTAAAAGTCTTTAATGCAGAGTTTGACAAAATATTAAAAACAGTAATAAATTTATTTTGGTAGCTCAATTAGCAACCAAGTCAAAGTTAGAACTTAGAAAATTTTGTTTGATGCACAATTATGCCAACTTTAACAGTGTATAACTGAAAGTATAGGCTTCAAACAAGTGAAAATTCATTATGTCATGTAGAAGGGCAATATAGACTTTATATAGGTTCCATTTGAACACCTAATGTTTTGAAACTTCTTGTTATGATTGATAGCGCAATAGAGATGAAACTAATTTTTTTGAAATAATAATAATAAATCATATTTACATCATGTAAAAACAGCCAGAAGCACAATTTGACAATAAGGCCTGTTTTAGACGAAAAGCATACAATGCTGAACTTGCCATAAAAAAGTATCCACTGGAGGTACATAAGTGCAACTTTATCAATTTTTGGAGGAGAAATTTAGTAATCCAACTCTTATCAGTAACATGAATACCTTTTATTTTAGATGTACCTATTTTTTGAAAATTATATGAAATTATAAAATTGACTCCTCAAAAAAAAAAAAAAAAAAAAAGTAATGACTACAAAATTTAGAAACAAATCAAAATACATTAATTAGAACTGATGAAAATGACTTTCTGGACAGTTGAAATAGTCGTCCTGCATTTCCTCTTCTAATAGCAATTTTCAGTTTGACTTTGTTTATAAACCAGTATTCCTGGAATACTCCATATCCTATCATCATTTGAAAATGGTATTATATCAAATTCTCATTTAAAGACAAACAAGGACCATAAAAATAACCATTTCTGCCCTTGATTGGATCTAAAATTTTGATTATAACATTGGACAGAGATGTAATATCAATGACTTGGGCAATGTAAAAGATGGAGTAATAGTATACAGTCATCCATTGATTTTGGCATTTGAAGCAGTTCTTTTACATCACAAATGATAGAATTGTTCTAATACTCAAATGACCTTCTTTGTTCCTTTAATGATGAACTTCCATTAAAAGTTATATCACTATAATATCCATCCTCCCCACATCAGTTTTTAGCATTAACTTCTCTCATTTAGAAAAAGATTACTTCTCAGGATGTGGAGTTCATCTACTGAATAGAATTTTAAATGTAAATTTTATTAAACACCCAGATAGCGTCTTTGGTGCAAAGCATACTAATGCATTAAAAGATAAATACTCACTTAAAAAAGAGGTTATGCTTACTATCTTCTGTAACAGGAGGTTAAGGAAAAAAAAAATTACCAAAAGAATGCTGATTTTCAAAAGTTAAACTATGTTTCTGTTTGAATTTCTGGGATAAGGAGTTATTTACACTATATTCAAACTATTGCCCTCATCTTTGTTGTTATCACTGCCTTCCTCAGCATATTGATCTGGGTAACCAACAAAGAATTCTGAATTGAACTCTTCATTTAATCTACAGGGATAGACTGTTCTCATTTCTCTGCTCATGTCTAAGGATATTTTCTTATTTTTATTAAACTATTCAATTATTGCTTGTCCATTTCTACTGAGTACAAGTACGCACTTTCTAACCCAGGGATTAAACTCACCAAATTCAAACATTTTTATCCACTAGGCCATTGTCACATAGGACAATTTGCTGCAGTGAAATTAAAGCTTTAAACCTAATTTTGCTGACATTTGTCTTTCTTTATTAGTAGTTCCCATATTGTATTTCTATGCTACACTCACTAAGGTTCTCAGTCAGCATTTGCGCAAATTCTTTCAAATGTTTAACTCTCCAGTACTCTTCCTTGTCCAGTATTTTTCACTTCATTTCACAGGGACTGATGACTACCCCTTCCCATCCATACTTGATCAGCCTTGCCCAATTTCATGATCTCATTTCTATGTTCCTCCAGCCTTACTATAGGAGGTGACTTGTTTCACCTTTATATTTCCTGCCACAATTACAAGGGATTAAGTACATGTAATTCTTGATCATATTCTCTCCATGTTGGGCTTTACTCAGTCGAGATTTCTTTGTAGAGTGGAACAATTTCTGAATATTGTCTATGTTGTATAGACTGCAGATTATCTGAATTTTTTCCAATAAGCCCTTGACATAAGGGAGACTGTGGCAGTTTTCTGGTCATCCTCATCATTTCTTTTGTTTCCACCTGCAGATGTTATGTTTGCTATGTAGTTGTTGTTCTGAAGGGTACATTCATTTCCTGCTGGTATGTGTCCAAAACGCTACTTATGATTCTTGCCCAGTGTTGTAGGCATCAGACAATCCCTTTCTTCACTGTATGGATGGTGTACTGAAAAGGCCAAAGCTGCCTAAATCAAACATTACAAGGGAAGAAAGGTTGGCAATCAAGACCTTACAGAGTGACACTAGTATCATTATACTGCCAGCTGACAAAAACAACAGAAGTTGGAATACTCCCCAAAATTGGCAAGCCTAGTTAGGGATGGTGGCCATAGCAAAGTGAAAAAGTTTTCAACTTTAAAAACCAAAAGGAAACTGCCACAGATCCTAAACAAAAACAAACTACTTTGCACTAAAACTTTAATAACAGATAGAAAGATATCACAGGTTCTGAATAAGTACAGACAACTGCTGTATATGTACAGTCTCCAAAATTCACAAAGTTGGTATTCCATCCAGACTTACAGTCAGCTACAGAGTTTCAGCATGCTACCCATTTTGCAGTAGATATAGTCAACCCACTAACAGGAAAAGCCTCATTCTATGTGAGAAACTCCAAACACTTAGTGAAACTGATCCAAGGTGCCCCTGTCCATAATCGGACACTAAGCCTGTTCACCAGAGTCACTACAGATGAGGGCCTGACTGGTTCAAAACCAATTGGAATCAAACCCCTCCCTGGGAGAACATACTAACATTACAATATATAATCTGATGGAAATGCTGATGTTCTGCATGCAAACAACATTCTTCTAATTCCAGAGTCAGACATATAACAACAGGAAGAAGGACAAATGACAGCAAGTTTGCAACAGGAGTAGCAATCAAAATATGACATCAGCAGCTAAGTTATATTTAAGGCTCTAAGTTAATTACAGTAAATTTGGCCTAGTTGCTTTGTGAATTTGGTGATATAGTAGTTCTGAGTTCAATCCCTGGGTTGGGCAATGTGTATCTGCACTCAGTACTAAATAAAAAGTGGAATGTTAACAGTCAACCACTGTTGATTAAATAAAGGGTTCAGTTCATAATAGGTTACTCAGATTGATATCCTGAGAAAAGCTGATGAGGACAATAATCCAAATATAATTTAAATGCTGAGTTATATGTATTTTTTTTTTTTTTGAGAAAAATGTAACAATTTCATTTTAACTTTCAAAATAAGACAATCCAGAGAATTAGAAAAGAATAAAAAAGAGAAGAAAACTGATTACATTTTGAAAATTATCTAATTGCATTTCAATATTTTATGGACCCAAGGGCCAAAGTTAAGTTTTAAAATATCTAGGTTTTTTTTTTTAATTTTTTATAAAATGTATTTAAAAAAGAAAATATAAAATACATTTTCAATTTAACTCCCAATTTCAGAAAACATTGCTAGTGACAAATGTAAATGAAATGGATGATCATTAAAAGGAAAACTGAATACTTTTTAAAAAAATTATTTTTTTTACCAACAATTCAATTTAAAGTTTTTTTTAAATAAAATGCTTAAAAACAGCCAAGATAAAAATTATTTAAGCATGATAGTTTAGACAAAATACAATAAACAAGTACTTTATAAAGTTTTAAAAAGTATTTTTAAAGAAAAATGAACTGTGTAATCTCACATCAATAAAATAAAAGGGGTTCAATTGGTAATGTCACTTGTTCAGCAATACAAATTTTGATGTGTTAGATCCAACAGTTTTGCATGAAATGAACACAGTATATCCTCTTTGGATATCATGCATGCCTTGAGTCATATGAGCACAGAAATAAAAATTAAAAAAAAAAACATCTGATAAGACATTGCTCTACAAAATACAATTTTCATCAACTAAAGTTTTTAACTTGGAAATTTATTTTGAAAGACAACTTCAAATCTTTTCTTAATCACACCAAATTGACAAGTGTCTTTTCTTTAAGATGGGGCTATTTCGATATGAGTAAGGTAACAACTCAAAACACAAGTTTTAAAAATGCTAATGAAACATTGAAATAGAAAATTTAGAGAAATGTGGAATAAAATCTAATCACCACACATGAGAAAGAATTTTATCTTTATGGAGAAAAGTTTAACTTTTGTTTACATAGTAGTCTTATCAAAATAACCTTGGAAATATCAAGATATCAACAGTTAAAATTAAAAGAAATTTTACTATTTTGATCCATTTTTGCAGTGTAAAGTAGAACAGTTTGGGATAACTTCTACTGATCAAGTTATTGATATGAGATAAACTTCTAGCAAAACAAATCAAATTTTTTTTAAGTGATTAGAATCAGAAAATATTTCCCAACAGCTCTACGAAAAAAGAAATTGTAAATATATGCAAAATAAATTCTTGTCTTTAAAAGAATTTGATTATATAGAGAGAAAACTTATCTGAAATTTCAGTTTACTAATTATATTTTAATTCATTTTGGTTTCAGTTTCCTAAAAGTAACAAAATAAAAAACTTGTTTAAGGACTGTAAATAAAAGCAAGTTTGATACTAGATGGCTATCATGTAGGAATTTAATTACAATAAAACTACATCACTCATTTTATATAAGCACTTGCAGAAGGATGTTAACTCAATTCATGTGTTTTTCTAAATAATCTAATTGATTTAACTACATAAGAAATGGTGAAGAAATTTTTATTGGCAGTCAAAATAATTAGTCTGACAGATCAAGAAGGCAAAACTTTCAGTCAACTATAGATCTATTTTGCTTTTTCCCTCCTCTTAGATATAATAATGCAAAATGCTAACATTAAATAGAATCAAGCAGAAAAAGGAAAGCAAGAACATTTTTTCATCATACATAAAGTTGTAAATAGATGAGTCACAATTTAAAATCCGTATTTTTTCTATAGTGTTAGAAATGTTGATGCATTAGTAAATGAGAATTTCCACCAGTTCTAATTGAAAGAAACAAACAAAACTACAATTTTTGAATAATTCACTTTGTAACCAAGTGCTCCAGAAATGAGGTTTTGTATAATAGATTCTGCTTAGCTCATGTAAAAGTTAAAAAAAAAAAATTGAATATTGAAAAAAGAAAACAAAAATTTAATTTACATATGTTTAATAATAAATTTAAACTCAACTTCTAGGTTAAACCAAAGCTTCATAAAGACCTAATACAAAAATAAGTATATCGTACATCTGAAAAGTGAAAAACAATGTTTAATGAACTTTTCGAAAATCAATTTTGTAGTCATTTTATATTTCTTCTAAAAAGCTTAAAATTAAGTTCCTGTGAATTAACATGTATACATTTCTTTTGGAAAATATGCTTTGCTACACATATCTAAGATAAACAAAGTGAATGAAAACACTTAAATCCTGATTCAAAATGGATCTTTCATAAAAATTACACAAATCATAAAAATGAATACTCCAATGCTCTAATGAAGATAATTTTCTAATTAAAGTTTGTAAAATTTTAGAATGTAAAATTCATCTAAAATTTTATGACTTCATAACTTATATAGTAGCACTGTTAAATATTTCCTTTGTAATCAACAATCATATTTTGAATATCTTAAACCCGAGATATCTGAGTTTTACTTTAAAAAAATGATTGAAAAAATTATATATATATATATATACACACACACACAGAAGTCATTAGATAAATATTTACAAATGTTGTCATCTCTTTCATGTCCAAATCAAATCTGTAATACTTTTCATCTGCAAAATTTTATTAGTTGTTTGTTTTTCCTTTAATAAAGTGTGTAATTCTGTTGTATTTGAATTTTTCCAAAAGCATTCTCTATCTAAAGGTTAATTTTAGTTTAATAACCAATGTTAATTGAATAAATTAACATTTTCTCAACTTAACAAAAATTAATTATCTTAATTTGCACTTAAAGTATTATTGAGGTTAACCTCTTAAACTTAAAACCTGGAAAATAATTTGACAAAACTATCATTCCAACTTGTAATTGTAGCTGTTCTTTATGTTCAATCCTGGTAGTTAGTCTATGTCATTAATTAACGTTGACTTTCTTTTTGACACACACACTATATATATATATATATATATATATATATATATATACACACATAAATATGAAAAATGGTCTAAATGTTCAACTCAATTACATTAATCCTAAGTACTTAATGGATATGGTGGAGGGAAAAGGATTTTTTTAAAAATTGGCAATTTTATGACCCTCATTGAGTACAAGAACTATTTATTAATTTTGCACTTTTTGATCCTTTAAATGTTTTTATGACCCCCATTTTTATTAAGGGACCTTTGAGTATTGCATATTGAGAAAAAATTAAGCCCCCCCACCACCACCACCATTGTAGTAGACACAAAAAAGTCAAATCTTGCATGATGAAACATTCAAACTTCTATAGTTGGTGCTAAATAGAAGAGTTAGTGGTTGGTTGATTTTAAAGAGAAAATATGATAACCATTTGTAAAACCTTTTCTTACAAGGTCTTAATTAGAAAACCAGTTCAGCAGTGAACCAGGTGACAATAGCTTCTGCTGTGTACACTACTCAATTGTCTCTTTTGGTCTCTAAGTGGCAATCAGCTGTAATTTGATAATTTAGGACACCACCACTCATCCTCACACCAGTAGTACATAAATTTTAAAAAGGTCGGACTGGTGGCCTGGCTGGCAGTAAACAAGATGTGCTTCAAGCCTCAGTAATTATGGACTGCAATTCTCAGAGTTGAAATAAATAATAACTTCAGCTTTACTTTTTCATTTGTCAGATTTTCCCCTCAATGCTGTTTTCTTCCATTTCCTCCCTCTTTACATTTTTTTTTTTTAAGTGTTTCAGAATGGCTTGCTTGATATTCAAAGTAAAGATCAAAAGCCAACAATTCAAGCTCATTGCCACCTTCAACATTACAGTAAGCAAGCAAGATCAAAATCAGATTTACTTTAACAGATTGATTTCTTTTTATATACTGGAGAAAAAGGAAAGTAGTTGTTGAAATATTTTAAATTATTAGAGTAAAAATGTTAAAATTATATATATTATGTGGAAACATTTAATAGTAAAGAAAGACAGATTTCTATTATATAAACAGGTCATCTGAAGAGAATAAGGATTACTTGCTTTCAAACATTTTAAAGACAATAAATTTTTGACATTTTTAATTCAAAAATTATTTTGCATCAAATGAAGCTTTTTATGCAGAAGTTTTAACAGATAAATTTGGTGATGAGGCTCTATAGCAACTGACATGACAACACCAGTACATTTTCTTAACTGCAACTTATGATCTTTCTCACATCTTTTTCACAGGTGAAAACCTAATACTACTAATGACTTAAAATATGCTGTCATTTTATTATGATCTAAGTAAACTATATTTTTAACATTTTTTTTTAGAAATATTAAGTTTTTTTCCTTATTTGTTTTTTGTTACACACACAAATACTAAAAGTTGCATAGCTCAAGTTAACTATCATAAATTAAATTTTATTATTTGCAATTTTAAAAAGCTGAAAGTTATATGAACAACCCCATTATTTCCTATATGCTTTGCTTTTCTTCATTGGATAAAAATACTTCTTTAAAAGGAAAATGTTTTAGGTAACTTTGGGTTCATAGATTTGTTTTTTTATCAGCTGATGTAGAACATGTAAGTATATTTCATATTATGAATGCAGTTTCAAGGATAAGCATGTATACAGCTATCAAAGTCAAAATGTTCATTCATTAATTTAATGAACCATATATATATATATATATATATATATATATATATATATATATATAAAGTGAACTTCTAGTCAACACCACACCCAATGTCCACTTTTGCGTAAACATATGCTCTATCTGTGATATTGAGCCCACTTTAATCCATAAATAAAGCATACCATATATATTTGTGTTAAAGAACAGAACACACACAACTTATTTGCTACCCGGGTTTCAACCATGCAGGTCTATTCAGGCAAGCTTTAGTTCTGTATATTCTGTTCATTTGTGTTTGAGTAGAATAATGTTAAATACTGAGCAGTTTCTTTCAAACCACTGTTTGCTGATCCAACCAGTCACTATTTGGCTAGTATGTGTGCACATGCACACAGAGTAATCCTTTGTGTATAAATAACTAGGGAGTATGAGACTCAGTTAAAAAAAAAGAGAAATTCTAGAGAAAAAGTTTTTCATGTATAAAACATACGTAATTTTAGAACAGAAAGAAATTACCAAAATGCTGCGTACAATGCTCAAAATCTACCTATAGCTTTATTTACACAATTAGTAATAAGTGTGCTTGACATATATCAGTAAATCTCAAAAAGACTCTAGTATGTAAAATGACTTGATTTTCTCAATATATCAACACCTACTCAAACTTATATCATCATGAAAGATGTTATAAGTTGTTTATTGCAATACAGCATTAGATAGTTATCTCTGGTAAACAAATCCAATTTGACCTGATCTTATTTGTTCCAGGCATATTTTTTCTAGTTTTCTACCAATCAAGTAGTTAAAGTGTATCAGATAAAGTACTAAAACCTTAACCTAGAACAACCAGTCAACTTTATAAAATATTTAAAACTTGCTCAATATATTGTTTCTAGATGTATATTAAATCTGTATAGAATCTCACCAGGAAAGATTTTGGTTGGTTGTTTTTGTTTTATGGCATATCAACCTCAGTCATTTATTGCCAACTAAATTTTATTTATTTATTGCTGGTAATAACTTTTTTCTTTCAACAATTTATTGTTGTTTTTATATAAGTTTTGTGTCTAGTAATACTTTTTTCTTTTAGAGTATCAAGATTCATTGGAATTTGTTTTTAAGGGCAGGGTCCTCAAGTCCTACCCTGTTATTTAACCTATAACTGGAGGGAAGGGATGAATTTTTACCTTTCTCAAGGGTACCAGTGCTTAAGTGAATGCAGGGTATTCAACTGGAATTCAAACTTGGCTTACTGATTTCCCTTTCTGAGTCGATATCCACTGCACCACAACGCACATCCGTCACTAAACGCTTACAAAACCTGGTATTCCCGAGCGGTTACCCATCTAAGTACTGACCAGGCTCAATGTTACTTAACTTCGGTGATCGAGCGAGAACCGGTGTATTCAACATGATATGGCCATAAGCCTCACCTGGAAAGAAATTAAGCTTTGAATTCATGCTATAGAAAGAGTAACAGTTATAGCACACTTCCTTTTTCTACCAAAGAGATTTGTGTCCAGTATACACATGAAAGGTCAACTCAAATATAGAGGAAATGTCTACAAAAAAAAGCCAGCAGGAAACAGCAGAAAATACCTCATTATATTTCCTGCAGAGTAACGAAAAAAAAAATTATAAGCAATACAAGACTCACTTTCAGATAAAATCAAGAAGTAGTTGTATTTACCTATAGAAAGGCTAGCAAAATAACTTTCAGATTTTGATCCAAGGCAACTTCTGTCATTTTATATAGAAGAGATTAGGAAAAATATACAAGTAACCCAAAATATTTCAGAATTAATTACAAACGTCTTTTAAGGACTCAACATATTTTTGCTAACATAAAAAATTAAAAATTTTTAAAAAGCTGTTTAAATACTAGACAGGATCATTTCTGATAAACTTGTTAATCTTCAATGAAGAATTTAAAAGTGATGTTTAAAAATAGATTGTAGCATTTGTTGTTCTTACAAGAACGATATGGACCATTTAGCTCTGAAAATTTTTTCTTTCTTTCTCCTAAAATGGTAATCTTAGGTAAACTTTAGTGAATTGCAAAAATTGGTTCAAAAAACAAGATGTTATCTTATTTTGTTAAAATGAATACATAAGATATTTTTTTTTGTTTTTATTACATTTTACAAAAAAACTTTACTCAAGACTAATTACTTGTTTGAAGACAAATGTATAGACAGTAAATATCAGATATGTCAGAAGCCTTGTAAGGTACAATGCTATTAAGTGAGCTCTTTCAACTTATACAAGTGTAAGTTTGCAGAGTTACAAAAAATAAATGGAAAAAAATATATAACTAGACAACATCTTTGTCACTATATGGCAGGAATCAAATTGTAAAAAAAGAGGAATAATAAATGTGTAAAACGTAAATATAGCACAAGCAAAAAATTAGGACAGAAACTGTACACACTGGTTAGTTCCATGAATGATTATGCATATTGATACAAAACATTAGGCAAAAAACTACTTGAGAATAGAATGATAATCATGTTATAAATATCATCAAATTAATATACATTATTTTTTTTTTACTTCCTAAGTAAAAGTGAAGTGCTAAAAACAAGTTTGTAAGTCATATGATGAGAGTTCAAATCTCATAAAATATTACTTATTTTTGATTTTACACTGAAGCATTTTCACAGTTGAAGAGGTACTGGCCAAAAATATTGGGATAAAAAGAGACAAAATAAAACTTAAGAAAAAAAAATGAAAATGCTCAACTATAAAACTATATATGTACTAATAAAAAAAAAAAAAAAAAAAAAGATCAAATTATGTGCTTTTTATAGGCACAAACATTTTTAACTTTCTAGCAAAAACAGGTGTGTGCCTAAAGGAAGTTACTAGCCCAAGTTTCATGTTTCTAGCATATATCACTTTTAAACTTGGATAAATTGATTAACTGATATTATATAGCCATTTAAAATATTTTATTTATCATTCTGGTTTTGTTTCATGGTTTAAATAATTCACTAAAAAACTAAATGTTTGTTTACCAGCTTAGTAAACTCATTATTGAAATGACTTATCATACCTTGCTATTACTTTAAGTATGAAGAAATTCTAGAAGAATTTTGTTAATGGAACACAATTTAAATATAACTTGAAGCAGATACATGCTACAATCAACAGTCAAAAAGAAAAATATTGTCTAATTCTTAAGAGGCCAACTTTTCAATCAACTCTTATGAAACGGGATTGTTAAGTTTAAAATATCATACAACAGCAGAATTAGCAATAAAAACTAAATAAAATGGTTTAAAAGCAGATTATTATCTGACAAAAGAGAAAAGAAAATTACAAGAGACAAATAGTAGATCAAATTATACTAAGCTTTCTATAATTCATCAATAAGACCAATCCAGAAAGCATAACATAAATTAACTGTGATATATAGAGGGCATACAGTCAGCAGGGGTTATGAATTATAAATCAACATTTACAACTAATGCTTCCATTTAACAGCATCCCAAGGGAAAAGAAAAAGGTGAAAGAATCAGATCTGTGATTGCAAATGTAAAAAGCAAAATGGAGGAGAAAATAAGTACAAAACATTAGCATTGTGCAAATGTTTTTTTTTTTAGATTGTTTTTAGTTTCTATCAGTGCTTTAGTGTTTCGAAAGTCATTATTATAGGAAAAAAGGATAAGGAGTGGATTTAATTCATTAAACATTGATAGTTTGGTGTTATATGCATTTATAGAATATATATATATATATATATATATATATATTGCATAGCCAGTCACTGATGAATTTGGCCCTGTCATTTTTCATCTATAAATTAAACTTATTACTTGTAAATATCAAAAGGTAAATAATGATTACAGATATTTTTAAAAAGAGACTTTCACCATCCTAAAAACAGAAGAGAAACCTCAATTCTCATTTTTCTCTTGTAAGCCATAGTCCTATTTCTTACACTTTTAATTCTACTTGTCAAGTCAGTGGACTTTTCATATAAACAGCTTCAACTTAAGAAATGAGTGAAGGAGATTTTGCTGGTTGATCATTGAATTTTTATCAGATATTCAGCACCACTGAACAGGGAATTTAACAATGTCAGAGTTGATACCTCTTATTTCCCTTAGTTTCAAACACAAACTTCACCCCAAAGTTTACAATTAAAAAAAAAAAAAAAAAAGATTTAGAAACTGTTAAAAGAAATCTAAAGATACAGTATTTGTTTCATAATTGTTAATATGCAAGTAAAAATATAACTAATCTCATTTATTACAAAATAATTATCTAGTCAGTTCATTGAAATATACAATACACAAGAAAACTCAATTTACAACAAATTAAATACATATCAGGATGTGAGAAGTGACACTTAGCAATTTATTAACAGTATGGCAGTTTATATTTTTAATGCTTTATTAATCCTGAAATACTGACAGAAGTACCAATAAATCAGTACACATACTCATAAATTTAGTTTTTATTTGTAGTGTTTAGCTCATCCCTCTATCCTTCAATCAGTCATGTATATAAAGACATTAAATTCTCTTTCAGTGAAACTACAAGTAGCTGTTGTAATGAATAATTGTTTATCCTAGTAAAATTCTAGAAGACAGTTGTACATAAAAAAAAAAACAATGTACAAAGTTACTTGAAAGTAACCTGAAGGAACAAATCAAAGTGCCCACAGAAAGCATGAACAGAAGTGTGAATAAATTTAGAGGAAGCTTACAAACTTTACATATATAAAGTGTCATTGAAACCTGAAAATGGTATACTTTATTTAATAAAAGCTGGCTTATGATGATTCATTTGAGATAAATTTCCATTCAAGAAATTCCATTTTCTACAAGTAGAAAACTAGAAAGTGTTCTTTGTATGTGGAAAACAAAGAAAGGATTTCATTCTTCATGTCCATGGCATCATTAATATATATCAAGCTTTTAGTAGCTGAGTATATAAAAATTTCTAGATCTCAAAAATCGCAATTCAGAAAATGACATTAAAATATCCAGAAGTTTAAATCTGCAATTTACTTGAAGTGGATGCATAGATATTATTCAAAATTATCTCAGTATGAAGCTTCAAATTTTCTTTAAATAGAAAATTCAATTCTTAAAATGAAACTGAATCTATAAAGTTAAATATCAATTCTTTTATAAAAATCACTCATACAGAAAGTAAAACAAAGCATAGATGTAGGCACTGTACAGTCTAATAAATGCTAAGAACTTTCTAATAATGTTTGAACTTGGATTTTTGTCAATTTTATGGCAAGCTGATATTTGTAACAAACTAGGAATCTCTTAGATAAAGCTTTGTTATTTGTTGTGACTAAAGTTGATATTTTTCCTGATAGTTTTTAAATTTAGTGCTCAAATAGTGTATTCAGTGAAAGTAAGAAAAGAACAAAAAGACCAAAAGTTTTAATATTCAAAGATATTTTGATAATTACAGCTAAGAATGGAATCTACATGATCTACAGAGCAATAAAATTAATGTGCTTTTATTTAGAGTTAAGTGAATCTAAATATAATTTCCTATTTAAACAAATATGTATTTTTTTTTAAATAAATACGCTTAATATATTGAGTTTAATAAATAATATACTTTTCCTATGAGTTACTGAAAATTAACACAGGTCAAAAAACAATATATGTGTGAGTATATATACACACACAAAATAAGTTCTGATTAGTTGGGACACAATAAGAATAGTGCAATTTTGCCAAATTAGGTGATTATTTTAATTATATGACACAGTATATAAACAAATTCTATCTGTGCGTTTTCAATCTTAAAGTAAAATATGTATATTTGAGAACAAAGATTTTTCTGTGGTTAATACAATTAAAAAAGCGGGAGAATGCAGAATTTAGTAAAAGCTAAAAAAATTTATATTTCATATAAATCAGCTAACATACTTACTATAATCCTTATCATTGACATATGAAGAAACTATCAAGTGCTGTAAACTTGACTTTATGTAAACAAAATCAGTAGCTTGTGAAGGTAATGAACTTTTTTGTTCTTGCATGAATTTTGATCATAATCTATTTGCCTGTTTCAATGCTTTCTAGTTTGTCACTAATTCATATTTATCCTTCTTTCTAGTTTCCTAGTTTTTCTGACATTTTTTGATATTTTGCTGTAATTTTGTTTAATAAAGGCATTTTTACTGTCTTCATTATTGTAAAACTGCAGCCTGTTATTGATAAATACAAATGTTTCAAAATATTTCACTTTTAAAATAGCTTATTTCCCACTACTGGATATATCAGGCTTTTCTATGATAGAATGCTTAAAAACAATGGACAAATGGATTATCTTTATGCTCAGATTTTGTTGTTTTTTAATTAGTTAGATTTGTTTTTATTTGCCAATTTCCTCAAAATGACAAATCTTTATATGGTATTTTGAAAGGAGGAATTTTGTACACCCTAAGTGACATAGGTGTACCTATATTCGAAAATGTTGGTCATAACAAATACTGCTAGGTAAAGATGAAATGGCAAATGTGCCAGCAATAACAAACCCAAAAAACAATTGTTTTATGCTGGTCTGATTAAATAGTATAAGAGCGTGAATATACGTGAAAGAAATTACAAATACTTTTTTTTAGTGCTTTTCAAGATTTGCCTCAAATAAAGAGATATTTCAATTAACCAGAATTTACTATAGGTGTGTGTAGAAAATTTAATTGGAAAGCAAAAGCAATTATTACTTCAAGGTAGATAAGAACAGCATTCATTAAGTTAAAAGCTGGAGAAAATGTGAAGTACTGTATAGTAAAATCCCCCATCAAAGTACTTTATGAAGTTTGACAATCATATCAACCAGCTTCAAATATAAGCAATTATATCAATAAACAAATTATCAAATTAAACTTTAAAAATCCGTCCCATTTCCATTTCCAACAATTTCAAATGATAAATCATGTGTATAATGTAAATAATCAATAAATTCTTTCAATAAAATGATCATTTATAGCCATAAAGAGAGTTAAAGAACTCAACAAAATAATGAAAAAACATTTTGATGGATTGCACTATATGAATATTTGTGGCCATATTATATTGGTCACTAATTATTAAATTGTGATAGGTCAAGATTATCTTTCTGGTCAACATGTCATTAATATGTATTCATTATAAGTTTCCTTGCAATACACAGTCATAGCATTCATTAAGAAATTGACCATGTCACTACTGGCAACATTGAGTGCTGTTATCAGAATAACTTTTTTTCACCTGCACACATGGTTGTAAGGATATTACCAAGGTGGTATTTGGTGACTGCCAAGAATTTAATTTCCTGTAAAATTCCCTGCTCAAATTTTTTTGTAAGGAAGTAGGGATTTTTGGATGAATAGTATTTAAGTAAATACAACTGTTCATTAGATAAGTTGTGACAAGGTTGAAGCTATTCAGTTTCTACACATCATATCATCTCAGACAAAAGCAGGTGAGATTGGAGATTGACTTAGTTGTGAAGAGTTTAATACATTTTATCAAGTTATCTACCACAACATGGCCCTCATTCTACTCCTGGACAATTTTATTTATTTTAACTAATTAACATTTTTATTTATTTGACATTTTAGTCCACTTCACATTCAGAGTCAATAGACAATTATTCCTTGAGTTTTCTCTTTGCCTTAAATAAAATCCTACATCACTTACAACTTAATTCTTTAGTTGTCTTAAATCTCTTTGAATGGTGTCATATGCCTCAACAGGTCACTAAACCATTATATATGGTTAAATATCTGTGTTAGCACATTTTGGTCAATAGTACAAAAGTGAATGTGCAAGATTACCAGAAACATTTGCTCCAAATTAGAGTTTCACATAAAATATCTGAAAAATATAGATGAATGCTAAATCCAGTCCAATTAGTTCCTGATAGAAAGCATCAAGAAGATTTAAGAGTAGCTGGAACATAAGTTACCAAAACAAATTAATGATTAACTGCATTGGAATGACTTAAAAGTCAAGAAAAACAACTCTTAGACAAAAGAAGCAGAGGAAACTAAGCTGAAGTTTCAATGTAAGTATTGGAAGAAACTTTTGCAAAAACTTTCTTCAGTTAAATAAAAAGAAAAAATTATTTTGTCCACAACTCAGTTGAGAAAATGGGAATATGTAAAATCCAAGAAATTATAGATCCACAAATTGTGAGTTATGCTTGAAATGGTGCTATGTCATTTCAATTTGCTTGAAGGATCACTTAAAATTTTCGGTACAACAGTTGATGAAAAATGAACAAATCTTTCAACAAGACAAGGATCCAAAACATGCAGCAAAAACAATGATTTGTAAAGAACAATGAGTGCTACACCAGTGGCTTACCCAATGCATTGAAAATACATGACAAAGCTTGAAGTGTCCTGGAAATCTTCAGGAGTTTAAGATGATTTAATAGAATAAAACAAAGATTTTACAAGCTGGTCGCCAAGATAATTGCACAACTTGACCCACACAAAGCGAGCGGCGGTGACGGAATCCCAGTCATAGTACTGAAGAAATGTGCCCCAGAACTCTCCTCTGTCCTCTCTAAACTCTATAACCTTTGCCTATCTGCTTCCTGCTTTCCTGCCTGTTGGAAGTCCTCCTGCGTAGTTCCTATATTTAAGAATTCTGGCGAACCCTCAGACCCCGCCAATTACCGTCCTATTAGTCTCCTTCTGATCTTTGGCAAAGTTTTCAAAGCCATTATAAACGCTGAGGTGATTCAGCATCTCACGGCCAACAGGCTTCTCTCTGACAAACAGTACGGGTTTCGCTTCACCAGCGAATATGCTAACGACCATTACCGAGTACATATACCGGGCACTTGACAAGAATGGTGAAGCCCGAACTGTTGCCCTGGATATCTCCAAAGCGTTCAACAGGGTCTGGCATGCTGGCCTCTTGTGCAAACTGCGGAGCTACGGGATAACTGGACATCTGTTTGACCTCATCCAGTCTTTCCTCTCTAACTGCACATTAAAGGTGGTATTAAATGGGCATGCCTCACAAAACTACCATACGAACGCGGGCGTCCCTCAAGGTTCTATCCTAGGTCCCACGCTCTTTCTGATCTACATTAATGATCTCCCCGACACCATTAGATCCCAAGTTGGCATGTATGCCGATGACACAACAATCTATTCTCACATCGATTAAAAACCAGGTGTGGACGACAAGGTGAACCTCGCTGCTGTACTTGAAAGGGACCTCCAATCCGTAGTGGCCTGGGGTAGGAAATGGCTGGCCTCCCAGAGAGTAAAATACTACGCCTCCTTGGCCTTACCCTTTCGGCAGACCTCAAATGGAACGACTATATCGAATCCATTGCCAAATCTGCTGCTATGAAAGTCGGCGCTCTGTGCAGGGCCCGGAAGTTTTTCACACCTGAATCTATTCTGCACATATACAAATCTACCATCCGCCCGTGTATAGAATGTTGCTGCCATATCTGGTCGGGTGCCCCTGCTGCTCTCCTTGGGCTTCTTGACAAAATACAAAGGAGGATCTGTAACGTGGTTGATACTGACTTGGCAGACCGGCTGCAACCACTCTCTCACCGGCGTGATGTGGCTTCCCTGTGCCTCTTCTACAAGTACCTTCATGGCTTCTGCTCCAATGAGCTTAGATCTCTGGTGCCGCCTAAGCATGAATTTACACGAGATACTAGATTAGCAACTAGGTCCCACCCTTTTACAGCTAAACAAATAAGATGTAACCGTAAATTCTACTCCAACAGCTTCTTTTCTCGTGCTTCCCGCCTGTGGAACTCCCTTCCACAAGTCTGCTTTCCCGACAGCTACAATCTCCAGGTGTTTAAATGTAGGGTCAATAGACACCTATCACACTAATTCCCAATTATTCTCAGAACACTCATCTACCCAACCCTCATTCTCTGTATCCTTACCCACCTATCACCCACCCTCTGACATTTCCTATATTTAATCATCCTTTCTCCACTCTATGTAGCCCCCTGCGCAGTAGTGGCAGTGACATGCCTTGCTCGGGGTGAAACGCTTATAAAAAAAAAAAAAAAAAAAGAAAAAAAAAGGTTGACTAGGTTTTAGTAGAGTAGAGAGATTCTCAAAGAAAATATTGCAAACAAAGCTTTTGCAGCAAAATATTAATGTTATTTATGCATCAAAATGCTTTTTCTTTCAAGTGGTTATAATTCTGTATAAAGAATTTACTAAATTTAGTTCAGTCCAGCACTAAATAGATTTAGATGAGGGATGGAAAATTATGTCACATTAATCCTCCATATGAACAGAACTTGCCTACTTTGAAAATCAGCATTAAAAACTTTAGCTTTTTAACCAAAGTGCAAATATTAACTACTGACTCTAAAGAAAAATCTATAACTATGTCAGCCATGATTAAGTTCTTTTCTTCATATTCTCATTTTAAAACGAAATTATCTATTTATACTATTTACATTTTTTGGACTGTTATCCTCATCTTTATTGCCATAATCACAATGTTTCGACCATTGTATGCTCCAACCTTTTTCAGGTGATTGGAATCTTGAAGTGAACTTTTTATTTTATTCACTGGGGTAGATTGCTCTAGTTCCACAAGCCATGCCTCTTCCAGATGTATCAGTAATCTTCCTTTAACTCAAATCTTTAAGTGTTTTTATTCACCTCATCTGTGTAATGCTGCATAGAAAATATTGTGTATGACAAAAAACAATAACACCATCATATTTCAATATTGACCAAATTGCCAGAGATTGTGGTCAATACTAATCAATGTTGATATTTCTTTTCATGTCATTTAATTTCAGCTTGCATTAAACATAGCCTAACACCTTTTCTTTGTTATGATCAGACAAGTGTATTTTCTGGTATTTTTTTTTATAGCATTGAGAACAAAGCTGTAAAATTATGCTCATAAACCTTATAAAAAAATAAGTTTCTCAAGTAAATAAGTCTTAGAGCTAAAATAAACCTCATACATTTTTAAATGGAGAATACTTTTTAAATTTGTGTGCCTAAAACTATTTTAGACTAAATGAAGAAATGAAAATTCTATGATATTGTTTCAATTTAGTAACAAGACAAGTATTGGTAGTCTATGCTACCTTAGATAACTATGAGCCTACCAGATACCTTATCTTAGGATATAGAACTGGAGATGATTCTGAGCTATTTTTTAAAAGATGTTCCTGGAAAAATGTCATAAACAAGAAGTTAAAAGATATGTTTTGTCATGGTAGGGAAAAATCAGGAAAAATGTCATAACTTTAGATTGTGGGGAAGAGAGAAAGTTATGGAAAAAATGTTATAGCAATGATTTTGGCCTTAATTCCAACCTGAAAATGCACACAGATGCAAAAAACAGTTAGCAAAAAGCATTTCCACTTTGTCACATTATCTCCACTAATGAAATTGAATAAAATTTTGAGAAACAAATTGTTGTTAAACTATTCTATTTTAATAAAGTATTACTTACTACTATAAATTAAAACATTACTTATTTTCTTATGCCTTTTACCAATGTACTTTATGAAATTTCTTCGATAACTTTTCTATTGTGGATATTCTATCACAGAACCATTTTTTCAGAAGGAGTCCTACTATAAAATAAGAAAGTTTACATTTATAGGATACAAATCCTATATCATTCATCAACCAACTAAAAAAACAAAGCACAAAGTAAAACTGCACACCCACAAAGGTGGATTCAAACGACTTTGGAAAAACCCAACTAAGAAAAATTCACAAGTCAGTATGAAAAGCAAATTCTGAATCCTGATTGGATTAAAAACAGCAAATTCATATATGACGTATTTTCACTCCTAGATGTGAAAAAGCTTGCTGGAGCTGGCATCAGGAGAAGTTTCACTAGTTAAACTACGCTAACCTGTCAAAGTCAGTCGACATGGGAGCAGGTAGCTGAGGACATCATGGCAATGTAGCGAAAGAAAATTCAAGAAGCCGACCTGGATGCCAACAAAGAGAACAGCAACAAAGACAAAATGAATGCATTAAGTACTACTTAATTATTTGTTTTGCCTTCTCTCTCTTTCAACCTGTTGCGACCTACCAAAAAGAGGAAGGTACAAAGACTTTACATTCTGCTACTACACAACCATGAACTCTAAACTTCTGCAGACGTTTTTAATATCTACATTTCTCTACAAACAATTTTAACTACAAAACTGCATGCATTTTCTCAATGAACATGTTTCTTTTCGCAAATATATTATAGTGTTCAGTTAAAATTTCACTTACATTTTCCTTCTTACACTTGTCATTCTGTAAATAAATCTTTGCTTTAATGTACACACAAAATATTGTATCTTTTCACATTTCAACAACCAACCTTCTGAAATTTAAATTGTGGGACTTTAGAAGTGTTTGGCACAAGACCAATTAACCAAGCATCACCAAGGCCCTTACACATTGAATATGATCACTTATTTCTTTAAAATGTTTACTATACATTACAGAGTCTGGCAAGAGTTTATAAAAAAAATTCTTAGCCTAACCATAAATTAATATATTTGTTAGGTTATTTTCAGTTATGGCATGTAATTTCTTGATAAAAGAGTTGATAATGTAGAACTTACAAGTCTGAAATTAAAATTTTGAAATTCATATATAATTAAAAAAAAAAATTGTATTAAAAAAATTCTTGAAGCTTTTAAAAACACAGATTATAAGAGTTCATTCAAATATCTTTTTCAAAAAATTGATTTTTGCTGCAAAATAAATACCAAAATGAACAACAATCAGATTTAATAACAAAAGACTAGCAAACTGGCATTTAGTTTAGTAAAAGTATCTTTTACACTAACATGTTTTAAGATCTGATAATTGGCAGAGCAGATAAGTGAAACTTAAGATTCAAAGTTACCAGAGATTGAATTAATTTAGGGTTTTTATGATCTGTATTACAACCAAAACCTTATATACTTAGAGTGATATTGGTACGCATGAATAACATGGGCAGAAAAAAAAGGTGATACCAGCGTCCCACTAAGATCAGTTGTTACTCAACAAAAGAATTAAAATAGCTTTTTGTCATAAAGCCCAAAAAACTTGAATAAAAATATTTTATATTTTCTCTTGTAAAACATCATGCAAACATGAAAAATATTTTCAGACAAAAATTTTAACATTTTTAGAATTAACTTAACTTTTCTGCTATTTTAAATGTAATGTTAAAAAAAAAAAGAAAAGAAAAAAAGGAAAACCAAGTATTCTACGTCCATCAAAATAACTATCCTCACTTGAAAAGATAAAAATGAGAATCTTCAGAATTCCAAAAGACTGGTCTTTAGAATTCAAATAACCTCAATTCTCAAAACATGCTTTTCCATAGTCAGCTTTCTATGTTGATTGCTCTAGTGTTGCCCCTTAAAATAAAAAGCAATAACTAAATTTAAATTGCATTTTAAAAATAAAATGTTTTTTCTTGAATTTCTAATTTTAGTTATAATTCCAAGCTAATTGATGGGATTTAATATTCCTAATAAGTAAAATACTTTGATGTGTTTCAGAGGTTAAATTGATTGGAATCAATTTAAAATAGTAAAATCTACAACTATCCATATTGATAGATATGTCAACACAAAATTCTATTAAAAGTAATTTACTGAAATGTTGAAGAAAATTAGCTGATCTGAATTGAAACAATTAAAATTTCAGACAAATATTTTTTTTAAACAAGGTATTTTTATGACTTGAGAGCTTGATGTTTAAGAGGACAGAACTGAAATTAATTAACATGAAAGGCCCCCCCACCTTTTTTAAATATACAATTTTTTTTAACTACCAAGTAATCTGAAAATTTTTAAATATTTTAAGAATCTAATATTTTAGTGAATTTTAGGTACTTTGGCTTTCACATGAAGATATTCGTTGAGAAAATGTTAGAAAATTACCAATAATTCTTTTATTTATTATAAGTACCTTTCATGTTGTCTGATAATGCCATGTATGGATTTCTATATTTACAAAAATGATACAGCCTGCTTTCTTAAAGTTTTGGAGATACCTACTGTATCTGAAGTTATTTTTTCCACCAGGGAATATCAAGTATATGTGCTATTTGAAATATAAAAAATCAAATTCTATCAGAATTTTAGTTAAATTCCAACAAAATAATCCTACAATACTTAATTCTCAAGAAGGAAATATCCTTTGGCCCCACTATTGAATAACACTGAATATTCATAATGATACATTGAATTAGTACACAAAAGTATATGAAGTACAATCAGGCAATGATACATTGTATTGTTATATATAAAGTAATTTTTCAAAGTTTTCATTTCAAAAGAATGAGACATGATAAAATGATTTTCAAGTTGGTTTCAATCAGTTTTTTTTTTATCTGCTCTCAATGAGTACATTACCTATGGTTTGATAACTTTTTTTAGACTAGATTAAAAGAGACTCTCACAAAAGTTATTTGCTTGCACTTGCCAATGACTGCTTTTTACACCCAACTGTCACAAATTAAACATTTCTCTTAAGATATAAAACTTAAAGTAATGTTAATAAATGTTTAAAATACCAGCAGAAAGTGAGTATTTCGATTAATAAAGTATCAAAAAGATTTAAAGAGCATTACAAATACAGGGGAAACAGAAACAATAATGTTAGTACAGGTGATATTTTAGGCATACAATGGCTGAATAGATTTAAGGACTAAAAAAATTTAATAAGTACTTCTAAAAATTAATACAGAGAAAAAAAAATGATAAATTTAAGCAGGATAGGCAACAAAGATTAAGTACAAGGAATAAATGATAAAGAAATAATTTCTGAAATTTAAAAACAGGTACCTCAAAAAAAGGGGTTGGTAAATATCTAGTTTAAAAGGCCTTAAAAAAAAAAAAAAAAATGAAACCTTTCTGAAAGGTTTCATTTTGATTTTAATTCCGAGCTAAAAGATGAAATTTAATATTCCTAATAAAAATATTTTGGTCTATTTCAAACTGAATTTAAACTGATTGAAATATAGTTTGTTTTTTTTTCTATTAATAATTTTGTCCATATTAACAGATGTGTCAATACAATGTAATTCTCTTTATTAAAAAAAATCTTTCAAAAATAAAATATGCTTTTTTTGAAACATTATTTGAAAAAAATTAACTGATTTAAAAGTTTAATTTGAATTGAAATTATTACTTTTAGTTTAAAATATCACTGAAATGAATTGAAGATGGAGTGGATGTTTTTGTTTTTTGAGGTGTTGAATGACTGACAGCTTAAAGATGATGAAATTTAAAGGGGGAAGAATAACTAAAAAATGACATGATGAATTGAATACAATATGAATTTTAACTACCCAGCAATCTTTAAAATTTTAAATATCTTCATTCTAATATTTTAGATACTTTTGGCTTTATAGCCTTAATTACAAAGACACTTGTTGAGAAAATATCAAAAAATTACCAGTAAATTTTTAATTTGTATAGAAAGAATAGGTACCTTTCTTATCGTCTAATGATGTTGTGTATGGACGTCCGTATTTACAAACATTGATACGTTTTTGGTTTTATATACAAAAAAAGAAAATAAATTCTTTTAAAAATATTGAGAAACAATTGTAAAGCTTTTCCATTTATACAATTTTTAATAACAAATTAATTAACCTGAACCACTACAAAGTATTTTAAGATTTAAAAACGAATGAAATAAGTAAAAAAGAAAGCAATTCTCATAAAAATTCATTATCCATCGAAAATTATGGAGACTAATATTCATAAAATAATCGCCATAATTTTTTATTCATAAAGTGATCAAAAGCTTTTCTAATTACATAGTGTGAGTTTTAAAAATAATATTGTAATTAATAAAGTTTCACATTTCAGGGCAGATTTTCTACAACAGAGGGTCTTCTTGTTTGACGAAAAAAAGAAAAGAAAAAAACGATTAAAAAAATTCTCTAGTAAAGAAAGACTTTTTATAACAAAAAAAAAACCCCAAAAAACATTACGTTAAACTTTTAAAGGGATAATTCCACGAAATTTCATTAAAATGAGTAAACGTGGAAATTTTTTTTTACAAAGATTTAAAAAGGTTAAAAACATACTTAAATTAATAAAATAATCAATTTCTGAATAAGTCCTGAAAGTTTCATTAAAATTCAACAATTCTGATATTTTTTTAAGAATTTCCGAATGAATGTGTTTTTCATCGCACAACAAAAATTTATGGACCAGGGTTGATGCCATTTTAACCTAAAATAAACAATACGTTTCTTCTTTTATATAAAAAAGGTAAATAAATAACGACATCACTACTACTACTACAAACGCAACTGATGTTCATTCAGTGCAATTTTACAGTTTACTTAAAAAAATACTGCACAGCTACTAACCATGATGACATTACACTACAGCTTGTTGTGATTAATAATTGTAGTTGCAACTTCAACTTTACTCAAATTTCAATAAGGATCTTTTTTTCTGAATAGATACAGAAACAAGTTAAAGCCTAGCTTTTTTTTTTTTTTTTTTAGCCATTTTTTTATTTTACAAATAAATTCAACAAACTGGAGTACGAGCAATAGAAATTAATTTTTATTGGAAAACTAATAAACAAATGTGCTGAATGATCATGGGTAGGGATCTGATATTTAAAATAAAAAACAATTGCACTCTCTCTCTCTACTCTAATAACTAATTTTTTTTTCAGGTAATATACAAAAATAAACAAACCATCTCTCTACCGTTTTGTTGTTTTTTATTAATCGTTTGGAAATATATTTTTGTCCCCCCCCCCCCCCGTCAACAAACATGCACTGCTTTTATAATTATTATTATTGTTTTTTTTATTAGTTTATTATCGACGATTCTGGTACTTACGTACAGCTGGATTTTTAAAACCGTGAGTACGATAAACAAAAAAAAAAAACAAAAAAAAAAAACATTAAAAAAACAACATTCCAAAATCCAAATAGTGGGGTTATCATGGGTATGGGTAGTGATGAATGAATCAACTCACTTAGTCTAATGTGGTAGATTGAATAACATTAACAAACAAAAACATTAAACAAATACGTTTCGTTGCAAAAAAAAAAAAAAAAGGCGGGGGAGGGAGGGAATTAGAGATTATCCCTTCTGACTGAGCAATTATCAAAAATAAAATAAATCCCAAAAGTTTTAATTATCTTTTCTAAAAAAAATAGAAAAAAGAAAAAAAAGCTGTCTAAAAAAATAACCCTAGAGGGTCAGTTTTATTTTAGGAGTGGACGTCTTAATGGATCATAAACATTCAACAAGCAGTTTTTCATTTATAATATATTGAAAAAAAAAAAACATAGTACTATTTTTATTCGTTACACTTTAAGACGTAACATTGTAGGATGTGCATTGTGGTGCAATGGATATTGGAACGAGAAATCGGGGAGCAGAGTTCGAATTACACTTCCGCACAAATACCCTTTTGGGAAAGGTATTAATCCATCTCTTTCCTCCAGTTATGGGTTAAATAGGACAGATTAGGTTTCTATAGCCTTGGCTGGCAATCAGTCTAGAAAGCAATGGTAATCTTCTGCCCAGTCAGTCATATCTCTTTTGAGACATGATCGCCCAAAGTATCACGTATGGCACTTAACTGACTCATATATTGTATCTCTCTCTAGTCACATAAGAAGTGATAATAGCTAGAGTAGAGTGTATAAGAATTTAAGAGTATTGTCAAAAAGTCACATAAAAAAGATCGGCATACATAACAGTCAGTCAAAGTGCCATACGTGATACACGCTTGGGCGATCATGTCTCGAAAGAGACATGACTGACTGGGCAGGAGATTATCCCGCAGTAGGTTGCCTTGCTGACCAAGGCTATAGAACCCAATCTGTCCTGCTATTTAACCCATAACTGGAAGGAATAGACGGATTAATACCTTTCCCAAGGGTATTTGCGCGTAAGTGAATACAATGGATTCAACTGGAATTCGAACTCGGCTCCCCGGTTTCTCGTTCTGAGCCGATATCCACTGTACCACAACGCACATCCTTACATAACAGTAGACTTCCAGTAAAAGCAGACAATTAGATTTAAATAAAATTTGTGTACATAATAAAAAATGAAGCAATGAACTATAAAGAGAATATTTTCAACCAATAACTGTTGGCATGAGTAAATACAAAAACATTCAAATTTTTATCATCCAAAAATATACTCAAGTTTGCACCAGGTTATAGTTGGTCAACTCAAAAATCTACAAGTGATTTCCTTTAGCCTGAGATATATGAAATTATGAGAGATCAAATCTCATGAACAATTTAAAGTAAATGCCATTTCCTCTAAGCCAATACATTTGTGTATCATTTTCTTCTGTAGACTGAACATCTAAAATTCACAAACTTTCCCTATATCAGATGTCCATTTTTTTTATGACCATTTCAAACAAGACTATTTGCTACAGAAAATGCATACACAGAAAAATCAATTTGCATCTTTGCATACTTTTAAAATATCAATAAATTAATTTTAAGTTTTACAATTATTTCAACTTTATTTACTATGTTAATTGTATTTATTAGGACTATACCATTGGTGACCTTGTAAAAAGAACTTTAAAAGGAGTTTGTTTCAACTGATCACTGTTCCTTTATTGGGCTTTGATAAACTAAAATAATCCAAGACATTACAAAAAGATTAATTTAAATGTAATTGCATTGTCAATAAATGTAACTGTTACCAATGTTATTCTTTCTCCATTTGTAAACAAATTTAGAAAATACCAAGTGTTACATCATCATCATGAAAACAAATATGAAAAATACAGTGACATCCATATTAAAATAGATACAGGAAGCTAATGTCTACAAAAAAATTAAAGCAGAAGTACAAGCTGAATAAAACAAATTGAAAATTTCAGAGTGATATCTCCAAAAATGTGAATGGACATCCTCTTCATCTAGATTTTTAAAAATCTTTGATTACCAATGCTGTAGTGATTAGTCTGCTCTGAATAATATTACAAAAACTAATAGATATCCTAAATATTAATTCATTTACATCTAAACTAGCTAACAAACACTGTTTATCAAAACTAGACTTCTCATCGCCAGATCAAAGTATATCCTGATGATGTGATCAAGAAAACTAACTAAACTTTTTGGATCATCAAAATATAGTTATATGCCTTTTTGAATTAAAAATACTGCCCAATATTTCAATATTTTAAATCAATTTGTGAATATTATTAATTTGTTAATATGATATCCTTGCATTTAGTAATGACAAATTTAAAATTTTAGATAAAAACAAATCTAAAAAAATAATTTTCAGAATGTATCATTTTAGACCATAATGAGCATTCAGAAGAATGTTTGTTTACTCTGTTAAAAAGGTTAATGAATTGAAATATTCTCCATGCACAAGATTTTAAGTATCTAGTAGATTTTGGAGTATGAGGGACTTTCATCATCAATTATGTCAAAATTATACATTTTTTTCTATTTATTATTTTAAATTATCCAATACTGAAAATTCCTTTAATAATAATATGTAACAATTTTTTAATCTATCTATATATATATATATATATATATATATATAAAGCAATGTGTGAGTGTGTGTGACTGTTCCCTATGCATGCCTACATTTTTGAATCTACGCCATTCAAACTTTCTAGGGACACATCTACAGGGAAGCCAGGTCGACACATACTTTTTGAGTTTAAGTTCAGCAATTTTCTCTTTCACACTTTTTGGCCAATGGACACGACTGTTTAAATTTGCTCCATAAAACATCTAAGATGGTTGCTGAATTACGTCACAGAAATCAAATCACACATGTCAAACGTGACAAATATTTTTTTATTAAAAAAATGAGAAAAAAAAAAAAAAAAAAAAAACCTTTATATTTAATTTTTATTTTGATGTTTCAAAAATTCATTTGGTCAACAACAAAAATGTGAATATTTTTCCCCGTAATTTTGAAACAAAAGATTAAAAAAAAAAAAGAAAAAAAAAGTTTTTTCAAAAAACAAAATGTGTAAAATAAAAAGTGGCATCTTCTACAACTACTAAAACATTCTGAGTTGCATGGGCAACACCGGACTATGATGCTACTAGTATATATATAAAGCAATCTGTGAGTCTATATGTGACTGTTCCTTATGCATGCCTACATTTTTAAGCTATGCCATTCAAACTTTCTAGGGACACATATCTACTAAGAAGCCAGGTTGACTACAAGCGCTCGGAAATCGCAATATGCTGCATTAATCATCTAAAAATGTTCTGAGTAAAAATGTTCTGTGCATGAGCAACACTGGGCTAGTGTTACTGTTAACCTAAAACATAATTTGAAGTCTTTGACAATCACTGACACTTACTTTTGCTACCTCACTGAATGTTACCATGTGATTTTACAAGCCAGCACTTTTGTTTAAACCTACCAAAATCAGATCACCAATAATAACACTTGTTTTGCTGAGTATATTTCATCAAATGTTAAAAGACAGCCAGAACCAGCTTTTTACAATACAAGTAACAAGTACAAGGGAATGAAGAAAATGAATAGTTTATAAACCTTAGAGTTTTCAGAAGTTTGTAATTAATAAATCTAAGATATGTGATGTATCCACTTTTTAGCAAAAAATTTAAGTTTATTTTTGATAGTCTTTAATATCTCATCACGGTATTGGATCATCTACAAAGATCATTTAATCCAGCTACTATATTGGTTGAGTATGGATACAAGACTTTTTTTTGCATGGTGCATGTAATGCTATCAAGCAAAAATTAACACGCAAATTCCCATTCAAAATTTTGAATTACCTTCACTACATTTCAAATTGTCCATAGACAGTAGCGATTGTGAAACACTGAAAGTGGAGTGGGGGCACTTAGGAGCCGAGATTTTTCTAAAAAGGAGTGGGGGGGGGGACTTAAGCAGCGTCTTCATTTTCATACTCTCTACACCACTATTATATACACAACTTGGTATTAGTTTGAGTATAAGTATGTTACTTCACTAAATTAAACGAAATAACTTTTCATTCATAGTAGTGGAATTCTAATTTATTCTTGCCTTCTTTTCCAATCTGAAGCTGTTGGAACACAGAGAGATTAATTTCAAAACAAAATCAAAGAGTCAATGTCAATACTAACAGAACAGTATGATTTGTCTGCTGATTTTTTTCCTGTACAAAACTTCTTTGAAGCACAAAAAATAAATGCGAGAAAAAAAAAAAGAAAAACAAAATGGGGACATTATTTCTAGATAACGTCTTCTTTCAGAGATGTAAATATGACTAAGTCTCTTTCCCTCCCTAACAACATGTCTGTTTCTATCTGGTTGTTTTATTTTGTTTGTTTTTCTTTCAAATTGGTCTCTGCATGTGTTCTTAAAAAGCTTATAAAATGGGGGACCCCCACCTCTGTAGAATCACTACTCGATATAGATTTTATTGGGCCATATTTAAATCCATAGAAACATCTTTACTTATTCAGACTTTTTAACTCATTAAATGAAATTACTACACAATCAGTAGCTGAAGCTTTTGTAAAAACATTACGTGATTTGGGGGTCTCACTATTATCATAACATACACAGAAATCAATCTGAAAGAAAGGTGTTTATAGAACTATAAAAAAAATTATTAGTTTTTATAGATTGAGAACCACTTCTTACCAACCAGTGTAATGCATTGAGAGAGCACAAAAAAAACAAAAACAAAAAAAAAAAACAAAACAAAAAAAAAACCCAGCAGTTACAGCTTGTAAAGAATCATGGATCTCTGCAATACCAATTGTTAATGAATCAGGTTCCTCAGCCTTTTGCACTGTAACTGGTTCCCCAATTGTTGATCAGTTCATCTGATACAATGAAAGAGGATTCATTAAATAAGTTCACTAAATATTTATGCGAAACCATACAACAATTTATCTCAAATTTTACAAAGTAAATTCTCATACTTTAATAATCTTACACTCCAAGACAAACTCATTAACAAATTTTGCATTTAGAGAGTGTATCATTAAAAAACTTTTTGGAAGCATGTTATCCTGGGATTTACAAAATTCATTATACACCAAAAAACATTTCCTTGTTATGATGAATGATAATATACTTATGTGTACAAACTATTTTAAATAAGAATGAGTATTACAAATTCCACTATTTCTGATATAAAAAATTAAAATAATCCAAAGAAATGTTGGAAATCTTTATTCTTTATTAGCTATTTAGACATAAAAATTGCACAATTCAAGCAGAGACTATTGTAATAATATTCAAAATTTAAATAGCATGCAAGGATATTTAGAGATGTGCCAGAACAAAAGAGGATCAACATAGCAGGTTCCAGAAAAAAGGCCGCCAAAAATAAAATCTAAAATATTAAAATTTTGCGGGCGTAAAAACATTAAGTCTAAAAAAAAAAGATGATTTTTCAACAGCTGTTGCTTTGAGCAAATTAAAAAAAAATTCTACAAGCTTGAAGCGTGTAAAAACATCTTTGCAACAAGTCGTTGTCAGTCAATTAAAAAATGTAAGCTCGTTTACAAAAAATCCATACTAAGTGATTCACTTTAGTTTCTTTCAGTAATAAGCAAATCGACTTCAAATCAAACAAAAGGTTCGCGGAGAACTGGAAGCAAATGACAACTTCTTTTCTGTAAAACTGTAATAATTACAGTGTAATTAAATTTTCTCTATAGCAGACTTGTCCATTTCTACTAACATTTCAATCAAATTATACGTCTTTATAAAAAAAAAAGCAATAAAAAAAGCTGAAAGTGCTTAATTTAAACAATTTTAGCTTTTTATTTTAACATATACAAACTTTGTTGTAAAAATGTAAATAAATTAAAACATTTACCGCAATTGCAATTTTTATTAAATAATTCAAATTGATATTGTAACTAATTGAAGGAAAATAGTTAATCTCTTTGATAATTAAAAATCAATTTAACGTCTTTCGAAAAATGATATGGTCTTGAATGTTTGAGGAACGATGAAAAAGTCATGCAAATTTTTTAAAATACATCTCTGCCTACAGGTGTATGAAAATCAAATTTTATTTAAAATATGGCCAACATTTTTATGGTCGCTACATAAGTTTTTTATATTTTGCTAAAGTGTCACTATGCGAAAAAAGAAAATGGATTTTTGATTTTTCCTACAAAAATAAAAAGTTAAATCAGAGAAGTGTGATATTCAATACAAAGCGAGTCAATCAAGCAGGTAAACATTTTTCTTTTGACATCAACAAAATACTTTTATCAAACAAGGTTACCAACAGTGAAGGCAAAACAAACAACTTCATAGAATTTATCTTAAACAAACGTTATTAAAACAAAAAAGACGAATTCAAAATGACGCCAACCGAAGTATACAAAACAGTAAGAGTCGCTTGACGTTTACATTTATTAAGTGATTTGAATTACAAACACAATTGTTGAGTTGTTCAGCTTCAATTTACTAAACAAAACAGTTACAAACAATTGCAGCGTGCTTTATTTTAGAAAATATACGTTTCTTGCTTTGATTTGTTACATAAAAAAAAGATAAATGTCAAAAATACAGAGGGTGTTTAAGAGAAAAAAAGGGAGGTGAAAAAATGAAGGCCATTTAAAAATATAAAATTGAATATCAGACACCAAGAGACAGAAGTAAATAATTGGAGAGTGAAAGCTGTGACTGGATTAGCAGATAAGTGTGGAAAGGTAAGTATGATAATGTTTTTTTACTTTTATGACAATAATTTAAAGTTAAATATATAAACTCGTGGAAAACAAACACTAAAAACAGATATGATGAGGTTCATAACAAACACATTTTTGAAACTACTGCTATTTTGTGTAGTAGTAGTAAAAATCTTTCTTAAATTGGAAATAGTCTCCACTCCTATGAACTTGAATTTTAAAAGAAAAGTAAGAATAATTGTTTTTAAGAAAAGCAAAGAGGTATGGAATAAAAAAAAAAATGTGAAAGATTACTTTTTTTTCAAAAGAACGATTTCCTTTCTAAGGAGTGCAATCAATTACATATTTTTTCATTTATTTCATTTTCATTCAATGTGGTTAACACAACAAATGTTGCTCAATTTATGATTTTTAGGGGTAAAAACAGGTGGAGTTCTGTTACAACTAGTTATTAAATTAAAATAAGGGGTAGAGATTTTTTTAACAGCGTAAATATTCTTTTAAAAAGTGAACATAAAAAAGACGAAGCTAAATGTGTACGAAACTGATTTTATGCAATTAGTCACACTTTATGTAATTACAAATGGGGATGTGTAGGGACATTTTCGGTTTTGCTTTAAGTTCTCTGACATGTCGAGTTATTTTCCTCGCCAAATAACTTATGTTTATCACAGGCACAAATTTTACAGAAATTACGAGTAGGAGAGTTTTTATTACAATCTGAACTTTATTTAAACATAAATAATAATACGGTAAAGTAAAACACACAGGACCTTAGGTAATTAAATAATAATAATGGTAGATGTTTTTTGGTCACTCTCTCTCACTTTGAAGTAATTACTTAAAAATCTCGCAAGGGCCTTGCGGCAAAGCCCACATAAGAAATTGGCATGTTAAAATTGAAACCGAAAGCAAGTATATAGAAACCAACTTAATCTCGCTGATGCAGTTACGAAAAAGGATGATTTTTTTTTTACAACTGAGAATTCTACAGGTTTTAATTTTTGGTAAAAGAAACAAAAAATTTACTTAAAATTTAAAAAGGTGAGGAGAATCGAAGTAAATCAACGTTCAAAAACTACTTAAAAGCCCATCTTCTTGCATAGAGACATAAGATTTTCATTTTAACCAGAGGGTATTTTTACCTGTTCATCTTCTCTACGGCAAAGAGAGACTATTTGTGTTTAAAAAAAAATGAATGCAGTTTCTTAATTTACACTTTACAGGTGGGGGACTTAGCCAATCATTGATTTTCTTTGTATTTTTTAAAAAATTTTCGCTGTTTATATTATGAATATTCCACTTGTTCGGAGCAGATATTTATTTTTTAGCTACAAAATGAAATAATGCTGCTATAAGTTATGAAAGAGGCATGTTCGCTAAAAATAATATTGACGATTGAGGATTCTAAAAATAAAAATGTTAAAGAAAAACTTAACTTAATATCTTTTAAACTAAAAAAGTCATAAAAAATAAAATTACAGCTAAAAATCATAACCATTAAAAATTTTAAAAACTAAAGAATTAAAAAATAAAAAAAATAAAAAATTTATTGGATGGAATATCATCCCAAGTAAATAAAAAAAAAATATGGTAAACGACTTGAGAAAAAAAAAGGGACCTTTAAATTTTCAACCAAACAATAACTGAATTAAAAAAGAAAGATAAACCTGACTTACCTGCGGATCGCTACCATAAAACAGATCGGCATTTTTCAAAAGAAACCACTTTCTTTTCCACTTGTGGGACAATCGACTCCTTTTCATAAGCCAACCTTTTCTTTCGTTGGACATATTCTGGTCTTCTGCTTCCTCGTCTTCTGTATTTCCTTCTCCCCCTTCTTCGTCCCTTCTGGACATTGTTGTCGTAGTGTTGTTTGTCGTACTGCAAGACACAATACTATTGGTAAGACTGTGCCGACCGCTACCAGGAACCATCACCGACCCTTCACACGAGTCCTCAACGTTATTTCGGGGGCCAACGACGGAAGGTTCCGTCTCTACTGACACAACAAGCACGTCAGTAGTGTCGACTTTCTCCACGTCTGAGGCCATCTTGCTGAGGAAGAAGAAACAACAAACGCACACGTATACTTATTTACACACATACAAACGTATTAACACACACGCGCGTGCGTACTATAAAACTACTTTACGACACTTTCTATTATTTGCCGCAAAAATATTGAACTAAACAAAAATTTCCTGATATTTTGTTGAAATTTCGTTGTTAACAGCCACCAGATAGATTCAACACTTGAATTCTAATACCAATCTTTGCTATTAAAATTTTTATTTTCACGACCTTTCTTACTGCCGAAAGATGACATCAACTATCAGCAGCAGTAGCAGCTGCCATGGCCACGCAGAAGCGCCTTTATAATTTATTTTTCTCTTTCACATTGACTTGTTTCTCCATTTACCAGTTTTTCGTGGCTCAGCTTGTAAACAAGTTGTTTCTTTAGCTAAATATTTTTTAAAATTTAAATGTCATGTCCCCTCGGGACGTAGGTGATTATGATCTTCAGAAATTTCGTTTTTTTAAAATGTAAGGAAAAGTAGTACTGTTTTGAATTCAAAGTTGTCTTTCTCCTAGACCGGCTGCCACCTAAGGCACAACAACTCAGTTTTGAACCCATAGCTAGTGTAGGAGAAAAGAGACAGGTTCATGCCTTTCCCAGCCGAACAAAACGGCAGGATTTTAAGTTAGCTCATTGATTCTACTTTCTATACCAATGACTGTTTTACCTGTCCATCCTTTTTAACTAGATACCTTTAGAAGTTTAGATGGAATGTAAAAATAAACACTTACCTGAGTTATACAGTCTTTTCATACTGTCTTATGCTTGTAAGAACATTTATATAATTACATCTGCAGTTCCGTTATTATATACTTTTCTATTCAAATGAGTATGCTCATCTTTGTTATAATCACAATGTTTCAGCTTTTATATATTCTGGCCTATTTTCAGGAGTACTTGATAACCTTCTTACAATTTTGAATCAAACTCTTTATTCAATATATGCAGTTAGCTTGTTGGGGCCTCTTATGCAAGGTTAATTTAAGTTTGAATTTCACATGGCACAAGGCCATTTCCCAAGAACTTCCTAACTAAATTCCTGCATACCCACAATTATTTTTTATATGGTTGAAATCATTCAATAAATTAGCAAATGGGAAATTGAAAAAAAATTGGTGAAATTGTCTGAGTTCGTGATTATGTTCATCTTTGTAGAGTTCAGAAGAATGATTTAGTAAGAGAAGGTGAGTTGGTCTTAATGTTTTACATGTTATGCATGTGAAGATTCTTGTGCCAACTGTAGTAATTAGTACAAGTGTTATTTAAAGAAATAAAAGGCATCTACTTGCGTCTTGCAATTAGTGCGGGTGCGTGAGAGAATTATTGATATTGAAGAACGCGAATGCCACTATTGTGGGCAGCTGTGACTGCCTTGCTTGGTGTCGCTTGTGAACTGCTGCCAACTGTGTCTGGGTGTACCACGTGTCTGCTATATATACATTCCGTGAAAAAGCGGGAAAGCAAGATTATCATGTGATTGTCATGTGTGTATATGTACAATGAGTGAATGTAGTTGTGTGGAAATACATGTGACTCACAAGCTTGTTCATATTTCACTTTTTATACTTAGAAGATATCTCATAAGAGTTGATAACCCAGTGAATTAAAGTGTTGGTTAAAGTGTATCAGATTTTCTTGCAGTTTTGTGTTCAATCGAACAGTGTGAAAAGATATATTCTCAGGTTTGGTGGAAGAAATAAACAAATCACACAAAACTAGAAAGATTTAACTGATATTAAAATATCCCCCAAGCATATAAAACAGAATGAAAACAATCCATACCTGTTGATTGAATAAAGTGTTTGATTGAAAATTCTGAGATTATGAAGTATGACAGATACTTGCAGAAGACCAGAGGGTACAGAAACTATTTTACCCTATTAATGCCTACCACTTTCAGATTGATTGATTGATAGAGCATTTTTTATGGCTTATTAACACTTTGTGGGTTATTCAAAAGTGAATCATATCTTGAAGTGTATGAAAAATTCTTCCTTTTTGGGAGTGAGTATTGCATTAACAATTTTTGAGAATAACAATGATATTTCCACATACAACTCCTACTATTTAACTCATAGCTGGGGGAAGAAAAGCTGGAGTCATATCTTTCTCAAGGGTATTTGCCTGTAAGTGAATTTTACAAACTCAACTGAAATTTGAATTCAGCTCTTTGATTTCTCATTCTGAGCTGCTATCAATTACACCAACTGCACATCCATCCCATGTTTTGAATGGTGGGCATTAATATGTAGAAACCTATAATTAATACCAGATTTTTATTTTTATAATGAATACAAGATTTTTATTTTAATTTTTATAATTAATACCAGCTTTTTATTTTAATTTAGAATGAAATGAAATAGACATTAAACAAAATATTTATCAAATCCTATAAAACTACAATTGATTTTTCCTCTCTATCAGCAATCTCTTTGATAATAGACTAAGTATCAATATGTTTATTTGATATGTGTACTATAGAGCGCCCATAGCTCAGAGGTAGAATCACCAACTGATGTCAATTCGGTTGGGTTTCAATCCTGGCTAGAAGCAATCGGATGTCTAACCGTACTGATAAGCTGTGATACAGCAAAGCAGGTCTGTCTGAGGATGACTATATATATATATATATATATATATATATATATAATATATATATATATATATGCTACTAATTTAGGATGTACGTTGTGGTGCAGTGGATATCGGCTTGGAATGAGAAATCAGGGAACCAAGTTCGAATTCCAGTTGAATTCCTTGCATTCACTTACGTGCAAATACCCTTGGGAAAGGTATTAATCCATCTCTTCCCTCCAGTTATGGGTTAAATAACATGACAGATTGGGTTTTTTTAGCCTTGGCTGGCAACCAGTCTACCGCAGAAAGTAATAGCAACCTGCTGCGGGATAATCTTCTGCCCAGTCAGTCATGTCTCGAAAGAGACATGATCGCCCAAGTGTGTATCATGTATGACACTTGACTGACTTACTGACTGCTGACTGACTATAGATAGATACATCACTTCTTAGATATTTCACAATATTATCACCATGACTGTGTGTAATTATAGAGTTACTGCACTCATTGAGGATCAAACTCACTATTCAGTCCTACTTGATCTATAAAGACAAGCTTGCTAGCATTTCACCACATTGAGATGTTCTCTGGCTACTAGAATAAGCTCAATATATCCAACTGTGATCAAACTGAGTAAATAGCTTTATGCAACAAAGACAGTTCTTAAAAGATTTTAATAAGATATTGATAATTTTCAGTATATTTTTCATAATTATATAAAAAAGGTCATATTAAAAATATATATATATAATAGGAAATGAGAAACAAGGATGAAGAGAAAATATATAGTCATTATATAGAAATAAATGAAAAAAGAATAAAAATAATGACTGGTTATCATTTCTTACTCTTCAGAGCTCTATTAAAGAATAATGATTAAAATGTGGGCGGATATATATATGGTGTCTCAAAAAATGCATATGCAGTTTTACAGTGTATAACTCAGATCAGCTTGCTTTTTTTTTCAGATTTACATGTTAGTACGACCAATGTCATCCAGACTTAGCTTTGAACAAAGAAAGTTCACACTGAAATGCTACTGGAAGTAGGAAAATGCAGTTGAACTTCAAAGGCAGTATCAAAGAGAGTTTCATTCAGATCCACCCATTCGACTTACAATCACACAAATTAGGGATAAATTTGAAGCTGATGGTATTGTACTCGATATGCACAAGAACTATTCCAAAAGACCACAGATATTAACCACGCCCTGTAAAACAAGAAAGGGTGATGGAAAGTTTTCACAGAAGTCAAAGAAATCTATCGAAATGTTGATTGTTGCTTGTGATTCCATTGCATCTTGCTGTCAGGAATGTCTGGATCATAATGAACATCAATTTGATAAAACATACGATGAAAATAGAGCATACATTTATAATAAATATTGTCTTTATATGAATTATTTAAATTTGATATAGTTGGTTATAGTTGCTAGAATTATTTTTTGAGAAAGCTTCAAAATGTGTGTTTATATATGTATATATATATATAATGAATGAAAAGACAAAAGGAAAAACTATTCTTAGTTGATGCATTTCATTCTCAAAGCAAATGTCCCTTTGAGGATGAAAAATGTCAGCTAGGAATTGTCTTTCTTCTTGTCTTCTTATTCATTTTGTACCTTTACAGATACATTTTTTTCAAACCCAATTTTTTTTAACTTTTTCTTTTTCTCAATTTATCCCTTTATGGTAATTATTTATTTTTTTCAGTCTCCTTGCACTTCATTTCCTTTTTTTCTTTTTTTCTCCTTGCTCTTTTTTTAATATGTCTATTTTTTTTTTACTGCAATAATCAAATCTTCTACCCCCAGGAAAATATTTATATAATAAGTATACAAGACAGTAGATAAGTATTTATTGAGTGTCTTGGTGGTAGAAAAATAATGAGTTTGATTCCTGCAGCTAGATTTCAATATATCATGCAATCGAAATATAAAAATCACTTTCTAAAGAAATAATGAATTTTTATTTATTAATCTGACATATTTTTATAAATTTAAACGTTATTTTTAGTGGATACCCATTGCTTTTTAATGATGGTTTCTCCTGGAAAGGATGATGCAGGTTCAAATCCTGGTGTGGGGCACATTTTCCTTTAATAAAACTCTTAAAATATTCAGGCCAATAGATAAAATAAAATGCTGTTTAATATAAATGGAACATCTGCTCAAATATGAGTATCCACTAAAAATATTAAAATAATTTTTAAAAATATTTAAAATAATAAAAAAGAAAATTATTTTGTATATAAATAATACTGATAACCAATAACTATATATAATATAGTAATATTTTAAATAGTTATGTGGTACAAAGAAAAAGAATTTAAATGCAAGTAAAGTAGGGCTACAATATGCTAAATGCAGTTAGCACAGAAGAAATTCCAGTCCTGGGTATGACTATAAACTACATTTGGTAGTGAAGCCTCTGATTAGGAAATTGGAGATTTTGAGGAGTGTGGAATCACCTCTTAATTGTTGTTGTCCCCCAGATCCAACTTGACTCAAGGTGATAGCACCTGTTAGGATCCCAGCTATGGACAAATAGTGAACCCCCAAACAAAAATCTATGAAAGTATAAAAATAAATTTCTATAGTAATAATACCAGTAAATGAATTTTTATAAAAAAATTAACAACAATACCTATTTATAGTAAAATTACCAGTAAAACATTTTATAGCAAAATGACCAACAATACATTTTAATTGTAATTGACAGCATGTAATTGTTTTTAAAATATATTTAGTTGAAGCCATAAAATTGTGTTCAAAATGTTTAGATTTTGGTATTAAACAAAATCAATCAACCAATCAACAGAAGAAATTCAGGGCTCATAAATTATATTTTTGGGGATTTTAAGCTTAAGAGTATTTGAACAACTGAACTCCCATCCTTCAGCTAAATGTTAAAAATTTGTTACAGTTGCACTTATTATCACAACATTGTGTCACAATGTTAGACATCCCACAGAAAATTGAGAACAATCTACCCTTGTAAATGAAATAAAGAGTCCAATTTGAAATTCTATGAAGATTACTTGGATTAATAAACATATGAAGAAGAGTACAATGGCCATACTGTGATGATAATAACAATAAAGATGAGGATATTAGTCTGATGTTAAAGGATGATAATTTTTTCTCCAAGTCATTTAGACAGAAGTTAAAATTTTGGTAATTAATATTGCAGGTCATTATCATTTCACATAAAAATATATTATATACATATATATTTGAGCATCCTGGGTATGGCTATAAACTACATCCAGTAGCAATGCCTTTGATTGGGAGGTTTTGAGGAGCATGGAACAACCACTTAATTGTTGTTGTTCCCAGGTTTACCCTTTCTCAGCTCTGGGTAAATAGTTATCCTCAAAACTGGATTCAAAACACTATGAAAATATAAACATTTTATGGTAAAATACCAACAATACATTTTTATAGTAAAAAAATTACCAGCAATACATTTTTATAAAAGAAATTACTCCCCACAAAATGAAATTTTGTCATTAAATGACCCCTAAGAAGGTGATATGCCACTAAACAAACATACATAAATATTTGGTGCTCTTGTAGTATGTTGCCTACCATGTTGTGAGCACTTTATCTCTTAAAATTGCGAGCACTTTATCTTTTTTTTTTCTAATCATATCACCCCAAGCAAGGCGGTAACACCACTGATGTGCAGGGGGCTACATAAGAGTGAGAAGATTAGAAAAGAGAAAAATCGGAAACCACATCCTAAACAGGAAACAAGGGATGATCCTCTTCACCTGTTCAATAGACGTGGGTGGAGTGTGAACCGGGTGATAGTTTAGTCTATCTACTCCAATTGAAAAAAAAAAAAAGAAAAGATTGGAGAAGAGAAAACCGGAAACTGCATCCTAAACAGGAAACAAGGGGTGAGCCTCTTCACCTGTTCAATAGACATGGGTGGAGTGTGAACCGGGTGATAGTTTAGTCTATCTACTCCAATTGAAAAAAAAAAAAGAAAAGAGGAAAAAGATTGGAAAAGAGAAAACCAGAAACTGCATCTTAAACAGGAAACAAGGGATGAGCCTCTTCACCTGTTCAACACCTTTAAGTTTACATTCCACATTAAAAAGAATAATATGTATGGGACTATTTACCTATTAACTGTCCGACAGGAGTACTCAGGGGGTTTCCGTGTCCAAACAGAGCATCTCTTAAAATTGTGAGCACTTTATCTCTTAAAATTGATTTAAGCAATTAAAATTTTTGTACAAAATAAAACTTTATTACACATTTATGCTTATTCCTTTAAAATTTAAAATCAGTAAAAGGCATTTAAAATATTAAGGCTTGTAAACAGTTTGTACATAAATCAAGAAGCAAATCATCTTCATGTTTTTCCTAGTAATTCCCAGCAGAAATAGTCAAGCTGAGATTGTTGCATTTCAGCTGACTCTCCTTGTACTCTTAATATAATTGAATACTCTCCTTGTACTCTTTCAGAAATATATGCACATTCTTCTCTAGAAATGACAGTCTGATAAAATTATTTGGTAAGCATCTTATTATTTATGGGGTCTTATATTTTTTCCACTTTATTAGTCTGAATGCTTTATGTGAAATTAATAGCTCACAAGAAGACCCATGACTCAAATAGATGTAGACTACATTCCACCATAGCACCATATATTTAATAGGATTTCACTTACCTGTACATCAAATAAACAAAATTCTGTTTAAATTAATTTTATTTTTTTCTGTAAAAGAAATGTCACTGAAATATGAAATCTAATAAAAAAGGCATATTTTTTTTATTTCCTAATGTGTACATTGTGCCAGTTTGTAGTTGATTTTTTAGTTGAGACGTTTGAACAATAATGGTGGATATCCTGTCAGACAAGAACCAATGTGAGAGGAAGTTGAAAACAATTTTTTTTAATTCTTTCCCACACTATTTGGGAACCTCAGATACAAATTGGAAGAGCAATGTGAAATTATGTTCTCTTCTGGTTTGGTATTTATTTTTTAGATAAAGCCTCATTAGTGGCTGTGAAGTTACTCACAGTATTATTGTAGTCTTCGGTACTTAAATATTTGATGGGCATAAAATGGGAGAATAGATTTGTTCTTATTTTCATATTGAATAGATACCGCTTTATACTCTGTACAAATTACAAATGTATATGTGTGGATGTGTGTATATATATATATATATATATATATATATATATATATATATATATATTTATGAATGTATTTGGATAACATTTTTCATATGCATATATATGCATGTATGAATAAAGATGAAAGTTAAACTTACCTTACCTGATGCATTTCATCACTTGAGGCAGTTTATCAAGGCAAACGTAAGGATTTTATTTTGTGACAAGTATTTATATATCAGAGCAATAAGTTATTGGTTTTTCAATTATTGGTTTTGTTTTTTGGTATGTGTGTACTCATGTCTATTCATCAGGTTAGCAGAAAAGTCAGGCAAGTTTATGAATGTGAGGAGATAAACAAAATTGTGTGAAAGATTTTAAACATATAACACATATGACAAACATAAATCAAACTCAGTCCAAAATAATTTAAATACTAATTTATATATATACCTAAAAAAACATCTTTTTATCAACAAGTTTATTGTTATTGTTAGCTTCCATTTTCTAGATTTTCCTTGATTTGTCTGCTTTTATAAATAGTTTTTTGAGTTGTTTACCATTTTTAGATTTTTTCAAGTCATATATATGAGACTGTATAAAATTTACCATATTTACAAGAGAAGAATGGTCAGTATCAGAGATAGAGCATTTGAACATATATATAGGCAGAACCAGTTTATGACCTTTTAGGGCCTCTCGGTTAATGAAATTATGCCCCCCCCTCCCTCACACACACACACACACACACACACACACACACACACACACACATACCCTATAACTCACTTGCACCTGTTTTGAATATTTTTACTTGTGGTATATTTCAGTGATATTTCCTTAGTTTGGATCAAACTTATTTCAAATTCTTTAACTAAACTAGAATATCTATCTTTTGTTTGTCAATAGAAATATTCTTTTATTGACAAATAATTTTATTTATTACTATTTTAATAAAAATATTCTTTAATACTTTCCTATTTATTACAAACCAAATTAGCACATATTTCAACAAAACCATATTAAAATACAGATTTTTCATAACCAAGCCCAAGGGGCCTTTGTCTGCTGTCTATGCTGTCTCATAGGATAATCTGGTTTTATATATATAGACAAGTGATTTTGAACACACACACACACACATTTATAACAATTAAAATAACTAATAATTTCACTAACAACTCTCAAAAGTGTATGTGATTCTATAGAACTCAATTGAGATATTCAACAATTAAGTGAACAAATTTATTTCACTTAAACATCTATATATCAGATAAAATGAATGACAAAGTGGAAAAAATTCTGTATAACACATTTTGTTCTCTATATTATACTAAGTAATGTCTATATATATATATATATATACACACATTTGTATTTAGGCAGCAAATTTTCTTTTAGGCATGTCAGATTAAATAAATTGCAAACATTGTGTCTGCTTATTTTTAATAAAATCCGTTTCTACTCACAGATGATCTTTCATGTATTATAATTGAAAGATGTAAGAAATGTAATGTATCTTTGACAGATAATTTTATTATCCATTTTTCGATGTTCCCAAGTACTTTCAATCTCCTTCCAAGGTCATCTTCTGCGGTGTAAGTTGTGGTAACAAAATATAACTGCAAAACTGTGTTACTAAAAATTACTGTAAATTTTCTTCTTGCTTCAAATGTAATGGTTAACAAATTACTTAGTGTTCATGAGAATAGGAAAATTATCCACAATGGAATTTTTTTATGTTGTAATGTCATGGTCATGCATGTATCAAAATATGTTTATAAAAGAACAGTTTTTCATGGTTTAATACTTGCATTTACAGTAATTTTTAGCAACACAGTTTTGCAGTTATTTTTTGTTACCACAAGTTACACTCTTGAAGATGATCTCGGAAGGAGATTGAAACTACTTGGAAACATTGAGAAATGGATAATAAAATCATCTGCCAAAATAACAACATGCTTCTTACATCTTTTAATTTTAATATGCAAAAGATTATCCATGAGTACAAAGAGATTTTATTAAAAATAAGCAGACACAATGTTTGCAATTTATTTAATCTGATACATATATATAGTTCATTCAAAAATGTTTTATTAAATAATATCGACATTAATAATAATCATTTTTTATAATAATCCTTTCTAGTTCTCTAATCAGCTTATAAATGTTAAGTTGAAATTCATCAAGGAAAGTCCTGCAGATTTTTTTTACCCAAGCACTTTCAATTAACATTTAATACTATTTTGCATTTCTACCATTTCTTGTTAGCCCTCTTACATTGGAATGCTTGTTTAATTTAAAAATAACATGATAGCTACAACTGAAAATTTAAAAATAATTATCACAGCATGTTTTCATGTGTTTTAAAAAAATCACCATGACAACAACCATAGTTACAATAAGTTTGTCTTTACAATGCACCCCTGAGGATTAAGAAAGAAAAACCTACAGTGCCTTCCTTGATGAATCAGTGACTTAGGTTGGTGAGTGCATAATATGCACATACAGGCTACATGCTTACCATCTTGGATTTGCCTGGTATTATAGAGGTTCTTATTTTCACAATACAGTTACAACCCCTATGTGATTACATGAAAACGTATGAAACTGGCAGTCATGGTCAGTCACTGCCCACTTAGTCTGTTTATTCTTATTTCTATTAATATTTCTCAGTCTGTTTATTCCCATTTCTATTAATATAATTGCTCTATCATGGAGTACTTTTGTTGCCTTGTATTGGAGAGCGCTTTTTGCTTGGAGCAGTAAGGTTCTCTACTGTGGTACTATTGTTCTCCAAGATATTGAGCACATTTTTAATTGAAACAGTAAGCTCCTCTTCTGTGGTACTATTGTGCTACTGGACATTGAGCATATTTTTGATTTAAGGTTAGGCTTCTCTATTGTGGCACTATTATTCTACATTATATTGAGCATTTTCTTATTGAAATAGCAAGCCTCTCTACTGTGGTGCTATTGTTCACCGTGTTATTATGCACTCTTTAATTAAAGGAGCAATCTCCTCTACTGTGGTACTAATTTTCCCCAGGACATTGTGCACCTTTCTTATTGAAGGAATAAACTCCTCTACCATAGTGCTATTGTTCCCCATGACATTAAGAACTCCTTTGATTGAAGCAGAAACCTCTTTTTCCATGGTGCTATTGTTCCCTATGACATTGGGCATATTTTTGATTGATGGAGTAATATCCTCTATCATGGTTCTATTGTTGCTCATGGCATTGAACTCATTTTTGATTAAAGAAGTTAGCTCCTCTACTGTGGTGCTTTTCTTCCTCATGACATTGAGAACTATTTTGATGAAAGCAGCAATTACCTCTACCATACTGCTATTGTAACTCATGACATTGAGGTATTTTTTGATTGAAGCAATATGTTACTCTATCATGGTGCTATTGTTTCCATGACATTAAGCACTTTTTTTAATTGAAGCATGTTAGATTGAGATATGTTTCCTATTTGTTCTTTTTTATTTTTTCATATATATATATATATATATATATATATATAGTGTTGAGTTATGATAAATAATGTTTGGCACCAAGATTGTTGTTTTTTCAGTAGATTTACTGATAAAAGTTATTTTGGCAAGCAGTTTTTTTTGTTGTAAAGTGCTCAATATCAGGTGAAGATAAACTGTTGATAGTTCTAGTGCAAAGAATTTATTTTAACTGAGCAGGTTTCTTGCAAGAAAACCAGCCCCGATGAGTGGGGGCATCATAACGGTGTCCTCATGAGACTTTGAAGTTGGCACGAACCTGCTCAGTTAAAGTGACAAATTCGTTGCACTAAAACTATATATATATAAATATATAATATTTTTAAAGTGATTTTTATCTAACATTATTTGCTAGTACTATAAATACTATTTTTTTAGTGCGTAAATGTTTGAGTTGCTATTATATTTCTTATTCAATGGAATTAGGATGTTTGTTATTAATTTCACTGTTTAATAAAAATAACAAAAAATAAGGAGAGCAACTCAAACACATTTACCTACTAAAAAATAACATTTATTGTAATAATAAATATATATATATATTGCTGGGCAAAAGTAAATAAACCCCTAAGATATTATTAAGAAAAATTCTCTTTTTTTCCAGATAATCAATGTCTCAATTAAACTATATATTAATTAAGAAAACCCTTTATTAAATAAATTATAACCACTTTTTAAAATTTTTATCAAGTTGGAGTAAAAATATTAATTAAAAATTAAGATGTGCAAAAGTAAAACCTTACATTTACACTCTGTATTTTTGTTTTACATGGTTGTCTGTGCAAACAATTTTTGTGCACATATAAATATCAAATTGACATATATTCATTTTTTCAGTAGACTGTGTATAATGCAGTCAAACAATATCACTCATTGTGTACATAAAAGGGTGAAGTTAGAGTGAATAAATTTTTAAAAAATGTCATAATCAAAAGAACTTCCTGAAACTTTAAAAAATTGCATAGTTGAACCCTATAATGATGGAGAAGGCTACAAAAAATTACCAAAACAATTTAGAGTGCATATCTCTACCATGTGACAGATATTTTTTTTATAAATGGAAGGTCTTTGATATGATGGCTTTGCCAACAAGAAGTGGTTATCTGTGAAAAATAACTGCATGGTCAAGTAGATATCTAGTTCAGCAAACCCAGGTGAATCCTTCTATGACCTCTGTGGTTCTCCAAGGCTCAATGTTGGAATCAATATGCATATGTCTACAGTGCAACAAAATTTGATTGATCTTGGTCTTCATGGCAGAATGCCTAGAAAAAGTGCAAACAAGCTCAACTCAATTATGCCAAAATTCATATTAACAAGCTAGAAACGTTCTGGCAAATGATTTTATGGTCAGATGAAACCAAACTAGAGCTTTTTGGGGTAATGATAGTGTCTTGTCCTAAATTTGAAAGTTACATTTAGGTCAGGGCTGGATCTTCCAACAGGACACATCAAAGAAAATCTACAAAAGAAATGGTTAGAAAAAGAAATTAGGAGTTTTACCAAGAAGAATGGTCAAAAATTAACATTCACTACTGTCAGAAACTTCTTAAAAATTATAAAGAAGCACTAGTCGACATTGTGACCTGAAAAGGAGGAGTTTTTTTTTAATTCGTAATGAACATTTTATTCCAGTTTGATAAAATTCTATTATCTTAGGGGTTCACTTACTTTTGTACAGCACTGTATATTTGTAAAAAAAGGATTAAATACCAAAACAAATAGATTCTTATAAACAGTAAATGTTACTTCTATTTTTGCATGTTTTGCACATTGCACTGTTTTATTACCATAATCACTCACTGTGTTATTTTATCTGTGTTTGTTTGGAAAGTAACATAACATTTTCAAGAAGGAGATAAAAAGGAATGCTAATATAAATAAGTAAAATTTTATTAATCATATACAATCCCTTGCAAAATTTATGGAATGAACATATTTACAAAATGTTCACCTAGTTTGTTTGTTTTACTTAGTATCAAATAAATTAATTATTGCAAAAATTTCAAAACATTAGCTGAACGTAATTATGTATTCATAAAATATATCTTAAACAAACTTGATTAAATTATTTAAATTAATTGTATAAGTTTTCTCAAGCCATATAAAGGAAAACTTCTGGAATGATCCAATGTTGAGGGAAAAAATTATGGAATGATGTCGTCAGCTTGCCATGAAAAAGAAAACATCAAGTTTTGTGCTGCCCCTACTACATCTCAGAGCAGAAAGAGAAACAGGGAGTTTATGTCCTTCCTTTTATACTCCTAAATGGAATGACAACTTGCAGGCATCCTACCAGACAAAGTGGAGTAATCAACACAATCTCAAATGTTTTTTGACTTCATCCTTGTTGTTAGTTATATATAAATGTATTGTCAAGAAATATATATTTATAAATAGATATTCTAGTCATCTGAAGATTGCAAGAGCATGAAATTTGAGTAATGACTTAGTCTGTCCTCTATTAAGTGTTGATATTGCAAAGCTTATTTTTGCTCTGTCTAGATAATCTTGGTGTTGAGCACTTTACTGAGTAGGTAAGTGTTTGCCTTATGGTCTTTCTTTTTTCTTTCCTTGTTCAGGATTTTTTTCTTGTTTAAGATGTTAGGTCTTCTGGCAAGTTATCTTTTGGTCATACCAACATAAGTTGGTTTTCTTGAGTATATATATATTGTCATCCGCAGACAGATCTGTTTCGCTGTATCACAGCTCATCAGTATAGTTAGACTCCGATTGCTTCTTAACCCAGGATTGAAACCTGACATATATATATATATATATATATATATATATATATATATATATATTTGAGCACTTTCTTAAAAATAGTGTTTCTTTTGACAAGGAATATTATTCCAACAATACTTATATATATATATATATATATATATATATATATATAAGTAGTTGAAATCTGTTTGTAACTAGTTGAGATTGTTTTGTTCTCAACTTTACACAGACTATACTTAAATTGCTTTAGCACTCACATACTTTAGTTATCATTCCAGCTAACCTTGGCTTTTTGGCTTGCAAGACTGCTTGTTACCTGTTAATTCATATTATTGACTTGGGCAATATTCCATTTTCAGCTTTGTTTCCTATAATGTACACTTTCACAAAAATGTGCAATTCAGTTAACCTGCCATAATTTAACCTTATTCAATTAATCATGACATAATCAATCATTTTACCAAAACTTAAGCACAACTGTCATCTCCGCTTTAAGGAAAACATCTAGGAAGGAGTGCTGCATTAGTAACTGTCTGTTAAGAGTGAAATTGCTAACTTAATTACTTGGTGACTTTATTGAATTATTTTTCTATGGTTTTAATTAAAGCATGACAAGTTTGTTTATATGAAAACTGAAAGAAATTTTGTTATCAGAAAAGGAAAAGCAGTGATTATTACATATTCATCTCTCTTTTTTGTTGTATTTTTCTTAACACTAAAGGTCTTTTTGTATGTTATCTTTTTAGATGTTAATTTTAAGTCTTAGTCAGTCTTGGACACTTTTTCTCACAGTCAGAATTGGTTTGATAGAAATAGAAAGTGATGCAACAACAAATAACAAGAAATAGTGTAAAATACTCTTTTATTTTAATGTACATCAAAAGCAATTTGATAGTCTGGTTTGCTTTTTGATATCAATTACTAATGTTTTTGTTGTTGATATATTTAATTGCATACAGTTTGCTGATTAGAAAATTGTCATTTTTTTTTCCAAAAGAATATTAATTTGGGTCATCACCTTTTCAAAAGAGGAGCATTAATCAAAAAATTAATTAATTTATTTTTTCCCTTTTGTCTATCATGTCAAGTGTCTTTCATGGTTTCTTCTACATTTTTCTTATTCTTGTTGAATTCAAGTTCTGTTCTCATTTGTTTAAAATTACTGGGATGAACTTATTCTTTCTTTTCTCATTTTTCTTTGATCATTTTTCTTGCATCTGCATTTTCCATCATTGTTTTTTCTTTCCTTTATCTCTAACAACTGCTTCTTCTTTTTCTCCTAATTTCAAATATATTTTTTCTCTTCTCACTTTTTTCCTTTCTGTCCTCTTTATTTTTCCAAATTTTAAAATTATTTTGTCTTCATTTTTTCATTCACTTTTTATCCCATGATATCCTATGCAAATTAGCAGAAAAATATAAAAAAATGAATAACTGAAGAAATGGTAAGGAAAAAACCCTGTCGTCACAAAGGATACGGAGAGCTGTGCTACGACTAATACTACGCACAAAGAAATGCAAAACATATCCTTTTTGTAATTTTCCCTAATTCTTCTCTTTTTTCTTATTTTTAATTTATTTCCTCTTTATTTCTTTTTCATTTTCTTTTCTTTCTTTCCCTTTTTTTTTCTCATCTGCACTTTTTTCTGCTTAGTTTTTGTATATCTTTTCTTTCTTTTAATTGCTTATTCTCTTATATTTCTTATTTGTTTTCACTTTATTCCTACATTTTTTTTCTTTCTGTGATTTGTTTTCTTATTTCACATTTCTTTTTTTCTCTTCTTTCTTTTGTATTTTTTCTTCCCTTCATTTATAACATCTTTATCTTTCTCCTTGCTTCCTGTTCTTTTAAAATTATCTTTTTAATTTTTCTATTACTTTTTATCCACTATTCATTCTTGCCTTCTACTCCACCTTCTCCTTTTCTTTTATCCTTCCTTCTCCTTTATATTCTATAAATATTTCTGATTCCTATCCCTGTTTCACAAACTGTTTCCTTATTTGACTCTCCCTAAATCTTTGTCTTTTTTTAATCTTGACTTACATCCCTTATCTTTTCTTCTCCTTTTCTTTTACTTTCCAGTGGTTCTTTCATATTTTTTTACTTTCTCTTCTTTTCTTTCTCTTCTTTCTTTTCTTATTCTCATATACTAATATTTTCCTTTCATATTTATTCCTCCTTTCTTTAACTTTGTCTCTTTCACCTTCTTTTCCTTCTCTCTTTGTCTCTTAGTTCTTTTTTTCTACTAACTTATTTGAAATTCATTCTCCTTCTCCATCCCTTCTTTCATGTTTCCCTCACATTTTTCTTCCATTTCATAGGAATATTAATTTCCTTTTCATTGTATTGTCTATGAACAGATAATAAAAGAGTTGAAAATTCCAGCATAAAAACAGCAAATAATAGCAAAACAAAAACAAATTGATTTTAATGAAAATCAAAGATGGGTGGGGATGGGGGTGGACAAATCAACACACCACTGGATTTTTTTTTTATTATTAGGAATGAAGGTGTTGGGGTGAAAGGAAAAACAGGATTTTTGCAAGCTGCTGTTAAAGTTACTGAACAAATTAAACAGGTGGAAAATATGAAAAAGGTTGACAGTGTAGAAGTAGATGCCCTGTAATGGACAAAGTTGCTGTCTTTTAAAAGAAATAAATTTAACACAAGTGGAGGATTTTATACATATTTTTATAAAGAGAATAGCATAGGTGACAAAAGAAAAGAAAAAGATTATATTTATATGTATACAGGTTGTTCAATAAAGGAAATAAAACATTCATGTACTTAGCCATAGTGTGTATCTATCAGAAAGAGCAAGAAATAAGTGATAAAAGAAGATAAAGAGAAAATTATATTTACTTGTATACAGATTACTCAAAAAAAGAAAGAAAATATTAAGGTACTTAGCCATAGTGTAGGTATATGAGAGAGAGAGAGAGAGAGAGAGAGAGAGAGAGAGAGAGAGAACACAATAATAATGACAAAAGAAAACAAGAAAATTATATTTACATATACACAGATTGCTCAAAAAAAGGAAAGGAAACATGGAGGTACTTAGTGATTGTGTGTGTGTATGAGAGAGAAAGAGAACAACATGGAGGACAACAGAAGAGAAAGAGAAAATTATATTTACATGTATACAGATTGCTCAAAATGAAAGAATAAACATTTATGTGCTTAACTGTAGTATGTGTGTATGTGTTATGCACCACATAATTAGGTGAAATTAAGAAGTCTCATTGCCATTCAACTAAGTCTCCCCTGAGAAGCTGACTGGACATGTCTTCTGCATACCACATCCTGTTTGTAAGTGAGTAAAAAGAGTGTAAGACGATTTATGCCATTTCCTTTTATAGTCTGAATAGAACATTACTTATCATGTATCCTAGCAAACAAGATAAACATGTGAATATTTTAGTGTATGTACATGCTGATGAGAGATGTTTTCTATGTTGGGTGATGGTGGTAATTAAAATCATTGTGTCAAGTGATGATGGGGATAATGATAATAGAGACACAATAGCAGAGATGGATTATACGTGTGGTGATAGAGAAAGTAGATAAAATTATGATGAAAAATCTAAACTTATTTATAAATGGAACTTTGTCTGTGTGTGTGTGTCCGTTACCTATAGACTCCGAAACGGCTGAACCGATTTTCTTGAAAATTTACACAGTTGTACTATAAGCATCTGCAAGTGTTCTTAGCTAGGTTTTGTGTCGAGTTACCCCCAATAAATATCAAAAATTGATAATCAAAAAATCGGGTTATAGAAGAAGTGGTCCGATTTTAATCAAATTTGATTCACTCATAGACAAAGACATAAGAAACAATATTCAGAAGTTTCAAGGTTGCAGTTCTTACAATAGTGCAGAAAATTTGATATCGATACAGGAAATCAAAATTTGGCTTACATCCATTCATTTTTCTTTCAGTCTACGGTTTCGCTTTAACTGGAAACAACTATTGCTTTTTAGTCTTTCATGCCAACGTCCAAAGAGTCTGAGCTCCAGGACCATGGATTAGTTTTAAAACTTTCATTACACCTGAGCAACACCGGGCTATACTGCTAGTTTTCAATAAAATTAAGCTAGTGATAACAATAATGAAGGGGATTATGCATATGTATGATAATTCATAATTTGCTCTCTTTAATGTCTTATAAAGGTGCAACTCTTAAAAAGATCTTGTTTCATCACTGTCCAAAAATAAAAATATCAAGATGCCATTCATAATCAATCAGGCTGTATAAACAATTGTACAAATCATCTGAAATACGAGTTTAAAGATTTTTATTTTTATAAAATAAACAACATTTATAAATAAACAACTTTTATTTTTGAAAAGTTCTCTATTCAACAGTGAGAGAGATACCTGTTTTCTCACTCTATGTAGAGCATAGGGCTACACCCTCAGCACACTTGTGTTGCTTGTGATTTCTGTAGCAAGTAGGCATGGGCTGGAGTCACTAGCCACCTGCCTAACAGGTTTTGAACTCAAAAGTATCCTTCTTCCAGACAAGTTAGAGAGTTAGACAGCCTTGTCCGTTTTGCTATTTAATCTATAGCTAAAGGGAGAATAAATTAATTCATACTTTTTCAAGAGTATTAGTATAAAAGAGAACACAATGACCACAGCCAGAATTTTAACTCTGCATGCCAATGCCAATTTACACACAACCACTATGCTAAGCTGACTTAACTTCTGTTTTATTTGCCAGTACAAAAGCATTGAGTTAAATTACAATAGAAAACACTACTTCCATTGCTTCCAATTAAATAGGTTCCTTTGCCAAAAATGAAATTTATTCAATATTTAAATAACTCAAGATCATTCCTAACAAATATATATATATATATATATATATATATATATAATTTTTATCATTATTTATTAGGGAAATTGAAAACACTATTCTAAAAAAAATTAAAAATTGTACATTTACCAATAATTAAAATTTTTTTGATTATTTTTCTATTTAAGTTCAGACACATTGGGCCCATTTTTTAGAGTATCTATTTATGTTAAAATTTTGATAAAAATATTCTGCAATTAAATTTTAGGGTTAACATAAATTAATGTTCAAAATGAAAAAAATTTCAAAGGAAATAATATTCAATTAATTAATAAGAATTGATTTCTACTGTTGATAAAATTCTATATTTTTTTTGGAATTTTCATTCATCTTATTTTTGTTGCATTTAATCACAATTCTCAGGTCATTTTGAAGTTCTGTAACTGTTATGTAAGCAGCTTTACTTAGAAAAACTGAAAAAGTCAAGAAAAATAACATGAAAGAAAATGAATCAACAATTAATAATGACAATACTTCATCTAAGAAATTTTAATAACTTAAGATTATAATATCTGTTAACATGAGATATAAACAAACAATATTATATGAAGAAAACTAAATGAAAAAAAATATAGGCATATGAAGAAATTTAACATTTACCTACTAATGAGTCTCTATAGTTTAAATGATAAATGCTGTCCATGTCAGGTTCCCAAGGTTCATGACTTGTTATTTTTTGTTTTCAATCAACACTGCTTAACTATTGTAGAGTGTTAAAAAAATCTGAGCATTGTAATAAAAAACAACAAAAATATATGAAGAAATAAACTAGTCAAAAAATTAATGACAATACTGCATTTAAGAAATCTGAACAACTTTAAAATAGCTATATAATATTTTTGAATTGGTTTTCCTTGGATTATGACTAAAATCTTTACAAAATGACCAAGATTTCTGTTTGTGGATGTTATTATCACATAGCAAAAACAGCACATCATAGCAAAGTTTTTACTTGCATAATACAATTAATAATGCTCTGACTTTAAAAATAATGTAACTCATGACAATCTGCAATTTAAAAGAGGGGGAGCTTTGTCAAATTAAATAAATCCAGCTACATTAAATTAGTTTTTTTTTATTTATATAAGTTTTATCAATACAAACTGACTTAGCATCAAGTTTAATAAAGGCAGCTTTTAAGTAAGTTGTGTATAATTATTTACAAATAAGTTCAATTCAATAAGATCATAAGTTATATATATATATTCCACCACCAAGTAACCCTATGCCTGGGTGGTCCCCTTGTCCAATCACAGCATTTGAGAATGCCAGCGGGTTCTCCTATCAATTTCCAAAGGTCTTCAACACTAGTCTCTTGACCCTCTGCCTGAACTAATCTCTGAAACTCGTCTTAAAAGTCTACTCTAGTTGCATCCTCCTTTAACTTCCAAACCTTTCTTTTTGGCACAAAAGGTTTCTTAACTTCTTTTTTTACTGTACAGATCATTATATCACATTACCAATAGCTGGTGTAGCTGTGTAATCTCCTTCCCTGGAATAACCTTAGCATACCTAACTCTCTTTCTATCATTGTGTCTTACCATAATATAATCAATTTGAGTTATAAACGGTCCTGATGCGCATGTTGTCAGTTAACTATCATGTTTCTTGAAAAACGTATTACATACTATCATATCTAGAGCTGATCTCATTTCAAGTATTCTCTCCCTCTCTAGATTTCTAATACCATACCTGAAACTTCCATGGATTCTTTTGTATCTGTTCACATCCTTCCCAACATGTTCGTTGAGGTCACTGCCAACTAACTTTGGAAACAAGTAAGATCAAATCTTCATAGAATTTGTTCTTTACAGCCTTGACCATTCCTTGTTGTGGTGTGTATGTCAATACAATTGTTATAGTACACTTGACAATAAGTAGCTTCATCATTATTAACCTGTCATTCACACGTTCTATATCGAACATCTTATGAATCCATTTCCTAGCAACCAGTATCCTAACACCACCAAAACCTAAGTTATTTCCAACCCACAACATCTTGTATTCACTATCCTTCCCAACTACCAGTCTAGTTGACGCACCTTTCCATCTTACTTCCTGTATGCAACACACATCAACCTTCCTCCTGTTCAATGTCTCAACAACCTCTGCAGTACGACCTCTCATCGTACCAACATTCAGACTTCCTAATTTGAACTTCACTGCATCTGTTGTTCTTGATTACTTGTTAATGATCTGGTGTTGCTTAGATATTAACCCTACTGTGTGTGAGACCTTCATTGATTAATTCATTAACACAGTTGTGATTAATATGAAATTGGACCATCATGAAATATTGAAGCAACTTTTACAGCTGCATGCCCTTACTAGCACCAACAAGTTTAAGAGACTGGAAACTCAGTGTTTTTCATCAAGACATCATCTCTAGAAAGATAACCTACCAAGCTTAGAGAGCTCAGCCTACCCTATTCCGCACAGAGTAGAGGTTTTTATTTCAGAGATTTCCTTCTATTAGGCAAGTTGCTATCCAAAGCAGCCTAACTGTTTATTTTTCTCTGTCCTAAGAAAAACTTCTTTCAATGAATAATGAATTTTTACAAGAATTTTTTCATTACTTTAAAATTTTAATTAGAATAATTTGTAAAGTCTAAAATTTTTTAAAATTCTGTATTAGTTTGTAGTGGTCAAGTGATATTACATAAAAAGTGTATATATTAATCATAAATGGAAAAGCTTACTACAATTTAGTGATCCCCAGTATTTTAAAAAGTATTTTGATTTTTTTGTTTGTACACTGATTTTAAAAAAATTCAGACCTTCCTACACAAAATTGTCAGAAAAAAAGAGTAATAACTCAAGTAAGTTTTAAATTTATTGCTAATTTTCTAGCATTTCCTTAACAAGTAGAAAATAAGTATAAAAGCCAAAAAGTACCCAAAATTCAATAAAATATTAAAAGGCTTAAAATATTTAATTTTTTAAAAATTACTTGGTAACTAAAAAATTATATAAAATAGGTGTTTGTGTTGTATTTATTATGTAAATTTATTATGATAATCTGCTCTTACTTAAATTTCTCAAACATTAAGTTATTGATATGGCAACACCTCATAAAACACTCACCTCCATGTTAAAAATATGCTTTTCTGTGATATTTTAAACTAAAAGTAAGTAATATTTCAATTCAGATTCATTAATTAAACTTTAAATCAGCAATTCTTTTCTCAAGTAACCTTTCAGAAAAGTTTATTTCATTTTTGAAAGATTTTTTTATAAAGAGAATTATTTTGTCTTGACAGTTTTGTCAATATGGACGATTTTATTGATTTTTCTGATTATCAAAGAAGCAAATCCTTTCAATCAATTTAAATTCAATTTGAAAAAAAGTAAAATATTTTGCTTATTGGAGACATTAAATTTAATCTATTAGCTTGGCATTGAAACTAAAATAAAAGCTTCAAGGAAGATTTTTCATTTTTAAAAATGTATTTTAAATCTTAGGTACCTGTTTTTTATTGTTTTTTTTTAGATACCTACTATAAATTATAACCCAATAACATTTTCTGTTTTCATTCACCAAGAAGAGGACAAAAAATTAAATTAGTTCAGTTTCTTCTTCACTTTCCCAACCTCAACATGGTGTAATGGTTAGCAAGCTTATCTCACTAAAACAATTACAATTGAGTAGTAAGTTTGATCCTCACTAGGTGTTCCGTACTTTCAGCCTTGTACTCCATCTAAACTATGCTTACAAAATCACTTTTCTACTTTCCCAAACTCTTGCAAGAAGTTTCAAAGAAAAAAAGAACATTATCATTCTTGGATGAGAGACATCAATGCTTGGACAGAGAATCAAAACCAAAGTAGGAAGCAATGAATGTCTGCTACTTTGATTCCAAAAATTATAGAATCAAAATAACACTGACATAGAGCAACCTTTTTACCCTAGTGTAACCCTTAAAATAAATTACATATTTCAAGGAACCCCTGCACAAAAAACAAAATTATTTACCATATTTTTCTCACTTTATTTTCATTGTAGTTCATGTGGTAGATTTCAAAGTATTTATTTTATGATTTTTGGATAATGAGTGGCAGTATTTAAGTGAAAGTGTATACTTTCACTTAAATACCTCCACAGACATCACTAAATATATTCCCAATGATTGTTATATCTTTAATACCTTAATAAGTTAAATGGATGATGTATATATTACAGTAACCAAGAATATATTGTGTATGTTTAGTAATATTACATATATGAAATTAAATAAAAAGTCAAAAATGCATTAGCTTATCTCACTTGTTGTTGCGGCACCCCTATGGAGCTTTTGCAGAACCTGAGGGTTCTGGGGAACCCCAGTTGAGAAATGCTGACATAGAGTAGAAGTAGATGATGGGGTGTCCCATTTGGAAAAAGAAATTGATTTGTTTCCCATGTCTATTATTTTGTCAACATAAAAACATATGGATAGCTACCAGTTACTCATTACAGCATTAAGAAAACAAAAAATCCCAGAAAACATTTGGCTGACAATGGATTTATAAGCAATTGATCACTAGAAAACAGCTTCAATTCAGTTGCATTAGAGATCAGGAGAGCATTTCTCACATTAAAATTAGTTCATAACACATTCACAAGGAGTGGGGTGGATATTTTTTAGGAGTGGTGAAGTAAGGCTCCACTGCCTCACTCTTTTCCTTGATGACTGGACTGGATGCTGTGGTTTCCAATTCAACCTTCGCCACTGATATATATATGTGTGTGTGTGTGTGTGTGTGTGAGTGTGTTTTGTTGAAGACAACTGACATGGTACTGTAATTAAAGCTATTTATTTAATTTTTCTTCTGTTCATATAAGTGCTTTCTTTTCTGGACACAAAGTGTTTAAAAACTGTCCAAAAGTTCTGCATAGCACTTTTGGCTATTCTTTTAGCCATTATCAAGGACAATTTTAATTTTTTATTTTTAACTGAATGTTCCTTAATTATGAACACAGCCACAATGTGCTGACTGTGTTTGTAAAATAAAACATTCCTATAACTTTAGACACATACATAAAAAATCTGTACATTCAGTTAAAAAGAAAAAAAATCCTCCTAAAAAATATTGGCTAAAACAATAGCCGAAAGTGCTCAAATATACAGAACTTTTGCATAGTTTTTACAATTAAATAAAAAGGTTAATTGCAAATCCTTGTCATTCATCTTTAACAAAACTTGTATAAAAGAGAGATTGCTGCCCAAATTCACAATATATATATATATATATATATATATATATATATGGATATAAATAGATATACGTATGGATGTACATGCAAGTGCACACACTTATAAATATTTTTTTGTTGTTAATAGAACAGTGCTCAATGTAACAAAGCTATTAAGTATATATTAATAAATGGTCATATTATCCTACATCTATATCACATAGGATGATATATATATATATATATATATATATATATATATATATATATATATTGATATATATTGTTAAATATAACAGACAATGAATGTCTATTATGTTTAATCATGATCCATACTAAATATCATAATTTGAGTTTAATTTCAGGTAAAAATAAAGACAAAAATTGTTCAACATTTGGATATATTTTTATTATGCTGGTTCTACGTTTTCTGTTCACATGAACCATCTTCAGAGAGGTAACAGGGACATTAACATAAAGACATCCACTATCAAAGATGATGTTATCTTGTGTTGTCATAAAATGTTGCTATGCTACAATAGTAGTCATTAAATCAAAGCAACCCACATTTAATAAAATCACATTTCAATCTGGTCACAACACATTACATTGCATTTAGACATATAGTTCTGTTAACATTTCAGTCTCTCATGGAGTGATGTGATAGAACCCATTACAATTGTTATTCAGTGACTGTTATCATTGCATAGCAATGTTTTATGTCAACACAAGGTAATATCATCTTTGATAATGGATGATCCCAAAAACATGTATCACGTTGAGTTAACAAAATTTCACTTATATTTTTCTTCTTACACTTTTGTCATTCTGTTAATAAATCTTTACTTTAATGTACACACGAAATATTTTATCCTTTCACATTTCAACATCCAACCTTCAACCTTCTGATATATATAAATTGTGGGGACTTCAGACGTGTTTGGCACTAGGCCAATTTACCAAGCATCACTGAAAACTTCAAGAAAAGTTGCTCATGGTGTTTCAGGGAAGAAGTTAAATTTTTTATGTGAGCTCACCTGTATTATTTCTTTTGTTGGAAAGACCAAAAGAGCAGTGATATTCATGTTAAAAAATACAACAAATTTATTGGAAATGGATGGCATTTCTTAATTCAATCTTTGGACCCTGCCAATCAATTTATTCTGCAACCAAGTAAATATTGTCACCACTAGTATGACAATGGAAAAATTCAAAACTGAATTAAAAAGGAAGTTCCCAGAAGTTTTTTTCAGAAGGATTTGACATGTGCACAAAAGAAAAGGTGAATTTTGAAGTTAAATAAAATGCAACACCAATATTCAGACCAAAAAAGATACAATGCTCACTGGGTTAGAATGTGTGAGAGCATATCTGGAAGACATAGTTATTGATTAAAAGCAAAACCAGACACCAACATGCAGAAGACATAAAAATAGTATTCGAAAGGATCAAAGAATATAGGTTCAAAATTAGCAAAACAAAATGTGAGCTATTTTTGTCCAGGATAAAATATCTGGGACAAATTATTGACAAAAACAATCAACAACCAGATTCTGCCTGATCAAATACAATTAAAGACAAGCCCACACCAACCCATTTAGAGAAATTTTTTAAGCTTTTCAAACTACTACCATGTATATATATCAAATATGCATGAGTTAATGGCACCTATAATAAAAGATGCTAAATGGATTTGGACAGAGAAATGCCAAAGTGTGTTGGAAAAGATAAAAAAAACCTTAACATCTGATTTATCACTAATGCATTTTAATCTTAAGTTAAACATTGTCATTGCATCAGATGCAAGTGATTCAGGAATTGAAGCAGTAATATTACATGAATATGACAATGGAACAACTAAGCCAATAGTACATGCTTCGAGTTTGTTAACAGCTGCTGAGAAAAACTACAGCCTGATCAAGAAGGAAGCTTTGGCCATAGTTTTTGCCATGAAAAAATTCCATAAATGCCTACATAGACAAGGATTTCTCGTACAAAACAACCATCGCCCATTAGTGTCTGTATATGTTTCAGAAAATGGTGTTCCCAAATATACAGCAAATAGACTGCAAGGCAGGGGAACTATATTACTGAATTATAACTATAAAATGGAATTTTTATCATCGAAGAAATTAATGGACTGATTAATTTCAAAATACAGCAAACCATTTGAAGATACAGGGATTGCAGCAATAAGGGCTGAAAACAAAATTAAAAATGTCTTACATAATACTGTAAGAGAGTTGCCTATAACTCTGGAAGAAATAAAACTTAAGTCACAGAACAATGACTTCATATTAAAATTGAAGGATCAAATTGCATGTAAAATCAAAAATAGAAAGGTAAATGAATGTAACGCATTTTCAATATGTGATGGTGTACTGATGTATGCTTATAAATTTGAGAAAACACATGTTAAAGGAATTCCATGTTAGTCATCCTGGAATTTCTAGGATGAAATCCCTAATGAGATGCTACACTTACTGGCCAAAAATAGATGAAGACATACAAAACTTGGTTAAATCATGCAGAGGTTGTGCTCAGGCAGCAAAGTCCCTGCTGATTAAATTTCAACTTTGGTTGGAAATGGACATTCTGTGGTTTTGATTATATTTAAATTTCACTGAGCTGTTAAATAGAGCACATTATCTGGTGGTGCTCGACAGTTATACCAAGTGGCCTGAAATATTGAAATGCAGAAGACCAACTTCCACGGTAGCAATAAATTTCTTGCACAAAATCTTTGCAAGGTTTGGTATACCTGATTCCATTTTGTTAGACAACAGGACACAGTTCACATCTGGTGAATGAAAGTTATTCTGCAAGTTCTTACAAATACAACATATTACAATGCATTTGTATCATCCAAGATCAAATAGACAAGTGGAACAATTTGTTGACATGTTCAAAAAATCTCTCAAAAAATCAGAGGGGGAGGAGTCAGATGAGAAAATGCTTCAGCAATTTCTGAGCATTTATAGAATTATGCCAAATCCTAACACTAGATCTGGAATATCACCAGCAGAAGTGATGTTCACCAGAAACATTAAGTCTGTATTCAACAAAATATTACCTGAATGAAAAGCAAAAGCATCAAGGAATATTCCTGTAAACAATACTTTAACCTGGGAGAAAAGGTATATTTTAAGATGTACCAAAGTAGAAAAGAATTTTAGAAGGATGGCGTTGTAAAAAAGTATTAGTTGAATGACTTACATGGTGCAGGGATCAAGGTGAGAGTATAAATGTCACCTGAACCATATAAGACATAGACACACTGATTTGGAAAGTTTCAGGCAAGTAATTTCCATGGAAGTATTATATAATATATTCAACATACATATGCCACCAGGAACTATTGAACCATGGTAGTATGCCAAAAGAAAAAGAACTACAATGGAATTTTTAAGTGTAGAACCAACACTAAAAAAATACATACTCCAGAGGGAGTCAACCCAAAAGTGGAGGTGTTATGTAGGAAGAAAGTGTCGCCACCGACATGTGGTTGAATGCGGAATGGGACTATTGTGTTTGGCCGTTCGGGCCCAGCCTTTTAGCTGCTGGTTGACAGTTGGGCCCAACCATTTGGGTGCTAGTTGATTTGGTGCTAGCTGGGCATGTTAACATTAGAAAAAGTTTGTTTATAAATTCAAAACCATTCAATAAATTCAGATTTACTAGCACTAGCAATATTATTTTATTTAAACTTGAGTAATATAATTACCTTGTATAAATGATCGAGTTGATGGTTTTGAAGAGTATGGTAACAATGTTTTCCTGGAGTGGTAATGACATCTGATGTTTAACGGGAACTGGGTAACAGGTATTGACTGTCTTGTATGAGATTTGCAAGCATTAGATCTTAAAAACAAGTTTTAAAACTTTTATTGAAAAATAAAAACAAGCTCATGAAAATGTAAAAACATGCACTAAAAACCATACACATCTTTAACTAAGGCTAAGGACTGAATGACTCAACTCAGACGTTAGCAGGAACAAAAGTGCTCTCTGTATGTAGGCTGAACAAACAGCTAAACAAGGAGAGAGCTAGTTTTCCTCTTTCTAAATATGTATATCATCTTTCAATTCATAACAGACCATTGTAATTTTCTCCATACAGACAGATTTATAATTAAAAGAATGTTCTTAAGATTTATAAATAAATTACATTATAAATTTTTAAAAACAGCCACGCCCAAACGACCATGCCCACGCCCAAATGGCTGCACTAAAACATACCCTACCCAGTCAAATGTGGATCTCCAGGCAACAAACATAACCGTTGAATGAATTGTACTATTGAGATCATGTGACCATAAATATTTAGTATATGAAGAACTCAGACAGAAGTGTGAGTGTATTCTGCATTCTGTGTTGTGCATCAGCTCAAACTCTAACCTCTTCAGACTCTCTGTCTTCAGGCAGAGAGGAACCCAGGTAAGGCTCAGCTGAAGGGCAGAGTCTCATCTGGAAAAAATAAGACTAGGTACCTGACTCTACCATGTGCAGGGTCCAAGGGAAATTTTGGCCCAGGCTTTAGGACTATAAACAGTGCCACGTTGCACCTTGTTCATCATTCCGATGTTTTGCGTCATTGAAGAGATTGTTTCTAAATGAATTACCCAAGAGAATTATTCGGAGCATTATTGTGTATTATTTGAATGATTTGTTTAGTTCTTTATGCAAAGATACCAAACTATTATAACTTGCAAATATCAAGTTACCAAAAATTCCCTTCAAAATAAGGTTATGAAAACTAATGTTATAAAAAATAGTCGCAGTATTGAAATATGTGACTAATGCAGAATATTCAGCATAGAGTGATTACTTCAAAATTTATGGCTTGTGAATTTGCTTTGTTTTTTGTTTTTTTTTTTGCTGAGGATTGTCTGACTTTACTTTAGAGTTTGCTTAATCCTACAAATTTCTATCAGAAATGGAAATTAAATTTAATGAACATAGTTTTAGTGATGAAATCTCCAGCATTTGGGCTAATAATTTTCTTTTTTCTGTCTCTAAACATACTTTTAGATTTTGTTAGATGCAATTTAACCTATAGCAGAAAGGACATTTATGTGAAAGTGAATGCAATGGATTAGGACAGATCTTAAACTCAGTTTGCCAATTTTTACATCAATAACTATTATTCTTTCTGCTCATATTTAAACAAATTAGATTAAATGTTATGGATAAAAGAACATTTGCTTGACTTAGAGACAAAGTTTTTACACTAAGTTAAGCATATTTTTCTGGTTCATTGATTTTACATGTCAACATTTGTGGTGTTATTCAATGTGGAATCTAATTTGTATAAGGTACTCAGCAAGATAATATTTTAAGCAACCAAGTAATTCAAGATGAAACTGTTGACCTTTTAACCTTTCTTCTACCAGCTAAGCCAATCCCACAAAAGTGCAATCCATGCATCTATTTAAACAGTTGACCAATTTTCTTGATAGAGTATCATATAAATGTCAAACCTGAAATTTTTTGCAAGTCATTCAAAGTATTTGAGTAATTGTCATTAATGGAGTGGGAGTGGTGTGAAGGTCATAAAATCACTTCTTCATTTGCATTCATTCAGAAAAAAAAAATGAATAAAAGATTAACAAGGTAGTGATCTGTGTAATTTAATTTTATTTAACCTGCATTTTTAATTTGCTTTATTCAATTATGTGTGCATATATATATATATATATTTATTTATATCCGAGTGAATACAGAATGAAGAATTCTTACAACGTCCAAAACATTAATTTAAAACAGTGCTTGATATATAATATATAGAGCTGTGAATATTTATTATAAATTATATTTTAGAACATATACATAATTATTCTATATATATTCGCTACGAAGGTACGTTCATTTCGACATTGAAACTACAATGTCTCATCAGGCAGTGTGTAAAGTACTGGAAATCCTTTTTTTTATATTTATTTAGTTTTGTCCGCGGTGTTGGTGGGTGGAGTTAGTGATAGGGGAATAAGTTTTTGACTGTTGGAATTTTTGGAGAAAGTGTTTTGTTAGAGGTGTTGGTGGGGGTTAGTTATAGTGGACTAAGTCTGTGACCGTTGGAATTTTTGGATAGGGTGTTTCTTAAGTGGTTGATTAATGAGAGTTCTTGACTTCTAGACACTTGTAAGTTTTGTTTATCTAGTGACTAGACTATACCTTTATGGGTTTCTTAGGAAGGCAGATAATAGTTATCACGGATAGTTTTATTTAAGCAGAGTCTTTATTATTAATGTAAGTTTGTATATTTAATCTTAACTTTGAATTTAGGGGATATAATTTTTCTATTAAATTTTAAATTTTTAATTTTTAATCAGGTCATAGTTTGGAAATTGTTTTTTCCATTAGATTTTTAATTTTAAATTTCTATTCTTATATCTAGTCAATATATGATTCATCTAATTATGGTTATGGTTATTAACCTTACTCTAATTATGGTTATGGTTATTCTAATTATGGTTATGGTTATGGTTATAAGCCTTACATATTCATGCTGCTATATATACATATATATTATTTGAAATGTGTCATTAGTTTGTGGCTGACTTATTTTTGGTAACTGATGATGACTCTAATTCCTTTGATAAAGGCAAAAAAAGAAGAAAGGAAGGTAAATTGCGAAGTGAAAGACCCTTCAGCCAAATAAAAGATCTTTTACCACCCCACCAAGTAAAAGACCCTTCACTACCCCTTACCACCACTAGCATCTATCCCAAATGAGATACTTAAGATGTGGAAATCAAGATTCATTTCAGAGTTCATGTAATTTTCACCAAATCACCATTGAAATTAATTCAGTTTGCTCTGTCCATAAAAAAATGTCAAACTTAAACATTGGAAAAACACGAAGTACCCCTTGTGAATAACTTACAACATCTTGTGCCATCTTGTTAATATATGTATAAATATTGAGTTATTTTAAAAAATTTTTGTTGGTTTTTGTTTCTGATCTTTTCACTTCTCCTCCCTTCTTTGTCTTTTATTTTCTTTTTTTCATTGCTGTTAATTATCCAACTTTTTACTTCAGAACCCCACTGACCAGAACTGTTTAAAAATGTTTTCAAATTGCCAGAAATTTGTCAATGATTTCATAGATAAAATATATTTTTAGCAAAACCAACATAAGTATTACAAATTGAAATATTCTGTCTTAGTAACATGAGGCGTTTTGTTACCCTAAACTTTTTAAAGTACTTGTAATTCCTAGTTAGCAACTTTTTTCTTTTGCTTCCTCCCACTACTCTCCTGACTCTGTGAGGATGTGTAGCACATAGTGGGCCACAGTTGTAGCTTAGTTGTCATGAAAGTCAGACACCAGGGAAGTATCTATTTTTGGATATTCAGGGTGACTAACACAGTGTTAAAAAGATCTGGCATATTGGCTTCAATCACTTTCCCACTATTGTAGTATAACTTCTCTGTACCTTTTCTATGAATATTTTCATGGTTGTTGTTCCAATGAGCTTTCCTCTTTGGTACCTAGACTAGATTGGTGGTAAAGTCACATTCTTTTACTGTTGAATTGGCTAGATATAACTGTAAGTTCTATGCCAACAGTTTCTTCTCATGCACTCTCAATTTTGGAATTCTCTTCTGGCTTCTTACTTACCTGTCATTTTTGATTACCAAAAATTTAAATGCAATGTCAATTATTATATTCTGTCTTTTTAATTCTTGTTCCCTTTCCTTAATAATGTTTTTCTTTTTCTCGTATTCTTTCACATTCAGTAATCTCTTGTGTGCTAATGGCTTTATTGCTTTGCTTCTGTTTTCTTAATTTCTGTTCTTTTATTGTTCTCTCTCCTTAATGTTTTTCTTTTTCTCATATTCTTTTACATTCAGTTACCATTTGTGTTTTAGTGCCATTGCTTTTTCTGAGGTGAATTAATTAAAATAAAAAATCAATTTTTAAATATCTTTTAGAATCAAAACATAAAGCTATTGAAAATTTTAAAAAGTGTTACAGAATGCATAAGCTAGCAAAAAATAGAAAACCCCACCGTACTGGTCAGAACTTTGATAACCCAGGCTGAGGGGGAGGGGGGCAGGTCACTTGAATCCTGTGAACATGGAATTATGATAGTGATGGATTGTCTTTGATTAAATTTTTAAAATTAGATGGAAAGCATATGAAAAAAATGTCAGTGCTATGGTAAAAATAGACGGGTGAAGATGCCTTCCATTTCCAGATTCCTTAGCAGTCTGTGACTTCAGAGAGTGAGACAAGCCACCACTTGTTGATGAGTAGTTGGTTGATCTGTTCACATGTATTCTCTTTATTTCCGTCACCTCTTCTCTAAGAAATGGTGCTTATTATGATCTTCTGACATAAAGTGTGTAAAACAACCCGAAAAAAAATTTGTCCATCATTTATTCAGTCTGTGATGCAGTATTAGGACCCCTACTGAGGAACTGCTGATATATCACAACATGCAACACTACACTTCTAATAAATTATTTTTTTTTTTGGTAGGGTGTATATATATATTAGTATATATTAGTTACTCTTATATACGTACCTATGAACATTGATGGGTATGTCTCAATCTTCATAAATACATTGGACATTACTGTGAGAGGGGGGTTATATTGCTGTCTAGCAGTTCACCACTAGCAGTGGTTATCTACTTCATGAAGCTGCTGAGTAGTGTATTTTATTGATGTTATAAAGATTACTATTTCATTTTCCAACCTTCTTTTTGATTATTTCTCATTCAGTATTCTTTTTAGCTTATAACAGTAACAAATACAAAATAAATATTTTGACTATATTTACTTTTACAGTAAAAGTTGTAGTTAGTATTTTTCACATCTACTTATATTTATGAAAGCGAGATGTACATATATATGTATATATATGATAAAAATACAGTTTCAAGGTATACTATATTTCTGGGTAAAAGTGAACAGTGTCAGGGACAGTGTATGGACACTGAGGTCAAAATTAAGCAAGCCTGAAGAGTTTCTTCTAGCATGAAACAGATCGTTGCTACTTGCTGCTGATCTCAGTGTGTACTTATATATTTATATATGTATATATTTATATATGTATATATTTCTATATTATTACTAATCACAAGCTACCTTGACTATAACTTTGTTACTGTCATGTCATAAGGATGGTACTGTTTAATATAGACACAGACCTCAATCTTTAAAAGAAAAGACATGAAAAAGAGAGTGATAGTGATGCTGTGCATCTCCTTAACACAATAATCATCCAAGACTCAATTTTCAAAATGGTTATTGATATCTACTTAAAAAGCAAGCAACTCTTCCAACACTTCTGCATGTATATGCATGCACAATCATATTCATATACATGCTAAATAAAGGGTTCTGTGTATGTATGTTTGTAGATGTGAGAAAGTTTGCTTGTATGTTTTTCAGTAGAAGAACAGAAGTCATACTATTTGTTAACTGATGAAAGAGGGAGAGGGAGATAGGAAGAAAAAGAGAGAGTAATGTTCATAAAACTGTGATAAGATAAATTTGAAACCTAAAGCTGCTTTCTCAAGGAAATGAAAGAAAGGAAGGTAGGTGAACTGAAAATATTTTACATACACACACACACACACACATGTGAAAAGGTAGATAAATGTGGTATTTAGCTATCTCTATAGATAAAAGGAAAGTTAGTCTTAGTGCCAAAACACCAGATGAGTGTACACTTGACACGCTCAACATTAACATGCCCTAACAAAATTCCAAATATTTGCACCTGTGTTACTTTACATTAGACTATTATTTTTCTTATGCTAGCCAAACTAGGAGAACTCCATGATCATCTAAGATTTGGTAAAAGAATGAAACAAGAATCTTATGCCAAACTGATTCTTATGTAGTGCTGATGAATATGCATTGTGGTGCAATGGATATTGGCTAACGAGAAATCAGGGAGCTGAGTTCAAATTCCAGTTGAATTTGTTGCATTCACATACATGCAAATACCTTTGGGAAAGGTATTAATCTGCAGCTTCTCTCTCCAGCTATGGGTTAAATAGCAGGACAGATTGGGTTCTATAGCCTTGGTTGGCAACCATGCTACTGCAGAAAGTAATGGCAACCTACTGCAGGAAAATCTTCTACCTGGTCAGTCATTTCTCTTTTATAACACGATCACCCAAGCATGTATCACTTATGGCACTTAACTGACTGATATGTTGTGATAAACAAATAATTTTTAAGTTCATTTTCATGATTTTTGACACAATAAGTTCTTGCTAGATTATTTTGAATATCAAAAGTCGAATAAGCTGTAAATTGCTTTACCTTAGACATAAGCACCTGCCATTTTTATGAAAACCAATAGTTTGAGAGGTAATAGCTTCAAAACAACCATCCAGGAAATACTGTAAAAAATAAATGAATGAAAAATTTCAGGATCAAGTACTACTCGGTCAGAAGATGCAGAATTCTGATCAAGAACCTATATATCCAAACAACCTTAGACAAACAATCTCACTTGTAGGCTATTATGGCATATGGGGGCTTCCTTACTTTGCTCGATTCAGCAGTAGCAGCACTAGAAGTAATCAGCAGAGTACAATCAGAAGTCTCAGAAATCATAAAAACACTGACCGAGCTCTATTCAATCTCTCTTTTCCAGTTTTCCTTTTCAGTGGTTGCTACCTTTAAGGCCCAGCTTGAAGCTCTACTCACAACCCTTGCTGCAGAAAACACGTCCTCTCCTGGCAGCTCGATTCAGATTTCTCATTCCCTGTGGGAACAAGCAGAGAGATCTCTCTTCAAAACACCTAACCAAAGGAGATGGTTTGGCGTTTTGTCTACTCACAACCCTTTCTGCAAAAAGCATGTACCAGTCCTAGCAGTTTGACACTCAGATTTCTTGTTCCAAGTGGAGAAAGGTCTCTCTACAAAATATCTACTCAAGAACTTTAACTGGGAAGCCCAACTTTTTTCTTGCAAAATACCACTATTTTGCACTCTCACTTTCACACACAAATAAAAACTGTTCAACAGTTATTTTGAGCCTTGGGATTTGTTCATTCCACTCTCACTGCCAAGCACATGCACACACACACACACACACACACACACACACACACACACACACACACACACACAGGAAACTGGGAAAAATTCTTACAACATACTAGAATAAACAGTCCAGAATCCATCAGTGAAGATGCACTTATGTCAGCTATGAGTTACCCATTAATAGGGGATAAGCTGTTCGTAGATATGCAGAGTTATATGTAGTCAAAGTGATAGGAAAGAGATAGTTAAAGTAAGAGAGATGAAGAATTGAAAGTAATCAGAATCCTCACTGGCCAGAGAAGATCTGGCTCATTAGTCTGTCATGGGAGAAGACATAAGTAGTAGGGAAGATGTCATTTATTTACCCCTCCCTCCCAGACTGTGCCAGAGGATGGAGCTGAATAAACCCAATTTATTAGAAACATTGTGTTTTCTTTTCTTGCTGTGGCATTTTTCATATTCCCTTCATTTATGAATGTACAATAAGCTTTTTTCCATTTTTTGTTCCCACTGATGTAAATGGAAATTGAAATGCATCATGAGGTGAAGTTGTCTAGTCAGTGAAAAACTGAGTAAAGGGTCATGGATGTACATTTATAAATTCAATTGTTCTTTCATTTAAAAAATATCCGTTTTCTTTTTGTGTCCAATAAAGTTTAGAATTATTATAGCATCCATGCATATTGGAAGCAGTATTTTGTCCAATGAAGCTATAAACCATAGAATAAGCTATAATCATAGAATCATAGGTAGATAGGATCAGTCAGTTAAGTGCCATATGTGATACATGCTTGGGTGATCATGTCTCAAAAGAAGCATGACTGACTGGGCAGAAGATTTTTCCCTCAGTAGCTTGCTATTACTTTTTGTGGTAGACTGGTTGCCAACCCAATCTGTCCTATTATTTGACCAATAGCTCAAAGGAAGAGACGAATTAATACCTTTCCTAAGGGTATTTTCACATAAATTAATTCAACAGATTCAACTAGAATTCAAACTCAGCTCTCCTATTTTTTTTATTCTGAGCCAATATCCATTGCACCATAATATTGTCTCAGATAGGATAGAAATGTCATATTTCTTATATGTATTACAGTGATTACAGATAATAGCTTCTGATGTAATTTATAATAAATCAACTGGACATGATTAGTCAGACAAAATTTATTTCACAAATTAATTTTTGATTGTAAACTGCTTTAGTTCAAAATAGATTATAAAATTTATAGTATATAAATAAATACTACAGATAAAAACAAATTGGAGTTAATATGAATGTGAATGAGGTAAAAAAATATACTTTACTTTTTGGGTCAAGTTTGATGATACACAACACATACAGTAGCTATGCTAAATATTGTTAAAGCTTGTTATTTGTACTTCTTAGACTTCATAGTAGCTAGTTTTATAACATTTTTATTTGATGATGAGGATTTTTTCTTTAAAACTGATCACTGGTACATTTTCTTGTGTAGTTTAGATATCAACAACCAGTCTATAAAATAACTTATATACTTCTTTGGATTAAAAAATAACAGATGCTACACTTCAATCTGAATCAAAAGAAAAGTGCCTGCAAAGAGAGTTTCTCAGAGTAGTATAAAATTTCTTAATACAAAAAATTAAGAGGTGCTACATTCCCTTATTGCAGTAGGTGCATGTTGACATCATATCATGGTCACCAAACTGTAGTAAGCGCTACTTTTAGTTAGACTAAAAGCAGTGGTGACAATATTTTACATGTGTAGACGATGAGTAGAAAGAAATGGAATAAATTTCAACAAAGCAATATTTTATATTTTTGTTTTTATATAACTGAATAAAAAGGGAGAGGAAAATACACAGTATACATGCAAAAGAAGACATTGCAAGTTAGAAATTATGTGAGTGATAAACATGTGTGTGGATAAAGTTCAGTGACTGAATGGAAAAATATTCTCATGCTTGAGAACAAGGTCCCATGGATGTCATCACTGCAGTATGCTGAGTGGCAAAGACAAGAGAGAGAGTAAATAAAGACAGGAAGGGTCACATTTTTATGGGTGCTTGACAGCACCACCTAATGACTTCTTAGCAAAACTAGCAAAGCTGTGTGGGGATAAACCACACTCTAAACCGTAATCTGTTATTAATAAATTTTAAATATGCATATATATATATATATAGAGAGAGAGAGAGAGAGTGTTGAATATATGGAACAAAATCTGACAAGATGAATAGAATAAGTAAAGAACAGATAGGAAAATGTGTTTTTAATCTAACAAGCTTCTTCAGAAATCCAATCCATAAACACACACATTCATACATGATATTTTTTTTTTATAATCATTTCACTCCAAGCAAGGCAGTACTGGTGTGGAGAGTGTTACATAAAAATTGAGTGATGAGAAAGAGAAACAAATTACAAAGGATGTCAGAGAATGGATAAGAGAAGGATGAGACCACAGGTGTGAAGAGAGCTGCATGAGAGTAGAGTGGAAAGGGAGAAGAACATGATACAAGAGTTGTCAGGGAAAGGATGCAAGTCAAGGAGATAAGAGATGACAATTGACATTGCATTTAAATTCCTGGAGATTGTAGCTGTCAGGGAAGCAAGTATATGGAAGGGAATTCCACAGGTGGGAAGTACAAGAAAAAAGCTGTGAGAGTAGAAGTTGCAGTTACATTTGTTTAGTTTTACTGTAAAAGTGTGGGATATAGTCACTAGTCTAGTAGCTCGACTAAATTCATGCAGAGGGAGCACCAGGGAGTTAAGCTCATCGAAGCAGAAGCCATGAAAGTATTTGTAGAAGAGACAAAGGGAAGTCACATTACATCTATGAGAAAGTGACTGGAGTTGAGCTACCAGGTTGGAATCAATTACATTGCAGATTCTCCTGATCCATGCTGCTGGTGGGTAGGAGTAATTCTCTATGGTGGTTAAAGGATAGCAGTTTCATTTTGGAAGCATTAAAATTTACAAGGCATTTCTTATCCTAGTCCACCACAGATTGGAGGTCCTTTTCAAGATCAGCAGTGAGGGGTTCTTATTGAGGCAGGAGTAAATGGTAATGTTGTTAGCATAGATGCCTACTTGGGATCTGGTTATATCAGGGAGACCATTGATGAAGATCAGTAAAGTGTAGGACCTAAAATAGAGCCTTGAGGGACACCTGCATTCATATGATAGTATCTGGAAGCATGTCCATTCAATACTACCTTCATTTACGCGATTTGAAAGGAACAACTCGATTAGGTCAAACAAGTCTCCAGTTATACCATAGCCCTGTAGCTTGTGTAGAAAGCCAGCATGCCAGACTGTCAAATGCTTTGGAGATATCTAGGGCAACAGCTCAAGCTTAGCCGTTCTTATCAAAAGTCTGGTTTATATACTCTGTGATCATTGTTAGCATATCAGCAGTAGACCTGGTAAGGTGGAAACCATACTGCTTCTTGGAGAAGAGGCTATGAGATTTGAGATGTTGAACCACTTCAGCATTGATAATAACCTTGAACACTTTGCCAAAAATTGGTAGGAGGCTGATAGGGCAATAATTAGAGGGGTCTGAGGGTTCTCCAGTTTTTAAAAACCTCAGAGGAGGACTTCCAGCAGGCAGGAAAGCAAAGCAGAGAGGCAGAGTTTGGAGAGGACAGAGGAGAGTTCAGGGGCACATTTCTTCAGGACAATGATTGGGATTCCATTACCTCTGCTCACCTTATAAAATTATGATAGAGATCGGTGAGGGGGTAGTGTGAACATTATTCAGTTGAGCCTCAGTTCTAGGCAGAAAGTTGGGTGGAGATACCCTAGATGAATCAAATGTTGATTTGATGGAGAATCTGTGAGCAAAGCATTTGGTCTTGTCTGCTGAAGATGTGAGGACCTCAAATTTATTGATTAAAGGGGTGATTGAGGGCTTGCTGTTATTTAACACATTTTTACAGAGTCACCAGTAGTCTTTTGAGCCGAACTTGCAGGATGCTATACGCTGTTTCATTCTTTCAGCAAACAAAAGCTTATCATCATTTAAGATCCTTTTGCACTCATTATGAGCAGAGGTAAAAAGGTGCCTGCTATGGTCAGACATGTGGCTCTGATAAAGCAGGAAGAAGTGATTCCTGTGGACAATAGCAGCCGAGCAAGCAGGGTAGAACCAGGGAGACAAATGGGGTTTAAGTCGTAACTTCCTGGCTGGGATGAAAACATTGATGCCAGCTTTAACCCAAGAGGAGACCTCAGATGCACAATCTTCAATGGGAAAACTAAAATCTTTATTCCAAGGGACATCACACAGTCTGCTCTTTGGTAATAGTAAGATATTCAGCTGGGAAGATGGGGAAGTGGCAGAAGATATTACGGAAACCACAACATGATCAGAGTTGACAAGAGGGCAAAGCTGTGTGACATGGCAAGAGTCAGGGATAGAAGTGAAACAGAGATTTAGTAGTGAGTCAGTTTTATTAGGGTTATAAGAGAAATGCGTGGGAAAATCCACCACTTGCGTAAGGAATTGAGTGATTGGTATGGATATCAGCAACGTCTGTGACAGAGTTTGCCAGCCACTTGGCATTGGTGGGCATTAAATCTCCAAACAAAAATATATGAGAAAATAGATGAGAGGAAATGGCCTTTCAAAATATTATTACTCTGATATACATACCTTCATACATGATTCTCTCATTTTATTTAAAAAATAAAATTGTTCCATTGCTTGACACATGTATACATTATTTTGCTACAATTTTGAATGGAAATGTTGTCATTCACATACATACTAATCTTACTGACATATAAACACACTTAATTTGTCTATAGTTTAATTACACTTGACAAGCATTATTTTCACATATGTAGACTTACATTCATAATAAACATCTGTTTTTATTACACATGGCATACACACTTAAATAGACATAAGTTTTTCCTCTACATTTAAAATATTCATCCATTTCTTTATTACATGTGACATGTAACTGACCAATGAAATCAAACCTCAGTCAGCATACTGGATTTTTAAAAGTTTGTGGTTTTTAAAAAATCTCTGAAGAAGCTTGTTAAAGTGAAACATGTCAAATTAAAGACACTTCTTTCCAACCTGTTCTTTATTTATTCTATATATATATATGTGTGTGTGTGTGTGTGTGTGTGTGTGTGTGTGTGTGTGTGTGTGTAAAGATTGTTACTTCCATGCATAACAAAACATATAGTCCAGTAAATTACTAACAGTTTAACATATTTAAAGGTACACAGATTTTATTAAACAAAGTACTCAATATTAATATTATTACTAATATTATTGGAGCAATAATAGCTAATAGAAAAGAAAATGTTCAAAAAACTTATCTATTTGATTTCAAGTTTTGCAGATATATCACTCACCAGTGTCAAATAAATCTATTGAATTTATTAACAGATATTTATATATGCTACATAAAAACACTTTCACTTTTCAATTTGTTCTCCACTAAAAAAAGTCATAACAACATTTAATATTAAATTACTCAATTTTTATTGTTTTAAATATTTTAAATATATAGAAAAATATATAAAAATTTGAACAATTTAAAAGTCACATTGTAACTTGTTTTTAATATCAAACAACTTTGAAATGTTTGGCATGAATTATTAGCATTTTTTAATGTAGCATATATGTCTATTTACAAAATTTTATGGAAATCTGTTACAAAATGGATTGACAACGGCATATTTTTAATTTATTTATTTATATTATTATATGCCTCCTCCAGCAGGATTTAAACTAGAGGAAACCAACAATTGATCTGACCTGTTTTGACCACTCGACCACGAAGGACTTACATTATTTCAAGCTTTGTTTGACTGTAAGTCCTTTGTGGTCATGCAGTCAAGACATGTCAGATCAATTGACAGTTTGAATAATGCTGGAGGATACATATGTTCCTAACAAGATTTCTAGAATATTCAGGCTGGTAGATATAAATAAATATACAATATTTACATTATTCAGACTGTTGTCTTCATCTTTGTTACCATTTGCACAACATTTCAGCTGTTGTAATAAGTGCTAGGAATTTTGAACCGAACCCTTTATTACAATCACTGGGGTATAGGATCTTCATTCCTTGCATAGAACCTCTTTTGATAGTCATGAGTTATCTCCCTTTAACCCTGTAAGTTACTTGTTCACCACTACTGTAGACTGGTATTGAACTCACAATTCTTTGGGTCAAGTCACAGGAACTAACCAATGTCTATAACCAGTCAGTTAAGTGCCATACGTGATACACCCTTGGGCGATCGTGTCTCAAAAGAGACATGACTGACTGGGCAGAAGATTATCCCGCAGTAGGTTGCCATTGCTTTCTGCAGTAGACTGGTTGCCAGCCAAGGCTATAGAACCCAATCTGTCCTGTTATTTAACCCATAACTGGAAGGAAGAGACGGATTAATACCTTTCCCAAGGGTATTTGTGCGTAAGTGAATGCAATGAATTCAACTGGAATTCAAACTCAGCTCCCCGATTTCTCGTTCTGAGCCAATATCCAATGCACCACAATGTGTGTCCTTAAACAACTGAATTTTTGGGATGTATAAATCTAATGTTCAGTAACCCTTTTTTACCAGAGTTCATATTGCAATTTTTGATGTTAATGGTTTTCTCTAGTATTTTTTGATGTTAATGATTTTCTCTAGTATTTTTTACCAGAGCTCATATTGCAGTTTTGACACTAATAATTTTCTCTGGCACTCTGTATTACTGGTTCCCATATTGTATTCATCTTTATGCTTGGTTGGCTTAAGAGATTTTTGTAGCTTAGCATATGTGCTGATTCCTTAAGTTTACACAGTTTCCAGTGGCATTCTCTATTATTTCAACTTCATCCAATAGAGGGTGGTGATCTCCTTTCTCCCTCCATATGTAGTCAGCTATGCCTGATTTTTCTATCTTCCCTCATGTTATGGCCTTGCGATGTTCTTGTACACTTACCTTAAGGGAGCGGCCTGTTTCTTCTTTATATTTCTTTCCACAGCTACATGGAATGGCGTATACACACCCTTTAGTCATGTTCTCCTCCATTGGGAGTCTTACTCAAGAGAGGTACCTGCGAAGAACCACTTCTGAAGATCGTCCTGACGATCCTTTACATTTTCTCCGATAACCCCTTCACATAGGGTAGACAGACCGAGGCTGTTTTCTGAGAGTTGTTATCCTCATGCACTCTCCCTTCCATGTATGTTGGAGTTGTTGTCATGTACCCTGGATAATTGTTTCGTTGTAGGGTACTGCTTATACTGACCATTTCCTGTTCATATGACTCTGGGTCGCAGCTTATGACTTTTGCTCAATGTTGCAGGCAGCAGACAATCCCTTTCTTTACATTGTATGGGTGGTGGGAGTTGAAGTTGAGGTATTGTCCAGTGAATGCTGGCTTACCATATACGGATATCTTGAACCCCTACCTCTGTTTGAGTTATTAGCACATCCAGGAGTGCCAGTTTATTGTCACTCTCTTTTTCCATAGTGAACTGTCATCGTCTTGCGGCCTTGGCTGAGATAGAACTCACTACACCCCTCCAGTATTCCCTGTGCATTTAGAACCCTGGTGCAATTTGTAGCGAAATTCATAATCTTGTCAAATAGCTGAATACTTGATGCTTCGCCAGGGCTACCAAGGGTGTTTTTATTGTGACACCAACACTAGATGGGTTACCTCCAGGCCCCATCCCATTATTTAACCTGTAACTGGAGGGAAGTAACGGATTAATACCTTTCCCAAGGGTACTAGTGCTTAAGTGAATGCAGGGTACTCAACTGGAATTCAAACTCGGCTCACTGATTTCTCCTTCCAAGCCGACATCCACTGCACCACGATGCACATCTGTCACTGAATGCTTACAACGCCTGGTATTCCCAAGTGGTCACCCATCTAAGTACTGACCAGGCTCATGTTGCTTAACTTCAGTGATTGAACGAGAACCGGTGTATTCAACGAGTACACCAGTAGTGAACTGTATGGATAGTCTTATTGAGTTCACATGGTCCAGTAGCATCTGGACTTCCTCCTGGTGTAGCCAGAGTATGAAGGTGTCATCAACGTATCTCGGCTATAGAGTTGGCTTTAGAACTGTGGATTCTAATGCCATCTCTTCAAAGTGTTCCATGTATATGGTTAGCCAGTGATGGTGATAATGGTGAGACCATTGCTAAGCCTTCATCCTGCCGATATATGCCTGATCCCAATCCGGAGTGTGTTGTGTGTAGAAAGTCAGCATCTCTATCAGGTTATCTAGTGGAACACTGCTACAATCTCCTAGGGATGAGTCCAAGGACAGTCTATCTCTGATTATCAATAGTGCCTCCACCATGAGTACCTTGGTGAGCAAACTCACCACATCCAGACTCACCATCTGGTTGCATTGGATGGAAGCATCTTTAATAAGTTCCACAAAGTGGGTAGAGTTTCGAACATATGAAAGTGATTTTCCTATCAGTGGGTCAATTATATCTACAAGGAAGTGACAGAGGGTGGCACACCGAGCCTAGGCTGCTAACAATCAGCCTGAACGGAATACCGTCTTTATGAATCTTAGGTAGACCATACATGTGAGGTGGTTTGCTGTAATGTTGAGACAACTGTCTGTATATCCTAGGCTGGAAGTGATCCTTGTTCTTGATTAGAATCTGCGACAGTTGTCATTCTGTTTTCAACATGGGGTCTTGCTTTACCTTGCTATAGCTACCACTTCTAATGAGGTCTTCCAGTTTCTTGGTATATTTTTTTTGCCTATTACTACAGTAACTTACAGGATTAGAGGGAAATAACTCATGACTACCAAAGAGGTTCTATACAGCAAACCAACAGCTTGTGGCAGCCAAGGAGACTAAGATCAGATTTCATAAGGAGGGTGAATGCCCTGCAAAGAAAAAAACAACTCCGAATATGAAGCTGCTGAGTGGAGCCAGTGATTTGGAGGTTTCAGTAGAAACATCTCTAAAATTTCCAATACCCATCGCACAGACAAACAAGCATCCCGACATCGTATTGTGGTCAGGCTCAAAAAAGACTGTCTTCCTAATAGAGTTAACAGTCCCTTGGGAAGAGAACAGAGTAAAGGCGCACGAGCTAAAGAAAACTGATATGAGTCACTGTGTGCCGAATGTGTGGACAATGGTTGGAGGTGTAATGTGATACCTATTGAGGGTGGGTGTTGTGGGTTTCTGGGACAGTCGGTTATTTCTTTCCTTTCTAAAATAGGCATCACTGGCTGTGGTTTAAAAAGCGCTTCGCACCACCTTCAAACAACGGTACAGAACACGTCAAGTTGGATTTGGTCGAGAGCAAAACAACAAGCAAATAAAATTCGCACAACATCATGATCTAATATGCGCAAATGAGATATTTGATTTTTTTCTTCTTCCTTCACGAGCACGTTAGCAACGGCAATGCATTCAGGAAATTTCATTGCCGATAAAAACTGCAAAAAGGAACGATCGTTTTACTTACTTCTTTATGAGAATATACAAGAGGGACAATCAACAAGTTTATCTTCATACCCTGCCTGGTGGCAAACGCTGCTGGTGGCACCAGGGTTGGCGGTCCCGCCATAGCCACCAAAACCGTGACATCACCCCTGGTCGGCGGCTGATGAAGACAGGGTATTGCATATGCTAACACACGTTGCATGTTACAAATTGAGTATCCATTAAAAATACTGTTTATAAAAATGAATTGTAAATATATCTGTTAATAAATTCAATAAGTTTATCTAACACTCATGAGTTACATATTTCTGCCTTCCATGAAAAGACAATAAAAAAACACTTATATAAATATTCTGAGAATCCAATATATCAAAAAGATTTGAAATAAATCAATTACGTCAGCCATATTATTTCAGTTGTTATTCCAATATTGATTAACTACAAATCTTTTTTCAAATCTCGTGAGAACAGCTTTCTAACCAATGTAGTAGTTTTTCTTACATTTGAGTATTTCTTTTTGTCTCTATTTTTTACTATATCTCACTGCTTCTCTTGATTATGATGTGTCCTGTGAGTGTTAAATTCTTCAGATCTCTTTCCTTGGTTATTTTCTATTTCTCACTGCTTCTCTTGCCTTCTTTATATCCTGTGAGTGCTAGATTCTCCAGGTCTACTTTGCTTGGCTACTCGCTATTTCTTACTGCTTTTCTTGTCTTCCATATGTCTTGTGGGTGTTAGAATCTCCCGGCTTTCTTTCTCTTTTTTAATTACTATTTCTGTTAATCAATGCAGTGTTTTTTTTGTTTTTTTACTCTTTAGTATTTCGTATTTCTTTTTGTCTCTATTTCTCGCTCTCTCCCACGTCTTCTCTTGACTTCCATATGTTTTGTGAGTGTTAGATTCTTCAGGCCCTCTTTCCTTGGTTACTCACTGTTTCTCTCTACTTTTCTTGCCTTCAATATGTCTTGTGAGTAATAATTCTTTCCTCATTGTGTGTCTTAAAAATTTCAATCATCTCTTTCTGATTGTTAGCATCAGTTTTCTTGTAATTCCAATTTTTCTTAAAACTTCTCCTTTTCCGACATGATGGGCTATGTTATTGTGTTTGTTGATAGAATGCACCTTGAAATGAAATAGGTATTAAATATTTTACAAGCACATAAATATAATGACTGCTGGAATGATAAGGAAATGAAAGAACATACTGTTTGCTTTTAAAATCAGTATACAAAATTTCACTCCAAGCAAAACAACAAAGCCACTAAGACACAAGGGATTACTGAGTAGGAAAGAATATGAGAAAAAAACATTAAGGAGAGAGAAGAATAAAAGAACAGGAATTAAAAAGATAGAATCAAAGCAATAAAGGGATCACTGAGTGTGAAAAAGTATGAGAAAAAGAAAAATATTTTTGAGGATTAATTCATTTTCTTTGGCTTATCAACTCATTACAGGTTATTTAAAGCCAGAAAATATTTTTAGATTGTATGAATATTTTATCATAATGTTTTAGTGATAGTCTTACTAATTACCTCTAGCTGGGGAGAAGAGGTGGATTCATACCTTTCCCAATGTTTGTTAACTTAAAAGTGTAAGTGAATATAATAAACCTAACAGGAATTTGAACTTGGCTACCCAATGAACAATTCTGAGCCAGTATCTATTACACCACCTGCACACCCAAGTTTACAATACCTGGCATTCCCAACTGATCCCTAATCTAGGTGACTTGGCATGATGTTGCTTAACTTGCCATGTCACATATTATTAAGAAGAGATAACAATAAAAGAACTGGAATTAAAAAGACAGAAAGTAACAAGGCATTTAAATTTTACACGATCACTATTAACTTTACGGTAAGGAGCAAGATGAGGGTTTCACAAGTGAGATGTGCAAGAGAAGAAACTGTTTGCATAGAACTTACAATTACATCTAGCCATTTCAACTGCAAAATGAGGAGACCTAGCTACCAATTTAGTACTGCACATAAATTTATAGTGTAGATGTACCAAAGGGCTCATCAGAACAACTATCATGAAAATATTTATAGAAAAGGCACAGAGAAGCTATATTAAAACAGAATTAAAGTGATTGAAGCTGAGATGTCCAGTCAGGACTGATAACATTGCAGATGATTCTTTGTATTTTATCAAGAATCTCTAAATACATAGCAGAACAGTCTATAATAATTTTATTATTATTTTAAATAGGTTGCTATTTTTCAAAGAGAAATAATTGTCATACTGAATAATAGCATTTAGAATTTAGTAAAAGCGGAAATAGTATATATCTGTAAAAGTCATAGGATATAAACTTTTATTTAAAATTTAGTTAACATGTGGTATGCATGGATGTAAAATTCAGTCAAAAATTACCCCAACTTAAAATTAGAAAAAAAAAAAGATTTAAAAATATACTGACTATATTAAAAAGATGACAGAAATTATAGAAATTTAAAGGTTTTTGCATTTAAAGATGGATTTGCATTTTAATAATTCATTTTAAGCTCCGACTTTTGAAAAGAAAAGCAAGGAAATTTTATATATTAATATGTATATTTTCAGTTAACATTTAAGAAAAAATATTTGTCAGTTTTTCTCTAAATTTGTTAAAACTTTCAAGATTTTTTTCTGCATGTATATGTCTCGTAGGCTGCTAAAATAAAACAATCAATAAGAGAGAAAGTGTAACAGAAGTTTTTACTAACATTATTACATTTTGTTCACTGATTTAAAATACTTCTGGCAATAAAAAGAACATTTGCTAGCAGCAATAAAGATTATCAATCAGCAGCAAAATTTAGTTACATCATTTAATCTTGTCATTTTTAAATACCTACTCAACTGAATGGGGGATTTTTTTCTGTAAGATTAGCAATTCTATTTCAAGTAAAATAATTTAGCAAATATGTATTTATTTATTTTTGTACCAACTTCACATTGTAATTTATTAATCATGGACAGCCAGAATGCATTTACAGTTCAAATAATATATCTATTTCTCTCCTTTAAAAGCTACAGGTTTATAATATAAACTAGTGTTGTGTTGTTTAAAAAAAAAGCAAAAAAAAAAAACAACACTTATTTTTGCATAGATTGTTAAGAGTAAATTGTAATTCACCACAAAAAAGAATATGAATCAAAATGATGGTTTCTTCTTTTTGAGATGTTGTACTATTTTTTTTTCTCCCAGAGTTTATGAAAAGAAAAGAAAGTAGATAAATCCTGCTGTCCATGTTTTATGCCATAAAATCTATCAATAGTTTTTTGAGTCTACAATTAAATGAATCAGGGTTTTTTTCCATTATTTTATTTTACATGGGATTCTAATTTGGGTGAGATCTCAAATTTTCTGCCAATGAAGATTTTGAAGGAGGAGGAAGAAGAGAATCCTCCTCCTTGTTATAAAACTGAATGCCATATCTCCTCTGATTTACAGTCACTTACTGAAAACACTCAAAATCTGCATAGCACATATATACCTTCCCTCTTGGGGGGATCTCCTAAGAGGGGGTGGTCCCTGAGAAGGGGGAGTCTTCTCCCCTAGTGATGCTGTATCAACACTACCCTGAATATACTGCCAGTCCTATGTAGATTTAGTCTGCAGTCAGTTGATATCCACTGTAGTTACTATCTTTCATTTGAATTCTCCACTGGGGGGAGCCTCTGAGTTACTATACAAGGAACTGCCTGCACAGTTTGGTGCCAGAGGCAATAAACTAAGGTGGTATATTTTGTCACTGAACATCAGCTGGGAGACACAAGACTTTCATTAGCAAAAGAGTTATTCTAAGCAGTGCTGCCACTTGCACACTATATGCTGTCATTTATGCCTTGTATAGTAGAAAGGTTCTTGAAAATAGTCTTGGGTGTACTAAACACAAAAGGGACAACTTGAACTACTGCTTGGTATATTTTCCCAATTTGCCCTGTCAGGTATTTGTACCTGTAGTACCCCCTTACTAGAGGTCAGAAATAATACTACCTAAACATATTAACTTTGTCTTCTTCTCCCTCCTCTTCTCCAGGTGCTTCCACCTAGGTCACGAACTACTATCCCAGAAATCCCTTCATCTCTCACTCCCTCTCTTTCTCTCTGACCCATCCCTACTGACCAACAACTAGTAGCAGTTCAGTTTTTTTTAGTTCCTCAAAAGATTTCACACCAGCCACACTGGTTACACATGCTACTTCTGCCAGCGGACATTTTAGCCAGCCATGTGGGACTCACACAAGAATGTAGACAAAGTTAAATAAAGTTTGTTTTAACAGGTTAATATTTGTATCTCTTAATTATTATCCAAACATACAAGGTACAAATATTACATACCTTTGTATTTTTACCTGCTATACCATCATGATACTGCATCATCTATCTAGGTGATTGCTTTCCAAGCACTTGTTAGTGAAGATGGTCATATTCCATATGAGCTTCACTTACTCATTCTTGGATATTATTTTTCAAACAAGTGTTTAAATGTTAAAAATAGAAAATAATTGATTATACAGGATAATTAGTAAAAATAAACATTACTAAAGAAACATTAGGATCATTAAAATTCAACAATTGGCAGGTTACTTGTTGCTAAAAAAAAAAGGAAAAAAATGCAGTAAAAAATTTTACATTATTTGAACTATTGTCCTCATCTTTGTTGTCATTTGTACAACTTTCTGCCATTGTAAGCTCCGGCCTTCTTTAGGTGCTAGGAATTTTGAACTAAACCCTTTATTATGATCACTGGGGTATGTCATTCTCATTCCTTTGGGCAAAGCCTCTTTGGTAGTCATGAGTTATCTCCTTCTAACTTGACTTGAAGTTACTTGTTCACCACTGCTGTAGCCTGGTATTGAACTCACAACTCTTTTTCGTCAAGTCACTTTAACTAACCAACATCTACATCCACTGGGTCATGTGTTCTTAAGGACAAGAACAATTGAATTTCTGGGACAAATACAAAAAAGCTTTGTTAATGTTTTTAGCAAAATCCATTATATTTCATCTGTACCACTCAAAATGAAACTTTAAGAAATGGGTACAAACACAAATTATTGTACAGTACACAGTGTGAAGTTGGTATAAGTGTGTGTGTGTGTGTAAGAGAGAGAAAGAGAGAGATGGGGGAGGTTTCATTGAAATTTAATAAATTACAAATAATAAATATTAATTACACAAACCATATAATTTTTCGTAAGTGGCACTTGTTTTACTATGTTTTTATTTGAAATAAGATAAATGAAAAATGTAAACTTTTCGAACATGGGAGTAATTTTGGTAACCATGGCGACTGCAAACAATATGTCTGCCGGAGAGGACAGTAAAGATGCAGGTAAATACATTTAAAAGGTTTTTACACCATTTTCTATTGAAAACACGTATAGCATTACATAAACACTAATATTTAACAACCTGAATAAACTTAAATATATATATATATGTAAATTAAATTATAAATTAGGACTAGAATAGTTGTATTTTTTATTTCTTTACTCGTTCATTTTCTTCTTTTCTACGTGTTGGGGAAATTATTAGTTTCATTTAACTTTTTAAAAAATTTCTTTTTTAAATCGTAACCTGAAGTCAGTTAATGAAACTAAAAGTGAAGGAAAATAAAAGTAAAACTGTCAGTGTCATTAGAAATATTTGGTCAATGAATTATTTTGCTTTATTGAAAGTTAAAAATGTTCAACCAAAGGGCAAAAACTTTGCCAAAAACTTTTTTCCTGAGAGATGATGAAACTAAAATAAATAAAAAAGAAACAAACAAATGATACACACCTGTATTTAATATTTTACTGAATACGTTATTTAAAGTATTAGTTAATGAATAAGCTATGGTGGTATGTTTCACGTCCTCATTTCGATATGATGTTTACTTTTTTTTCTTTTTTTAATTTGGGGAGTGGGTTTTCGTCTAAATGATTTGAAAATTTTTAGACCAACCAAATCTTTTACATTAGCTTTTGTTAAAAAAGACATCTCTGGAGAAGACTCAACAAAAAAGATAATATTTTTTTTTTACTTTTAAAAGAATTGGTGTTCGCATAAAAAAAAAACATTCTTTCAGGTTCGACAGAAAAAAATACTTTGAAAAAGAAAAACTTACTTGGAATTTTTCAATGCAATTTTGAAATTAATTAGTAATTTGAAATTTCAATATTATATCGTTACTGCCGTTACAAAAGATATGTTTGAAAAGTTTAAAAATGTAAAAAAAAAAAGAGTAATAATGTAATTTTCGAGTTTGAGACTTTTTTTATTTTTTATTTTTTTAGCAACTAGAGAGACTATGGATGTACAAAAAAGAAAGTAATTCTGATATATCGCGTTGACTTGAACTAGGGAGATGATTGAAAGTTTATTAAATTGGCCTTAAAGCGTAACCGAACTCCCTACAACTTATTCGTAATCATCAGAAGGTGAATTTTTGTGGATTATCATATGTTGAGATCAGAATTTGTTAAGTGTTTGAATGTTGAAAAGATACTGTGAGATGGATAGGAGCCAGCGATTTTTTTGCAAGTAATGAAGTAGTGAAGTCGGAGATAATGTTTGTGAATTATTGGCCTTTTACCAGTCATGGCTGACCGTCCCTACTACTTGACTGACTATTCATGGTATTATTCACTTACGCACAAATACCCTTTTGGGAAAGGTATTATTAACCCGTCTCTTCCCGCCAGTTATGGGTTTACAACAGATTGGGTTCTATAGCCTTGGCTGGCAACCACTCTATCGCAGAAAGCAATGGCAACCTACTGTGGGATAATCTTCTGCTCAGTCAGTCATGTCTCTTTCGAGACATGATTGCCCAAAAACATGTATCACGTATGGCACTTAACTGACTATTCAGTATCGGAGGGGTATAATGTTCAGTCAATATAAAATAATTTTTACTCATTTTATTAAGTTTAATAAAAGCGTATAGAATCAAAATTACAGTATAACCCGGATATAAGAGAACATCTATCCGGTCCCGAGAACTATCTTATATCCGGGTTACACCGTATATTCATTATTGATACCTCCAGTCATTTTCGATACCTACGTTTTAAATTGAATTTTTAAAAATAAAAAAGTTTTCGTGAAGCTTTAATTTTAGCTTAACTGAAAGCTAAATGATTAGATTTTACTATTTCCAGTAATTCTAGAAATTTTCATTAAATTAATTGGAAGTGGAAGTAACATGTAAAAAAAAATATTTTTACAAAGATAATAATTGCACAAATATCTTTGTTCATTTGTGAATATGTGCTGAAAGTTTCATTAAAATCAGACAATTATTTGATTTTTGCAAGAACTTCAAAATAAGTTTAGCATAATGCTATGCTTTTTTTTTAGTGAATGAGTAGAGGTACCTAATTAAACATTACTTTTATAAAATCCAGTTCATTAATCCTTAGATTTATAAATTAACTTCAAAACCAATCTCTAGTACAAATATGGATTTTAAAGAGAATTTTAAATTTTATGTTTATTTTTTTGTCTACAATGATTGATGAAAAACACATACTAATATTTTTAAAATGCCGAAAAAATGTTTATTTATATACAGAAATTAATTTTTCTTTTAATTCAGATTAGCTTTAGACCATTATCTTTCAAATAGAACCAGAATTTTGATTCAAAGAAGGCATTTAAAATGTGTTTTTAGGACTTTTTAGAAAGTTCATTGTGGTACCTACAAAATATATTTATTAAGTACCACGTTTAGAGTCTTTTAGGAAGTCCATGGCAGTATCTAATAGATACATTTTGTAGATGCTTTTTGAACCATTTAAATTTCATCTTTGAAATAAATTTTTGGTTTTATTTGAAAGCCAATAGCATAAAGCTAGTTTGTATGAATAGAAATATAAATTTCTGTTTGTAAATAAAGTTTTTAGACATTTTTAAAACACTTTTGCTTGTTAACTCATAGTACTGCCATTACAAACAAAAAATATTAATAAAATATTTATGCTAGAGATGTTTCAGAGTCACACTATTTACATTATTCAGACTATCGTCCAAGTCTTTGTATGATATTTCGGCTGTTGTACGCTCTGGCCTTTTTCAGGTGCTAGGAATTTCAAACTTCACATTCCTTGCATAAAAACCTCTTTTGGTAGTCATGAGTTATCTCCCTCTAAGTACTTGTTCACCACTACTGTAGCCTGGTATTGAACTCACAACTCTTTGGGTCAAGTCATTGAAACTAACCAATGTCTATATCCACTGGGCCATGTGTCCTTAAGAACAACTGAATTTCTAGGACTTATAAACCTAATGTTCAGAAACCAAGTTTCAAAGTCAATTAATAATTTTAAGAATTGGATTAATTAACTGTATTTGATAAAAGTAATCCTTAACGTAATAAAAATAATGCTTATTTGCATATGGTTGAGTGTGAGCTGTCAAGAAGCCCATAGGTCAGCAACAATAGTTTTCTACTTTCATTCCTGATTCTTAAAAAAAAAATAAGAAAGCTTTGCAATAATCATGAAATTATTATACTTAAAAATAAATTATCTTTTATTTTATATAACCAACAGTTTAAGAATATAATTTTTTTATTCTATACACTTTTATGAAACTTAGTAAAATCAGTGATTTATATGTAATGAATATATATTTACATAACCCATTGACATTCACATGGATGCATTAGAATAGAAAGACTACTTGGTTCATGAGTTAATATACAAGGGTGGGCTGAAATGTTCATAGGCTCACTATAAAGGAGTGATGCTAGGGGTGTGAAATCTTGCATGCATTAAGCTACATCAGAAGTATTAAAAAAATTAATTAAAACTAGTGAAATGATGTTTGAGTTTATTTCAATGCTTTTATTTTTTTTATATTCTTACTTGTTTGATGTCATAATATATTTAATTAAATCCAATGAGGCCTTTTTCATTATTCTGAATTTAAAAGTTATTGAATTATATTAATCTTCCAGTAGGGAATAAGTCGTCTGTCAAAGGTGGTAATTCAGAATTATTTTCTTTTTAAACTTCCATACAAAAAATAATGTTACAAAAATAAAAAATATTAAATTCTTTAAAAAAAAGATTCACGCTTGAAAATGGCATTAAACTTTACTATTTTTTTATTCTTTAGACATGTCTTTACTTACTAAAAATAAACAAAAGCTATTATTATGGTCAGCAACAGGTTAAATTTTGAAATTGCCCCAAAAACATTTGTAAAATAAATATTCAATGTAAATTTTTTTACTTGTCCAATTCGAAAGAAATAATGTGTGCAAGCACCAACAGCCCAAAACAAAAAATTATTTTTAAAATTTTCATTCAGTTATTTTTGGTAAGATACAGAATGAATGTTTGGTATGTTCACACTTGATATTTCATAACTTTTTTTACTGAAATAACATCTTCAGGGATTTTTATTTGTATAACTGTCAGAAAAATTGGCTCAGTTCCTCCCAATTAAAAAAATATAAACAATGGAGGTGAAAGTAACCCCCAAAATAATATTTTCACAAATAAACTGACCTATTCAGTATGCAGTTCATTCATTAAAGAATCAGTTAAGTATCATGCACACTACATACTTGGGAAGTCATGTCTCTCTCAATTCATGACTGACTTGGCAGAAATCTAGCAGTAATTTTTTAGCAGTAGGTTGCCATTTCTTTCTGTAGTAGACTGGTTGCCAACCAAAGACCCAGTCTGTCCTGCTATTAAACCCATAACTGGTGGAAAATAAGATGAATTCATACCTTTTCTCAAGGGTATTTGTGGTGTAAGAGAATGTAACAAACTTGACTGGAATTTGAATTTGAAGAAGCACTGAAAATTGAATCGAATAATTACCTGAGGTTTCACAAACTTTTTAAAACAGGTGGTAGCAGTTTATTTTTATTTTATTTTGCTTTCACTGAAAAAAAAAACACACATCAATTTTGGTGGTAGCCAGATTTATTAATATTTTTTTAATTTAATACAGCAGAACATATCTACTGATGGAAAAATTAATATACAAAGCTAATGATTTAAAAAAAAACAACTTATTTTCAAATAAAAAGCTTTGCAAATAATTTACTCTGAAAAGGTATATATATGATGTGGAAAGCCTCTGTAAATATTTTACTGTGATGTAGTAGTGATTTTATTTACAATCAATATCTACAGTCAGACTAATCTCCTCATCTTTGTTGCTATTATCATAATATTTCTGCTGTTGTGCCCTCTGACCTTCTGATGTTTATTGATCCAGGTAACCATTAGGCGATTTTGAACTAAAATCCTTAATTTACAAGGGTAGATTATTCTCATTCTGCTGTCCATATCTCAGGATATATTGTTTTGTTTGTTTTTAGTGTGGTAAACTCAGACTCGGTGGAAACAGGGCTAACAATAACTGAGCAGTACAAATATATAATAAATATTGCTATACAAATTGATTTGAAATAATTTCACTATATAAAAGAATTGCAAACTATTTACAAAACCATGGATTGTAAATAATTTTACTATAGTTTTATTTTATATTAACAAATATTTTAGTAAAGTATTTACTATTAAAATAAATTATACAGTTTACAATCAGTATTTAAATGTGCAAGGTATTGCAAGATGTTTTTTCAAATAAAGTTTGATGACATTTGATTCTTATGAACAAACATCTAATAATCATAAGATTAAAACCAAGAAATGATAGTGAAACATATTTTAAAATTTTGATATGCATGTAATCTTCACTTATATAAATCTTTCTCAAAATATTTAATTTTTATTTTTATCTCTAAAATTTAGTCTGTACTTTGATGTAATATTTATTGTGCATCTTCTCATTGATGTGAAGCAAGAGATTGCAATTAGTACAAACTGAATGCCAATAAGTTTTGCAAGATTTTAATGAAATAAGGCTCTAGTGACATGACTTTAATCTGATAAAGAGAATCAATGTCCAACTTGAGAAAAGTGAGTGCTTTAAAACTGGTTTGCAAGCTTAAATACAGAAAAGTTTTGTACAAATTGTACTAAGATATGTGGCCCACCCTTGCATAACTGCAAAATAGATTGTCTGAAAGACCTGAGAGAAATATTAGGAGTCTTTATTCACTCTTCTATAAGCTTGTGGAAGGTTGAGAGGTGAAAATTTGGTAAATATTCAACTCAGCCACAAAGAAATAGAAGAAAACTGATACAGTGTAAATTCAAAATTTTATCTTCCAGAAATTGCTGAGGTGTTCTATAAAATGTATTCCTTTTTATGAAGATAGTTTCCATGACAGAAAATTGACTAGAAACAGGAAAATTGCTTATTGACCACCTACTACTTCAACTTAGACTGTTATGCCAACTTTTATTCAGACTGGCTCCTTGATACATTGTCTTTTTATTTATACCTGGCTTGTGAACATAGTAGTGAATATGTGTAAATATTTAGTAGAAAAATGATTTTCTCTATTTGAATGTGTAGTACTTTGCGGGTATAAAATTTCTAATATTTTAATGACTATAAATGCTTAACAGCTGAAACTTTGCAAATTAATAATTTGATATGTATTAAATGCTGCGTAAGTTTTACTTTTCTCCATAAATTATAAATTGAGAGATTTTTTTTTTCTGAAGCTAAATAATTAATGTTCTAATAAGTTTAATTTGTTCATTTTACCATATCTTAATTTATACAGACTCTCAAAGTTTTTCTTTACAAACACTACAACATCACTTTCATCATTCGACTCTCTATCAAAACTATGATAAGAGATGCATTTCCTGATCATCTGGCTTTGTATTTCTTAGTAGAGTATAAAGGTCAAAGTATTTAAGACAAAGAAGAATTTTCAATTGGAAAATGTCAGTCAAAATGTCAGTCAAAGGCATCTTAAGTGACAGTTGTTACATTTGTACACCTGCATTTCTGGAACGTACTAAATGATTGATGTATAATTTTTACAATTTCCAATACTGGAAAGCAAAGAGTAAAATATTTTCAATGCCTAGCATCCTTAACATTGATTTGCCTTAATAATGGCTGGGCACACAAAGTAAGCCAGTCATACAACAACCAGAAATGTTATTTACTGTTGCAGAAAACCTTATTGCGGATTTGGAAAAAAAGATTTCTGAAGCTTTTGATGTTTTTGATCATGAGTCAAATGGAACAGCAGATTTTAGGTAAGCATTTTTTAGTATGTAGTTTTGTTTTGTTTATAAATATGATATTTTGTTTATACAGAAAATGAAAGGGAAAGCATGTTTCTCATAAGCTTTCTTAGTTATTTTAAATAAATTGGGATTTTTTAAAAATTTTAATTTACCTTGTGTGTACATGTGTGTGTATAAAAGGCACAAGTTACAAAGTTGGTTACTAAAAAAATAAAAACGTGATAAACTGCATTCAGTTTAGATGTATTATTTACTGTCTGTAATTTCTTTCTGACAACCACAGAATGATGGTCTCAGAATTACATTAAAAAGCAAATTAAAAGAAATATTAGTAGAAAAATAACAATAATGAAATAATGTTGATCCTTGTACAAGGGTTGGCTGAAAAGTTCATAGGCTGATAAATATACTCATGGAATGTGACTAAATTAGATTTATTTCTCAACATAGTCTTCTTTTCAGTCCACACACTTCTTCCATTAGTGTTGCAATTCTTGGATTCCATTAGTGAAGAAACTTTCATCCTGTTGGTTAAAAAGGTCATCAACAGCTGATAACACATCATCATCTCTGTGACAATGGTTCCCAGCCAAGTGTTTTTTCATGTTGGGGAATAAATGATAGTCAGATGGGACCCAATCAGAGAATGGGGGGGGGGGGTGATCAATAAGTACAAAGCCACAGTCATGCACAGCAGGAATTGAAACCAATTCCTGAACATTTGGTCTTGAAAGCTTTTTGTAACTGCTTCAGCAAGTTGGCATAGTACTTTGTGCCTTTTTTTGAAAATAATCAGTAAATACTATTCCTTTTTTAATATAAAAATCTTTTTTAAAGATAGTAAATACTATGTCTTTTTTAATATAAAAAAATCTAGGGCAGATGAAATGACTATGACCTTCTTTGGAGTGTGTAAGGATGGTGTTTCCACTGCATGTATTGTCCCTCAAAGTGATGAACTCAAAACTCATTTTGGGTTAGAAGATGTTCAAAGAAACTAGCTAGATCTACCTCAAATGATTTGAAGAAGCACTGAAACCAGCTAGATCTACCTCAAATGATTTGAAGAAGCACTGAAAATTGAATCGAATAATTACCTGAGGTTTCACAAACTTTTTAAAACAGGTGGTAGCAGTTTATTTTTATTTTATTTTGCTTTCATTGAAAAAAAAAACACACATCAATTTTGGTGGTAGATTTTCCTGTGATATTTTTGTGGTTAGATTTTCCTGTGATATTTTCAACCTTTTGCACTATTGATCAGAAGATATGGCACCCACCAAGCAATAAATCATTGTCCTTTCAAGTTCATCGTGCAGAATATTTTCAACTCTCTCAGAAAATATTTTAATAGCATTGGCTATTTGATTTATAGTCAATTGCCTCTCATCCATGACCAAATGGTGAACATGGTCAGTGTTTTCCTCGGTGGTGGCTGTTGCAGGATGTCCAGACCTTTGATTCTCCCTCCTCTTGTAAATTCAGCTGACAACTTTTGTACTGTTGATGAAACTAGAGTGTCACCTCCTAATGTCACAATCATAACAGCATGAATGACCTTGGGAAATAAACATTTTTTCTGCAAGTACTTGATGCCAAATTTTATCCATTTTCAAAAGAAGTTGCTACTAGTTACTTATATCTTCTTTGCACAGTCAGATGTCAGTTTATCTGGAAAGAAACAATGCAGTTATTGATAAGAATTGAAATTAATGCATGCAATATTTCACATCCCTAGCATCACTCCTTCATCTTGAGCCAATGAACATTTCAGCCCACCCTTATATATTAATTCATGAAACAAGTAGTCATTTTATTCTAATGCATCCATGTGAATGTCAATGGATTATGTAAGTTTTTATTACATATAAATCTTATAAAGGATAAAATTTGTCATCAGTTTACTAGTAAGTGGTGGAGGGCAGGGTGTTAAAATTTACAAAGGTAGATAACTCTTCTAACCCTCAGTTCACTAAATGGTATGCATCAACTGCTTTTTCTTTTCTTCTTTTTAATATTATCTATATTTCTTTCCTGCAGAGAAATTGGGACAATCATCCGCTCCTTAGGCTGCTGTCCAACTGAGAGTGAATTGAACGATTTTCTGAATGAGGTCAGGACTCATTTTCTGCAAGCTAAGTTAAAAATCTGGCCTACCTGAAAATTAAGCTGAAATACATTTTGTTTTTTTTTTGTTTTTTTGTACAATCACATTTCTTCTGTCACACAACCTTGAATATTTGATGATTGATAGAAAAATTCTTTGTTTCAACAGGGATATATACACATAATTACATCCCACACTCAATACTTCTTTGTTTTTCTTCCTCGTTTCTATAAGACTGGGCATTTTTGATGTTGATAAACCAAAATATTTTTTCTGTTTTCCATTTATACACAAGAATCAGCTATACAGTCATATGCCATTCATATCTCAGTTCACTGATCTATTCTTCTTCTTTTATATGCTGTGTTCCTTCAGGATGTGGGCGATTGTGACTCTCCACAACTTCCTATCCTTTGAAGCTTTTAAGCCATGTGTGTCTCATGATCTTTCTCATTCCATACTTTTCTATCCATTTACACAAGTTCATTAAGTAGATTACTTGTTGTTTCTCCCCTCTCTTGATTTCAATATGTTCTGTGAGTGTAAAATTCATCAAGCACTCTTTTTTCATTATTTACTTGAGAAATTTCAACTCTCTTTTTGATTCTAAGTACATATGTTCTTTCTGTTTCCATTTCCCTTAAAACTTCTTTGTTGCTTACATGTTCCATTCAGGATGTTCTCAGCATCCTTCTGTAGGACAAAGATTCCTCTTCATTTATGAGGAACTTTTCCAACACTCCCTGTCATATATGAATACTGTTTCTTTCAAAATGTCCCTGTTTATACTTTTTTAGGTATCTTTTGCTATTCCAATTTCTGTGTGACATTTTCTGTTATCTGTTATATTCTATCAACTGCTCTATTACTCAAATTATTATCAAACCCATAAATACATACATTTCTGCCTATATCCTCCTTTGTTTGTACAAATACCTGTATCTATGTGCAACAATCTGTCTGTATCTAGATCAACCTATTTGTCTTGTATTATATATCTGCTGTGTTGAAAACAATAATTCATAATTAAGTAAAATTCTGTTTTGGCAAGGTGGAGGAAGATGAACCAACTGGATATATCAGATTTGAAAAGTTCAAACCAGCATTGATACGAGTAATTCTTGAACGAAGGTAAATAGTATTTTTCCATTATTCCATAGCAAAGCAATGTGTACATGAATTGAACTTATTCACATCAAATTAATTTTCTATCTTTGTTACTTTTTATTGCAACATTTTTAGTTGTTCATTTCTTGAGTTATTAAATTCTAGGAATGTGAAATAAAGAAAGAGCTTTGAACAAGATTTGACAGCACATTCTATATTTTATGATCTTGTCTTTCATGGACACTACCAAAATCAATTATAATGCCAACACCATCATTATTAGACAGTATTGTCATCTTTAGTTTTCTTCCACTGACTTTTTCATTGAAATTTGAAGTATTGCTGCCATCTTTGAGCTGGAGTAGCTCAATCATCACATTCCAACCCTGACAGTGTTTAAAAACCTTGTGGATAATGAATTGCTATATTCTACAGAAGAAATGTAAGCAAATTTTCTAATGAGTTACTTTGCTTAGTTCCACCAGTTCAGAATTTACAGCTAAGACCGGCCATGCTACTTATTTATGATCAAATTTTTTTTATTGCTTTTGTATTCTATTTTTAACATGGAATTTTTGTTTGGGCAGTTTCTTCCCAAAAAACTCTATTTTGTGGAACAAACTCATGAGAAGATACTTCCTTGATTACTACAATTTTAGCCTCTTCAAATTTTGGGTCAACCATTACCTACTTTCAACTACTTCATTCTACCTCACTGGTTCCCAAACTTTTTCTCACATCTCATCAAATTTTATATGGTAAAAAAGTACATCTAAAAATAAAAGCGAAGGGTTAAAGGGAGATAATTGCGAATTTTAAGTCAGAACATTATCTTTAATAACTCTCTCCTCCAATTTGCAGACCCTAGTTACTATATTCTTAATACTTGATATAATGCAAAGATAATAATGATAAAATCTATCAATAATTATTTATAATGGGATTCATGCATGCAATTACAAGTAATCCATAATAATATTTGAAATTTGAAATCATATTTATTTTTGGCATATGAATCTTTTGAAATTGTTTCTAAATCTTTGATTTTCTTTCAAACATTCCGTCTCACTTGCTAGTCTCTTCCGCTGCACCTATGAGGCACACCACACCATTTGAGAACCATTTCTCTACCTTTAATGGTTCTTGGGCCTTTTATTTGGCAAACAACAACTAAAAACAATTTATCTAATGTTGTACTTTTGTCTACTAATAGTTACACTTGATTTCTGAGATGTAATAATCTCAGATTTACAAATATTTTGACTGGTTTTTCTTTGTCTACGTAGGTTACCTTTTATCACAATAATTGTACATTTGGAAATTAGACAAAGAATTTAAATACCAATTCTTTTTATATTGAATATAAATTATAATAATACTTTTAAATGAGTCTGTTCATTGGTGAGGGTTTTCACTACAAAATCAACATAAGTCATGAAGAGAGAATATCCTGAGGCAATCCTGGCATTAAATCATAACTCATTTAATAATGATAATTGTCATTTAAGCAAATTTTTCTGTTAATGAATGTTAAAGAATAAATAAATCATACTAGATAATCTCTCTTCATAAATAGTGCCTAAGCAATCATAGTAATAATATAGTCATTGTCATTTGTGATAGAGGAACTATTCATTTCTACCCTTTGAGTGGATATTGATTTCAATGACAATTGCATTAAATGTTAGTATCTTAATTTTTGAGTAAAGCTTCAATAAACTAATTGTGTGAAAGTATGGCCATTTCTATTGATATTTTTCTGATTTGTCATTAATTTCTAACAACTTTATTAATCATCAGTTGTTGTACATTACATCTTGTATGGCCAGATACAAGTAATGTTTTGTTCCTTAAACTATTACTTTTTACATGTCAAATTCTGTGTACAAATTTCTAATAAAAATTAATCTGTAAAGAGAACAATATTAATAAAAAACAAAAAGAAAACTAAACTTTGCCGCAGCATTTGCCTTGAAAAAGTCTCTCAGAGGATGAAACAAATCAGCTAAGTTTTCATTTTGTTTTTGTTCATGTCAAATTCTATTTAGTTTTTATCGTTTCCCTTCTACAGATTTCAACCAACTCCTGAAGATATTTTATTAAAGGCATTTGAGAGGCTTGACTCAGAAAACAAAGGCCACTTGACAAAAGAAGAAATAACTAAATTTCTCACAGAAGAAGGTTTGTCTTAATGATTTCATATTTGTAAAAAGGTTTATTTTCATTAAAAGAAGATTATCGAAAGTAATAACTTTTTCATAAGAATATGATCTCATGAAAAGTTTAAATCTGTCTAAAATTGAAAAATACAAAACTTTTACAGCTTACAATGGACTTGATCTTCAGCAATGATTGCTTATAATTATTTTTTTCCTTTTTTTTCTTATCTAAAGACAAATTAGCCAATCAAAAGAAACTTTCATGATAACTCTAAGCCAATCATTGTGTCAGATTCTATTCAGCTCTATTTCTGTAAATTGTTATTTTTAGGAGAAGTGTTCAACCAGGATGAGTTGGCTGAAATGTTTTCTGCTGCTGCTGATCCAGAAACTGGCAATATTTTCTACAAAGATTTTGTTCCACACATGGTTGTAGAAGATTCCTTGTATTAAACTTGATTTGTATTCTAATGTTTTCTTGTGCTTTAAAATTAAAATATCTTTTTGTTTTTATATCTTTTTTTGTATATTCTAATGCTGTGGGTCATGAAATGGTTTTGCCTGCTTAAAATTTAGAGATGAAGTAAAGATAAGGCATGAAAGTAAAAAGGATGAAAATTCATATGAAGATAAATTTTGAGTCAATTTTTAGTATTCCTAAAATAAGGCATTAAAATATTTGCTTTTTCAATTGAAAACTTAGTAACTTTGTATGAAAAGTATAAAAATGTTTTAAAACTTCTAATATATAACAGTCAGAGACTTACATATATTAAAAACATTCAAACATTTGTATATATTACAAATTTATATAATTTTATAAATTTACAATGTTTATAAATTTAATTTGCAGCTGTAATTAGAAGACAACTACAGGTGTCCAGAACTTTCTAGAAAATCACAAAACTAGACATGGATTCTACCTTCGTCTTTTTAGCACACTTAAGATCTTAAATAATTTGTATCATAAATGATAACATTATTATGGAAGAATTTCAATTAATACAATTCTTTTATTATTTACTTTGTCTCTCTTTCTTCTTTTTAACTTTTTTTATTCACACTTTATTTTTTGTCGTTAATTTTTTTCCTTTCAATATTGTCATTTTGTTAACATTAGCTTGGGTTTTCACTCATTTCATTCATGAAATCTATAAATAAAAACAATTTTTTTTTGTTTAGCATGAAAACTAATAAAAAAAACTAAATGTTAGAAACAAATAATTTTCAAACTTTATAATTTCAGTTTATATGTATTCTGTGCATTTTGTTATAAACTATCAAGGACAGATAATACACTTTAATTCAAAAGGTATTTTGTATTACATTTTAAATTTTTATATCATTTCTACAGATTTCTTCTTACTTAGTGTATTTGCTCCATTCTGAAATTATTGCTTATTGACTTAAACTCCTATAACCTCTGGATGCTATTTGCTTGATTAATAAGACAGAACAAGTGACAAGCAGCAGAATATATCCATTTTGTTTAACCCTCAACCCTTTCAAATCTGGTCAGCAGTGACCAAAATATTACCCCTTTATCGGTCCTAGTCATTGGAAATAAAAAATGACACACATTGGTCTTCAGGCTAGCTTGGTTATCATCTAGCTGACTCCTCATTTATAACCACGTCACTTGTTTTGCCACTGCTGTCGTGTTGGTAGCATGGTGCCAGTTGACTTAGCTGGTGTTTGTCTGCTCACAATCATCCACACCTCTGCCACATTGTGTTTTTGATCTCAAAGAATGAGAAGATCACTGATGAAGTAAAATGGAAGTGACAACTGGTCCAACAGCTGGGAGTTACACAACAAAAAAAACTCTTTGGAATAAAGAATTAACTTGGGTTAAAAATATAACAATGATTTAGTTTATATACGCTTTTGCTGTATACAGTGATTTTAACCTTTCCCACTTAAAATCAAATGACACTGGGATCATCTTCAGAGTCTGCAGCTTGTTAGCAGTAACTTAAATTTCTAAGTTCTGGTTGTCTATGATCTTCTGATCTGTTCTTTCGATCTCTTGTAAGTTTTATCTATTTTCTGGGCCAATATAAGGTCTTGGTCGGGAGGTTTTGGCAAACAATGTGAGCTCTGGTAACAATAGTGTGGGGACTCTCCATCTTTTTTGTTTTCTATGTTCTAAAATCTCTAGCTTATATGGAATCCTGTGTCTGGTAAGGATAGGGATTGGCCAGGGTTTGGGTTTGGTTGAATTCTACCCTTTTTCTAAAATTTCATATTCTCAAAATATCTTTACTTAAGTGGTTTTCTAAATTTGGGATTGTTCAGCCCCTTTTTGAGAGTGGTCAGAACTGTCAAGCAGTCTTTTTTTTTTTTTACTCTGACTCTCTTCACATCTCATCTCATCCTACCACTCCATATAGGTGACACTAATCTCTCTCTTCCTTCTCAATAGCTTCTTCCTGTAATTATCCAAACTTTCAAAATGGCATAGTGAAAAGGTATTTTCAGTCATCAGCTTGTCATATAATGTGATCTCTCTTGGCCAGACCTATCAAAAGAAAATTATTTCCACTTCTTTTTATAGATAAAGCTTCTTTTTGTTTTGTGCCTATACATTTTTATGATCAATAGACCATACAGCCTATTTGTCTATGGTTACTTCAAAATAGTAATGAAATTTTCCATATCAAATGCATTCAAAGAAATCTGGATTAATGTTTGGACATAAAATTTTTTCTCGGGATGAATTATAAGAAATGAATGTTTTAGACTGGCTTCTCTCTCTATAGGAGATACATCTCTGATTTAAAACATGTCTTTTCCTTGATTCCTTTTGTCCAGAGAAATCATAAACCTTATTCTGGTGACCACTGGGTTTTCTTTATCAACAACATATGCTTCCTTCTCTTTGACATCATCTAGTATATGTTTAATGGTCTCTCTCTTATTAGCAGGGAGGGGTGGTGGTCATGGTTTTGCTTGATCTTACTGAATTCCATCTAGTTAAATCCTGGATTTGATTCTCCTTGGAATTATTTTAAAATATGATTTTTCAATGCAGTTCCTTTTTTTAATTTTCTTAACTTTTCAATCCATCTTCCTGCAATTTCAACTATTATCATCCAGTTAGTAGACTCTTTCCTCTTCCTTTCTTGCTTTTTGTTGTTGTTTTTTATTTTTTAGTTTGATTACTCTCCAGAGGTCCTCAGGTCACACTTGTACAAACATTAACTGAGGTCAAATGATATAAAAATTTGAAAAAAAGTTGTCATTATAAATAGGGTTTTGAATATGGAAATTTAAAAATTTGGTGAGGTATTAGAAATTTCAGTGGGAAAGAATAGAAAGAAAAAAGTTAAAAGAAGGAATTAAGAAGAAGCATGAGTGAGAAGAGAAAATGAAAAAGGAAGGTAGAAAAATACGACAAAGGAGAAAGAGAATGATTAAAAGAAGTATTCTGCAGATAGAAAAAAGAGATGATAGGAAAAAAAACATTTATATGAAAGAAGTGGGAGAAAGAGGCAACTATAAAAATGAGATGATGTTATAAGAAAAAATGAAGAGACTTTATGAGAGATGTTAAAAGAAAGAAGAAAAATTGGGAGACAAGAAATATAAGAAAGAGGTGTAGAGAGAAAGAGGAAGTATTAAAAATGAAAAAGAAAAACTGAAACAATAGGAAAAGTGAAAGGAACAAAAAAGAGGTGGAAGTATGTGAAAAGAGAAAAAGGAAGAAAAAGTAAGAGTAAAAAGAATGAGAGGAGGCAGAGAGCTAGAGAATAAAATTCTAACCAATATCTCATAAAAATGAAAGCTCTTATGGCATTTAAGGTTGTGTTTATTGTATATTGTAGGTGTGTGTGCATGTTCATATGTAAACAATGAAGGAACAAGCTTGCAAAAACTTGGCTTTATACTATGGGCTGTTTATTTTTATTTTTGTGGTGATTGTAAGGAGACAAAGTTCTCAATGTCTCTTGGATATGTCTGTTTTCTTTTTTTGGTTTAGAAGTCAAGCTAAGTAAGGATAAGCATTGTTACAATTGTCAAGTTAAGTCAGCCTTGTGCAGAGTTGAAACAACCAAAGTAAAGGTTGATTTACTCTGTAGATGAAGGTTTTGATGTGTGCAAATGCTGTGTGTTGGATAGTGGAGAGTTCAGTTATCAGTGGACCAGGGAAATGAATGTAACCCAGTGGTCCATCTTCAAGAAAGAATGGTGAAGTAAATATTTTTTTTATAGAACTTAAACAGTGCCACCTAATGGGCGTTTGACAAAATCATGTGAGGTAATAGTTTCCCATTCCCTTATTACTAGCATCACGAAGAAAATGTATTTCTTTTTTATATTATTATTGTTTTAGTTATTGATTTTATTATATTTTCCTACACTCTAAAAAATCCTGTTTGTATCTAATACTTACACATTATATCAGACTTTATTATGCAAGTCAGTGATTTCACAATACTATTGATATATATTGGTAAAGTTTTCAGGATATATTTAATTGAGCAATACCTCATGTGACTTTCAGTTTATAATATCAAAACTTACTAAAAATATTAAGAGATTGTGTTTTATACAATAGAAATTTTTATTTGTATATTTGAACTATATAGGCTTCCATATACCTGACTAGATTATTTTATATATTGCTATGGTTGTCCTTGATATTCTGGAATTTTCATCATTCTTATGAATAGATCACTAGATTAATATCCGGAGAGGCTGGGGTATATTTGATCAATTTGATGTCTTTGAAACTTTGTACTTTTTAAAGCTTCTTAAAACTATACTACTCAAAAATATCTTAAGAACTTACAATAATTCTCCACATTTATCTTGATACCATCATCAACTTTGAAAGCACTTAAAACTCTACTGTCTACACTAACAGCTGTAAACATGACTTCTCCTAATGTCTTCAAAATCATATTGGTTGACAATTTCCATGAAAGAGTCACCTTCTAGTTAAACCAACATTCATCCAATGTAGCTCTACATTCATCACTAAAAATTATTTTCAGTTCATTGCACAACTTACACATTTGTCTTTGTGACGGTTTCCCTGCCCATAAGCAGTATTTTGTGTTACTAGCATGTGGAGGAAAAAGAGAGAAAGGTGATTTTTCCACATCTTCACTTCTGCGTTCTCTCATCTGTCTGACGTATCTCTCTGACAACTGGGTCCCTCTCTGACTTGATTTTCGAAACCGTTGTGTTTTTGTTGAAACCATTTCAATATGGCGCAAAGTGGTAAGTGATCAGACTGTCTCTCCATTATAATTTAATGTCAGTTTTGATCACTGGCATACAATTCTCTCCATGCTGAAAGCTTAGAGACACGATTCCATTTGTAAGCCGTAATTGCCATGCTTAAGACACTTAAGCAAGGCAATTACATGTTACATAAGATACTTATAATATTGCATGAAAAAAAATGTAATCCTAAGTTTAGTACGATGAAGCAAAAGAAATTATTACTAGTAGTATTGTTGACTCTGTAGATTATTGTCAGTTGCAATATGAGTCGAGTTTAAAATCTGAAAAAAAAAAAAAAAACTAGCTAGAAATCAAAGAGAATAGAAAGGTAAAAATATATTTTTGCATTGTTCATACGAAAGTGGACCAGAAGCCTTGGGTTTTTTTTTTTTTTTCGGCTGGTGGAAGTTAAAAATAGTAGTAGTCAAAACAAGACTCAAAACTTTTGATGGGGGTTAGAATAAGGTCTGACCCTTAATTTGCTGGGAAAGGATTTGAAAATTTGAAAACCTAAAAAAAAAAATGATGTAATTGGAAAGAAGAAGAAAAGAAATGATGTCATTAAGAAATATTGTTACTTCATTGGTTAAACAAAGGGAATGATATAGCCCTATTTCAAAATGTGGAGGTGGAAGTAATCTCATTGGTTAAAGATTTGATTTGCATGGACACCCTGTGTCCATCACACACATCCCAAGAGAATTTTGGACATGCATAAATATCAGAGCCGAGAGGGCCAAAAATCAGTTGAGTTGGAGTTCAGTCAGTTCTTGGCCCAGATATGTAACGACTGAGGGAAAAGTGTTCCCAACCGGGAGTCACGACCAAAAGAGTGGTCGCTCCTGGCTGAAGATGTAGAGAAGCCTGCCGCCGACCAACTTAAAAAAATTAAAGTCAAATAATGTGCCTCCGATAGAGTCCTGGCTGAAGATATATGGAAACAGAAAGAGTTAAACTAGTTGAGTTGTTGTTGCTGTGCCGAGACAAGACAAATTTACCACCACAGCACAGAGATCCCACTTTGGCTATTTCCATAAGACTTCAGTAAAGAGCCCTGAAAAGACTTTTTAAAAATTTGGAAACTTGAAAGCTCCAATTATTCTTAAACAAAAACTTTCACTCTGTTGTGAGAATAGAAATTTGATGACTGTTACATTGTTTCTGTTTGCTATTTATTTTTTTCATATATATAAAGACTCTTTCCGCAACTTATTCAGGCATTATCAGATTTATTTTTTTCTGGTGCCATATTTTTTTTGTTAACTGAATGTACATACATGTCCAGTTTGGTTTGAAGTGGTAGAGAAACGGCTATCGGGTTTTCAACATGTCTTCCTTGAGATCAAAATTGACAGTGTGGGCAGAGAGGTTCACTGTTGTAAGAGATGACTCAAAGACCAGCTACTGTGATGAGACCATCACGACTAGCGACCCAAGAGTGTCGTCATAACTGGTGCTGTATCAACAGCATAAACTCTGACTCAGGTTTTGGACCTCATCATAATTGGCTTTCGTGACCAGGTTAGGACCCAAGGCTAGGACCGACCGTCATACATTTACTTTATACATTCACCTGTCAGTGTTAATTACAATTACATCCTTACATGGGTGGCCTCTTTCAAAAGTTTACCGATAATATTTTTCACTTCAGTTGATCCTTTATTTTCTTTCTCTGAGAGAGTGAAGGGGAGAGCAATAGACAATAATGAAGAAAGAACCAGGATTCTCTCCCTTTTGCATAACCATCTGTTTTTATAAAATTGTTATCATATCAGTTAACATCACCTGGTAAATGCCTTGTTTTGCCACTCTTTCTCTCAGCCACCCCAGCATTTATTTCTTTCCTCCTCTTATTCTCAAAAGTTTCTGGGGAGAAAAAAAAATATATGCACACAGATATTTGGAAAATATCTATTCATGGGTTCAAATCCATGGTCCGTTGATATTCATTTAACATGTGTGCATAAGAACACTTGCAGTGTTACATAATTTTTAAAATGAAATCTGTAACATGACATAACATATATTATTTTACAGTTCTTAAATCTTGGCTATCAAAGACCTATAAACAGTTTATATAGTTGGAACCATGGGAATTCCATCAGCATTGACAACTCAGATTATCTATTATCTTTACTTTTCCTCATCCTTTGTTTGTACATCTCTCTCTCTCATATGCCTTCCAATTTTTAATGCCCATTCATGATTTTAACTAAATGTTTTACAAAATGGAATAAGAAACAGACAGATATTTTCTACTGCATCCTCTCATTTTATCTTAGACTTTCCATCTACCTTACAATTTTTTGCTCGCTGTCTCTTGATATCTAACCAAGTTTGTTGTTTTTGTCATCTGATGCCCTTATGCTTATTTTTCCTTTCATTTTGTTTTGTTTCTAGCTTTCTTAACTTCTTTGTTTCCACATTTGCATTTACCACTTCTTCCTTGCTTTCTCCAATTCCTTCCCAATTACTATCATTATGTAGGTTTTAAGTGATTTCAGCTCAAAAAGGCTGAGGAATAGGCAGATACTACACTTTGATCCTAGATAGAAAAATAAATTATCATAGTCATACATACAAATAAGTAGAATAGTATAGATATTTGTGATGTTTTGTAAATAAAGTAAATAATTCTCTAAAAAGAACCAGTCAAAATATTTAAAAACAAAGTTTTTAAATTTCTTTAAAATTTAAATAGAATCTGAATAAATTTGAAGACTGATGAGCACAAAAAAGTTTTATTGAAATTCAATAAGGATCTGAATTTCTGTATTTAACTTGTGAAGGCAGGCATTCAAAATTAAGATACATTCAATAAAAGGCATTTTAAAACAAACTTTAATTTGTTAGATAAATAAATGAATGAAAATTAAGATTAGATTGTGATGTCATTTCCTTTTTACTTCTGTACAGTTGAAGGCCAACATGTATAACTAGATAGCAGTTGAGTGACATCGGTAGTTTCTGAAGTAGATCTCAATTGGTATAGTTAGTTCAAAGTCATAAATGACACATAATGGAAGACCAGTATTACAGTTCAAGTAAGCAGAATATTCTTTCTGATTGATAAATCAGATAGAAATATATTCATGAGAAACAAGTTTTGTGCATTCTTTAATGAAAAAAATTCATAACATTTCCAATATAAATTTTGATTAAAAGAAAGAAAAGGTTATTATATACATACACATCTCAGAGTTTTACTAGTTTCATATATCAGATGGGAAAACCACTTGGAATGTTTCAATCTCTACTGCTTGTAATGTTTCATTAGTGTCACATGGATGATATTCATTAAATGAAGGATGGTTTTATACCAAAGGATAATGAACTGGTTATAGGACGATGCCAAGAAGGCCACACTGAACTGTGTTTTAAGGATGTCTCCAAGTGCAACTTGAAATTCACAAAGGTAACTGAGAGCAAATTGTGAGGGACTAGTAATTGACAACAGGAAGTTGGCATCAAGACAAAGATAAGTGTAACTCTCAGATGCAAGGCAAAAAGACAGCAAAATTAAGTTCATGCTGTACACAAGTTTTGCATGCACACTGGCTGCGGACATAACTGTCATTCAAATCTTTGGCCAGCACATCCGGGTTATTCCATCAACCCTGTAAGTAGCACATCTGAGCTATTTCATTAAATGTTTTCTGTTAGAAACAAAGGAATGAGTCTAACCTGTTTAGTTATTTATTTTTTTAATATCATGAAGTCAATGGCATCAGCAGGCATACACCCTTGGCCTTTTTTAAGATAAGTGAATTTCTTCTGCACACATTTAATATTATGCCAATAAAACCATTGATGATTTGTACGTAGGAATGTAATTTGTCAATGTATGTGAGAAAAATAACTCAAGTGTTTCAATAAATGAAAGGATGAATTTGGCTTCAAATGTTGCAACCAAGCAGCACAAATGGGATGACATCAAATGTATAACAGTATTCAAAATCCTCACTTGACCAGTTGGCCTGTCTGTGTACTTCATCTCGGATACATAGTGAGGGAATAGCTGAACACACTGTCATTGGTTGTCCAGGAGAGTAAAATAGTGTCTACATCAATGTAGAACTTGGTCTTTCATAGCTGTAAACTTAATCACTGCTATGCGATTAACATAGATCAACCCGTCATGCTGCTCCCAATAAAATAGGCAAAAGGGGTCTAGACAGGTATCTTCCCCCTAATGAAGTCAGCGCGTTGTGATTAGGGAGACAATAGGTGCCTTAACAGCATTGTTTTTCCCTTCACATATGGTAAGTCACTTATCTAGGACACCACCTGCAATGACTCCTTCACAAATTGCGACCAGATCACATTGCTTGGGTCAATTGCCTGACAGGTAGAGGAATGAATATAAGTCAATTTCTAACAGATATGATTTTTTCATAATCAGGGTGCCTGGTGTTATTGGTTCCCAAGTTGCTAAACTGGTTCACTAAATTGGATCCATGGCAATTCTGCTTTATGACAAACCAAATTTTGTAGTTAATATATTTAAAACTAAATCTAAAAGGTAAAAAATACAAATATGAAATACACTGAAGCTGGTATTAAATTCTTTGTTATAATGAAGTTGGTTCATAGCCAGAAAACAGGAACATAGAAATAAACAAAAAAAAAAATTAAATATTCTAATACCTACAAAATGAACATTAGCAAATGAACAAGTCTATTTCTTCAGCATTTTTTAAACTAATATTTCAATAAAATCTTAATGCCAGAATATCACAAAGTTGTAGGAAGAGATTTTGTTATTTAATAATAATAAAATAAATAAATCATTGTATGAAGAAAGTGTGGCAATTTCTAACCTTTGAAAAAAAAAGTGTGAAAAGAATGTTTTTTCTCTTTACACTGCTATTATTATAACTTCCTTCATATCATGGCAACATTTGTTTTAAAAAGACAATGGTTATAATTTTAATAAAAGCTAATCCTATGAAAGTGAATTTATACATTTTCTTCATTCTTGAGAATTGATAACAAAAATTAAACACTCATATTGTTTATTGGAATGGTTGGCAAAAACATTGGTTAATTGCCAAATGATTCAAACTTTATAAAATGGTAATTAATAACAATTTCCTTATAGTTGGTTCACATATTTTAACTATTTTAAAGAATTTTGTAAACATTTATAAATTTATGAATATAAAGAAATAAATATAACAACTTTTTAAATAGCTAAATATTAAATATTGCATTTGTTTTAATATAATTGTATGTTTTTAAAATGTAAATATAAAATTATTCTTGTAAATAAATATTCTAATAAATAGTGCTTAATATTTTTGTTTTAAATTCTCAAAAACAAAAAAATATATAAATTCAGTTTTATCATATCTTTGTTAGGAAACATACAATACACTTTTGACCTCATATTTTAGTTGTTTTAAGAAAAAAATTGAAATGTAATCTTTAGCAAACTTTTTAAGAGGAAAGGGATAAAAAAATCTTGTTTCAGTTAGATCAAGGGACCATTTAAAAAAATCATGCACAGAAACAGACATTTTGTTGACAAGAACATCTTGTAAGAACAACTGTATTAACATTGAAAAAAATATTTAAATAATACATCAGTGTGGGCATAGAATTTGTTAAAAGGCAGTCACAGACTGTATTAAAATGTATAATATATTTTGTTAATTTTATGCATGCTCATATATTTATTGAATTATAAGCATAATTAGGGACTTAATATTATCAAAGATTGTAGAAATATGAGGCCAAATCAGAAAGGACTATTCAGAACAAAAAATATGTATTATAATGAAGTATTAAAGTCATTTTTCTTTACAAAAAAAAAAAAAAAAATTCTTATATATTCATAAGTTTTTGATAGCATTAATAGTATTTTTGTAATAAAAAAATAAATATGTAAATAAAAGTGGTAAAGTGCCTTTAGAACAGTCAATATCAAACCTGTGATAAAGAAAACTTAATTTATAATGAAGAAATGTTTGATCACAATGGTATGAATTACTCAGCATGCAAACTGTAATCTTGACCATTTTAAAGTAAACTGTTTTCTTTTTTTTTTGACAACTCATTAACAGATTTAACTGCATTTTGCTATGTAGACTCATTGAAGATTATTAATGCTGTCAAATGTTTATGATAAAACATTGAATATTTGAGAAATTAAGAAAAATGGCTTTATTTATAATTTGGAAATATTGCAGATTTTACAAGTACATAGTGTTATAACCAACAAATTGTTACTGATAAAACTAATGGCAGAAAAAAATTAAATGTTTAAAATTATTTTACCATGATGATTATGGAGTTTAATGGTACATCAACTCGCACAAAACAATTTCTCTCTTAAATTGGTTCTTGTGAAACTCATTGTTGAATATAGTAACCAATAATCCAGTGACAATTTAAAGATTGTTTAACTTTTATTTATCTGCAGAAAGGCAAGGAAAAAAAAGCAATCTCTTCCATTCCATTTTAGGCTGATTTTTTTAAAATAGTAATTGTATTAAAAGATAAATAAAATTCCACTTCCAAATTTGTCCAGTTCAAAATCAGATTTGTTAAAATTTTTTATTTTCTTTATTTTTAAAGAGATTAAAAGAGGTTTTCAAATTTGGTTAGCGTTGTTCACTTTTCTGGCAGCAATACAATGAGAAGAAAGTACATTTTTTAAAATTATATTCTAGCTATGTCTTTTTTAAAAACTTCCAGCACCATTAATTTTCTCAAGGATTTATACATGGAAATATCACAGATTTTACAACTGCTAGAGAGAAAGGTTCTGATTTAGAATTAAGTTTAAAAAAGACACCCACTTGGTATTGACCAAAAAAAAGTGTTGCTTAATTTTTTGATGAAACATTAAGCTCACCAGGACATTACAAAGTTATATAAAACAAATAAAAAAATAACCAATTTTCTTCAAGCAAAAAAAAAAAAAAAAAAAAAAAAAAAATAGAAAAATAACTTCTTGAAATTATAATATACTATAATGTCAACATATTTTCATTATTTATGGAGATGTGTGTTAACTTAAAAGGAAATAATAATGTTTGAACAATTTTCACAATTTTGTTCTTGTTAATTTTTACAATCCCCAGCTATTAACAATCTTTGCATTCAATGGCATGTCAAAGTTTTTAAGAAAGGCATGCCTGAAATAAGAGCATAGGCAAAAAAAAAATAAAGACCCTGCTAATCAGATGATCTTAACATGTAAGCAGTGCCAATATATTTGTTATAAAACTAAAATAAGTTTGAGGCTTAGTTATTAATGAGATAAAGATAATATTCCAACCAGGTCATTTGCCAATATCACTCATTGTTGCTATTTTTCATATAAATCAACAATTTGATCAACATACTCCCTGGTTTTCATCTGCTCTTCATTGCAAGCTCTGTTATTATTGTATATAATTTAGTTTATATTTAGCAAACCATGCATTGAAGACCAGATAGAAGTACAATTCTTTTAAAATATAAGATAAATAATTACAGTTGTGTATTAGACAAGTTCAAAATTATTTTATAGTCTTTGGAGAATCTCATGAAAGCATCAATTCAGCAAAGTGTTCTTGTGCAATGGACAACCAATTTCTAATTTATTTATTAGATTTGCAAATCCTAATAATCTGTAATTGCCTAATTATTTATGAAGATTATACAAATATACTGAAAATGAAAATAGTAATTAAAAATTAATTTGTTATTTAGAATTTAATGCAGCCAAAGATGAGCATTAATTTGAACAATTCCCTGAGGAAAGCAGACAATGTGCTGGAAAAATGATTGTTCCCTTATCACAATTAAGTATAATGTGTCTGTGTGTGTGTCTGTGGGAAGAATAAGCCATTCATTGTATATGAAATTTATTCTTGTGTATAAAACCAACAAAGTTAATCTATTAAGAGAATAATTTCCATAGCAGGTTTACTGTGTGTGCGTGTATTTATATATTTACATACATTATACAATGTTGCATATATTTTCTCATATATATATATATATATATATATATATATATATATATATATTCACATATATGCCATTAGGAAATTCATTCGGATGAAATGGCAATTATGTTGAAAGAATTGTTCTGATGGTGGTGTTATTTTTTTTACTGAAGAATTTCCAGTAGACAAGTCCAGCCAAAGTGCCAAGCTCCACCAGAATAATGGCGATTAAAATCATCTTGTCTGTCATTACCCTGAAAGAAAAAAATAAAACAGTTTGAAATATTATGGTATTCAGATAAAAGGTGCATACACATATTCACACACACGAGAATGCGGAAAAACCTGATGTTTGATCATTTGTTCAGATTTTTGAAAGTGAGTTGAGCCAAGAACATTTTAGCACAACCATGAGTGTGTGTAAAAATAAAATTAAATATTCACTTATCTATTTCTTTGAGTTTTGTTTCCACTCCTCAGCATCTTCACAGTAAAATTCAACATACTACAGAAATTATTTTCTTTATAAGATCTGACAATTTTCTTTAAAAGACATTAATTTTTTATGTCAACTTATTTTAAAGTTGCTCTTTCTTAAAGATGTGATTATATGAGGCAAGGTAGACTGGCTGCCAACCAAAGCTATAGAACACAGACTGTCCTGCTATATCTGGAGAGAAAAGAGATGGATTCATAACTTTCCCAAGGGTATTTGCACATAAGTGAATGCAACAAATTTAACTGAAATTCAAACTCAGCTCTCTGATTTCTCATTCAGAGCCAATATCTATTGTACCACAACTCATATCCCTGATAGAATATAATAACCATTGTATATCCATGATAGAATATTTTGACAATTGTTAATATCATTAATTAAAAGTAAAAAAAAAAAAAAATTTCATTATTTGCCTGAACCACCAAATTATGCAATGTTCTGGCCTACCTACCGTCTAGCCATTGTTCGCATTATCCTTCGACTTTTGCTTAGGTTTGAATCTGTTTCTATTAGCTGGAAAAAAAAAAAAGAGTAATTTCAGTAAAAAAGTAAAAATATCATTATATAAAATGTTCCAATTAATGCTACTCTTACCTAAGCATGTCAATATATTTACACACATTTTGATAATCTGAAATAAAAACATTGCTATCACATTTCAAAATTTCTTTTACAAAAATATCAGCTTCACTTTCAGAATGTAAATCAGATTTAGCTAATTTACCAGTTGCATATTTTTTCTGTAATTTTTATATTTTAAATTAATTTCTTAGAAGAAATTTTGAGGGATTATAGTTGGATTTCCACCATGAAAACAAACAGCACTTAACCAGAAAAAGCATGAGGCATTTTTTAATAAATAGTCCATTATCTCCATTGTACATATTTAAAATGGAACAAGGAAATAATTACATTTAGAATCCTTAAATTTAAACAGAAAAAAGCTTAAGAGAAATAAATCTTAGTTTTAATTCGTATGTTTGTGGTTATAAAAATTACTCAATTATTTCATTTCTTATGTATTTAAAAATGCTTTTAATATATTTTTTTTGAAAAAATACAATTTCCCTTCAAGATGTAAGAAATATGACTCTCCACAGAACTGTTTTCTTTATTATCTGGGAATTGTCATGCATTCTTGGGAAAAATAGTGAAGTGACCTCCCGTTGCCTTCTCCATAGTTTGGAATTCAGTTTTATTTTTCTTGGAATAGCTGCCATCATACAGCCTAGTCTACTCCGTCATTGAACTCATGGAAGCAGAAGATGACAGATGCATTTATTTTTCACATAACCTTGGGAAAGGTTATGTGAAAAATAAACTTGGGTGAAAATGAATGCAACAGACTAGCTCAAAATTTGAACTCAGCCTGCTTATTCCACTTTCTATGCAGATACCCATTACACTACCAACACACTGTTTTCAAATTAATAAGTCAAAAAGTTAGATCTAGTAAATGTTAAAAGGGAAAAAATTAAAACAACTTTCAATTTACTACATTTGATTATTTTAGCATTTTCATATTTAACGTTCTAAAGAAAATGTAAAGAGATGTTCATGCAATTACACTCATTTGTTTGTCAATCAATATCTTTGTTGGAATTACATTCACTTTTCATGAATTAAAATTATCTGATTAATAAAATTAATAATTTTAAAGTGGGATCGAAGGAAGATGAAATGTAACCAAATTGAATTTCAGCGCTTTAAACATTGCACTTAAAACTTGTTGACGTTATATATCCACTCACACATTTACAATAAAATCCAAGAGAGGTAACAATTAACCTAATATTTTAAAAGTACATTTTAGATCTAATGAGTTGATAAAAATGCATTTTTTTTGCTTTGAATAAATTAAACAGTTTCTTAGATGTGTTAATACTTACTCTTCCTTTGGTTCTGTCAAGAACATCTCTCTGCCGACTGAGATCCTCAATGATGTCTGTACCAATTGCATCTGTTTCAGAAGCAATTTGTTGTGATCTGGCAATACTTTCAGATGTCCGAGTCAAAGATTGCATTCCTGACATTAACTTTTGTCGGTTTGAGGCTTCGATTTTCTATGGGATAAATAAATAAAATTCCATTGTTAATTGTTTATAACATTTTCTGGGTTATCTATTTTCAAGGGAAATAACTCAGTAATATAAATGTGAATGAATGTACACAGACATATATTAATAGTGTTAATATAACAGTACTATTAAGTACATATTAATAAATACACTCCTGATCAAAAATTTAAGACCACTTAAAAATCTTTAAAAAGAAATATTTTTTTTACAGATAGATTTTAAACTCCTCCCACTTAAGGTTACCAATACTACAATCTAAAAGGTTATGGAAACAAAAAGCTAAATTCCAAACATTTTATTTAGAAATTTACATTTTTATAAAATGAGGCAATTTACGCATGATCAAAATTATAAGACCAGGGGTATAAATTGTTAGATCTATGGTAATTCCAATGTTTTTAGTTCAGTTAGAGATTAGCAATAACTGTATAAAGGTGTTACCATGCATAAAGCAAGCAAACTTACCAAAGTTGAGCGTTCTCAAATTCTAGAATTCCATAAGCAAGGTTTGTCACAGCGGGCGATTGCAGCTAAGGTAAATCGCAGTAAAACTGTGATTTGCAACTTTCTAAAGAACAGTGAGAATTATGGAAAAGCAAAATCCTCTGGTAGGCCCCAAAATATTTCTCCTGCATTGAGTAAGAGAATAAGACGGGTTGTTATGAAAGAGGCGGGACTTTCTTCTAGTCAAATTAAGGCAGTCACAGATGCTGATTGCAGTCCTGTAACCATCAGATGACACTTACAACAAAAAGGCATGGTAAATAAAAAGCGTAAACAAATTCCTCAGCTGCTTCCACGTCACAAGGTGGACTACTTAAAGTTTGGTTGTGAATACCAAACATGGGACGTTGAGAAGTGGAAGAAAGTCCTGTTTCCTGATGAGAAAAAATTCAATCTAGATGGTCCTGATGGCTTCCAACGATATTGGCATAACAAAAACATGCCTCCTGAAATTTTCTCCACACGTCATAGTGGTAGAGAGTCCCTAATAGTATGGGGTGCCTTTTCTTACAGACGGATGATGGAGCACCAGGTGGTGCAGGGTTGTACAAAAAGCATCATTGATGATGGAGGGCCATCGTTTGTGTGTAGATGGATGGTTATTCCAACAGAATAATGCTGCAATCCATGCTGCAAGACGGACCTTGACCTTTCTACAAGAAAATGGCGTCCATCTCTTGGGACATCCTGCATGCTCACCAGACTTGAACCCAATTGAAAATGTTTGAGGATAGATGACAAGAAATGGCAAACAATATTCAACAAAAAACGAACTTCGTGAAGCCATCTTCAGAAGCAACATCCCCCGCACCTTAATGGAAACGCTTATATCTAGCATGCCCGACAGAATTTTTGAAGTCATCAAAAGCAGTGGAGGTAGAACTCATTATTAAATTTAGTTGTTGAATGTTTTCATACACTTTTTGTACAATTTTGTAGAATTTTTGTCTCTGGTCTTATAATTTTGATCATGTGTAAATCATCTCATTTTATAAAAATGTAAATTTCTAAATAAAATGTTTGGAATATAGCTTTTTGTTTCCATAACCTTTTAGATTGTAGTATTGGTAACCTTAAGTGGGAGGAGTTTAAAATCTATCCGTAAAAAAAATATTTCTTTTTAAAGATTTTTAAGTGGTCTTAAAATTTTGATCAGGAGTGTATACATATTATCCTATGTCTATAGTACAATTCATACACTATGCAATCAGGTGCATATTATGAACTGACCATTCTCAGATTTGAATTTCTGGTTCTTGCAATGTTAGGGTAGTTATAGATTATAGTACTGGAATTATTTTTTTTTTAATAATATAATTTAAAACAAAATTTATTTTTAAAATTAAAAAGTAAAAACTCAAATGCTGAAGAGAACATTTTTAGGGTAGAGAGTACATCGTTTTTATATATATGTATTACTTGTTTTTAGTGGGGGGGGGGGCATAATAATAATAATAATAATAATAATAATAATAGTAGTAGTAGTAGTAAAAAGTTTTATATAAAAAAATCCATATTAATCCAGGTCAACGTATTTGCATGTAATCAACAATTCATTTTTTTGTTTAGTAAATTAGGCTTATTTAAGTGTTTAATATAACTAGTTTTTCCAAAAGACATAAATTACATCTACTTCCTTTTCTGTTATAAGATTTAATTTTCATGATGATATCACAGGCAATAATTGAGCTTTTTTTAGTTTTTTAATTGCCAGAAATATTTTGAGAGGCAGTGTTGTTACTGTATATCATTTGAGGATAGTAGAAACAGGATTTCCAGTGGTTCTCAGTGGAACCAAAATAGAATTTAACATCGCCATCAGAAGAGATGCTTCTTCTTCTTCTATGTTCCATGTCTCTCCAGGACATAGGGGATCATGGTTTTCCATATCTCCCTATCCCTGGTGGTTCTTAGCATGCTTTCTCCTGTTATCCCACCTAAGCCCCATTCTGAAATCCACCTGCTCAGGCCATTCAAATATGTTATCTGCTGCTTTCCCTAGTCTCTTTTCTCCTCTATCTTGCCTGTTAGTATCAGATTCTCCAAGCCCTTTTTCCTCATTATATGTCCCAAGAACTTCATCTGTCTCTTCCTGATGCTCAGTATTAATTTCCTTTTCATTTCCATCCTTTCTAAAATCTCATCATTGTTCACATGATATTCACAGCATCCTTCTATAGAACCACATTTCAGTTGCTTTAAGTTTTTCCTTCATCTTTGATATTGTCCAGCATTCACTGCCGTATTGAAGAACAGACATCACACAACAATCCAGTACTCTCTTTTTTGTTTCTAGTGAAATTTTCCTGTCTCTTAATACTCTGCTCAGCTTCTGGAATGCATCCTTCGCTATTTCAATTCGCCTTCAGATCTCAGTGTTACACTTTCTGTCTTCTGTTAGAGCACTTCCCAAGTACTTAAATTTTTGTATTTGCCTGATTCTAGTATCACCAACCTGTAATTGGCATTTTGGGCTCCTTCGTTTGCTGATGACCATACATTCAGTTTTCTTGTAATTTATGTGTAGTCCTTTCTTTTGACTTTCTTCATCTACCTTTTTTAGGAGGTTTTGTAGATTTTTTTTTCTGTGTCAGCTGTCAGCACTGTACCATCTGCATATTCTATGTTGTTCAGATTGTGACCATGATTGACAAATCTCAGCATAACTTCTAGGGTCCTCAGAAGTCTCACTGTACAAGTTGAATAGATTTGGTGAAAAACCACATCCTTGTCTTACGCCCTTTTCTATCTTTATATATCTGCTGAATTTATTTCCTGTCCATATGCAGGCAGTTTGCTGCCAGTAGAGGTTCTTGATTACTCTGATGTCTTTGCCAAATATGTTGAGGTTGTTGAGCATTTCTATCAATTCCTTGTGGCGTACTTTGTCGAACACCTTGGCAAAGTCTACAAAACACAGGTAAACTTCCTTTCTCATTTGTATCACCCTTTCTGATATCATCCAAAGCATAAATATAGCATTCCTTGTTCCAGTATCCTTGACAAAACCGCACCGTTCTTGTCCTATTTCTGGTCTGATTCTGATTCATGCTGTATTCATCAGGATTCGGACAATAATTTTCGTTACGTGGCTCATCAAACTGATTGTTCGGTAGAGTTTGCATTCAATTGCACCTGGCTTCTTAGGCAGAGCTATGAAAATTGATTTGCTTAGATCATCTGGTGTATGGATGTTAGGTCTGTAAATTATACTTTCAGTCCTGCACAGGCCATTTTAGTAGGCAGGATGCCCCTTAGAATCAAGTTTAATAATAGAGAGGTTACTTTCGTATTTTTAAAGACATTATCAGAATAAAATCTTGACAGTTCAACGAGGTTTTTTGACATTACTTTTCATTATGCATACACAATTTTCAATGAAAAAATGTGTAAGTTAAAAATGACATCACTTTCATGGCTTATTTGGGATAACAAAGAGAAGAGCAAGGCAAGGCAAACTTAATAGTAACTGATATTTTGTTCTGTAACAAATGTTACGTCATCAAAATTGAAAGATTTGTCATTGTTCATAAATAATTACAATTATTGTCATATTATTAATATCATAATTTCCTCTTTACTTCCCAGAATCAGCCTCTCAATTCATTCTATGTTTATTTTAGATCTCTGATCTGCAAGTGAAATTGGTTGAAACATTCACAAATAAAATGAATTCAGCTACAAGAAAATGTAATTTGCAGGATAAATGAAAAGTTTCTATTTATATTCACAAAAATAATTAAGGTTATGAGTTTCAACTTTAGCCCTTCACAATTCAATTGCATTGTAGTTTTCTTGACTACAGTTGTTCAGGCAATTTTCATATGATCAAAGCTTTACTGGCTCATTGAATCAGTAGCTAATGAAGCCAAGACTTGGGATAATTCACTAATAATCTTCAAGCCGCAATCAATCATTTGTCCACACTCATCCCAAATTTGGCTTGGTTTGTTTCTTACTTAATTCCAGTGTTGTTACTCTGGAATTTTATTGGCTCAGGCCACTCTCCTTATCACCATCAGAGCATAACCATGTCTGTTATATTGTCAGATAATTCAAGTGTCAGCAGTATCAATATTAAATGATATTCATAATATCTGTACATGATCACTGTCATTCAAATATGTTTTTTAAACTCTACAACAAATGTTTCCTTCCTGGTAAGGAGTCCAGTAATTATATTAATCTCTCAAATAATATCTATAATCAACAGGACAGACAAATCAAGTATTATTTTAAAATTTTGCCAATCAGCCAACTTTAGGCCTTAGGTAAACATAAATTTCACTTTTCAATTCTTGGTTTTCTTTGAAAAATTCTCCCATTTTTCAAATGTTGAAGTGATAATTTTGTGATCTGTTCTTACAGTTGTTGCCATGTCTTCCCACGTCTCATCTCAGCCAGCCTCAGCAGAACTCCTTAAAATGCTGAGGACTCTCATCCAAGTAAATAAGTATACAATAATAATTTCAGATATTTTAGAAAAACAAATTCAAAAGATTATGAAAATGAAATCCAAATAAATTGAAATATTAAGAAAAGAAACAAACTTACAAATTCTTTATCATGGGCACGAGCAAGAAATTCGTTTTCAGAAGCATTTCTTTTCTAGGAATAAAAAAAAAAGAAAAAAAGAAAAAACAAACAAAAAATACAACAGTTAATTTAAAAAAATATGGTTATTTTCTTGAAAAAGTTAATTTCTTAAAAATATTGGATCATATATCCAGTTATTTGTTCAAAGAACAGATCTTATTTCCTTGATGTTTGCAATCATCCATTTTTTTGTAACATTTTTGGAAGGAGTGTTTATATTTTTACAAGTCCCTGTGAAAACAACTGACTGAATTATGTATAGAACAACATTTGGTCTAGGATTAGTGTAGAATGTGTGCACTTTGCTTGGGATTATATATATATATATATATATATATATATATATATATATATAAAATAGCTGGCCACTCGTATTCAAGGATACCCATTTATTTACTGGAGCAGATACCTAATCTCCATTGCAGGCACCTGCTCAGGCATACTTGTGTTTGTTCAACATTCACAGAGGTCACCTGTGGTTTATACTGCAACTATGCTGAGCAGATCTTAGTCCCAGTCTCTGAGAGAGAGAGAGAGAGCACATTATCTAGCACGAACAACTGTCCGAACAAAGCCAGGACGCTCAAACTCTCAGTCATGATGACTTGTGACTGAGCTAGCACAACCATCGACAGCTTCTCAGAGAGCCGTCTACCCAATTTCACTCACAAGACCCGTCGTATGGTTTTCAGGCATTTTCTAAAAGTGCTGCATGCTGGGATCATCTCTGATAACATCAAGAAGTCAACATCCTAACAAATTGACCATGCACCTATATATATATATATATATATATATATATATATATATATATATATATACACACACACACACACACACACAAAGAAAAACTTAACACATTATCTAAAGCGCTTATAAACTATAATTTATTTTGCCAAGTTTTTAGTACCCGTTTTTTTAGGCCGCAAAAAATACAAATGGTTTAATTTTATCAGAACATTCAAAAAACAGGAAAACAAGTGGTATGACCCAGAAAAGAATTTTTCCAGGTGTTATCAGGTTAGCGTCTTAAAAAGATAGAGGTGAGAAGCAAAGTATACATTGACTAAGTGTAGTGATGAACAGGACATGTCACCACAAAGTCAAGATACATAACCACATGTGACATGTATACAACCAATGAAACTATACCTCAATCAATATCTTTAATGAATCTCTGAAGAAACTTGTTAAAGTGAAACATGTTAGATTAAAGACACTTTTTTCCTACTTGTTCTTTACTTATTCTATTCATCTTGTAGGATTCCGATCCATATATTCAACTTTTTACGTTACTCTACAGCAACAAAGTGAGTTCTTCCAGTGATTGGCGTGTGTATACACTGCTTATATATCAGTCAGTTAAGTGCCATACGTGATACATGCTTGGGCGATCATGTCTCGAAAGAGATGACTGACTGGGCTGAAGATTATCCCGCAGTAGGTTGCCATTGCTTTCTGCGGTAGACTGGTTGCCGACCAAAGCTACAGAACCCAATCTGTCCTGCTATTTAACCCATAACTGGAAGGAAGAGACGGATTAATACCTTTCCCAAGGGTATTTGCGCATAAGTAAATGCAATGAATTCAACTGGAATTTGAACTTGGCTCCCCGATTTCTCGTTCCGAGCCGATATCCACTGCACCACAACACACATCCGCTTATATATAACATGCTAAAATATCCCCTCTCTCTCATTCTATGGCTTAAGGAGTAGAGACTCCGACAGACACCAAATTGGTCGAGTTTCGATCTCGGCCAGAAGCAATTAGATGTCTAGCCACACTGATGAACAGCAAAACAGGCTTGTATGTGGAGGACAAATATATATATATATATATATATATATATATATATACACACTATAGCTGAAATATCCATCTATGCTGGGTGAAATATTCCATGTTTTTTTTCTTTTTACATTTTTTTAAAAAATCCTTTCTTTCTTTCACATATTTAAAAAAAGCAAAGTTTAAATTCAGATGTTAGAGTAACAAAAACTTATTGCTTTATTAGGTGCATGCAAAATGTCTAGGACATTTTTATGAGCCAGGAATTTCTTGAGATGTATGTGGGGGGAGTGTTATTAAAAGCATCAGTGGCCCTTCCAATGACACAATGACCCAAAATGTATGTTAAGGTTGGTCAAGAAATAGTAGCAAATGAGAAGCAGGAATCTAGTGATGAAATGCAAAAAACATTTATAAGATGTGATAAGGCTATGAGTATGAACAATGTTAAACACGCCTTTTGGGATTAAATTGTAAATAGTAATTTTATTCCTTTTTTCTAATTGTATTGTTTGATTAATGCTTCTTTCTTTTGTATGCCAATTTGGGTTAGAAAAATCATTCCTTTAATTAAAATAATTTTAAAAAAAATGACATTTTTCAGAGGTATCAATGATTTTGGGCTCAACTGTATATCACAGATAATAGTGAGTAGTCTCACTATTTTATTTTTGTATTAAAAAAAAAAAAAAACATTATTATTAGTCCTGTATTTGTATAGAATAATTGATTTTTTATGAGTTATTTAAAATCAAAACATATTTCAGATTGTTTGAGGTTGCTTACAGTACCTGGTGTTCCAAAGCAATCCTCTTTCTAAGTACTGACCCAGCTTAACACTGCTAACTTTGGTGATTGAATGGGGATCAGTGTTTTCAGCCTGATTTGACTGTAGGCATATTTCATTTCTATAGAAAATCTACAAAAACAGCAAAAAGGCAAGAGAAATTTCAGTACCAAGTTTCTAGTAAGGCCTTCAATTTCTTTTCGATAGTTCCTCAATCGATTCATCATCTGCATTCTATAGGTTGGGGGTGCAGCTTTGCTCTCTTGTTCCATTTCTTGTACCTGAAAAAAAGTCAAATCAAACATCCAATCAAGATTAAATCATAATCCTTTATCCTTCAGCTTCTCTTTGTTACTCTTTATGTTGCAATATATTTATCAATATGATTATCAGTATCAATCAAGATAAATCCAAAATCTAATTTTAAAATCTACATGTTTAAAAACCATGAGTTTTGTTTACAGTGACTCTCAAGTTTACTTTTGAATAAAATATTTTTCTTTGTAGTTCAATCTTTAGTCTCTCCTTAAAAATAGTAATCAGAGTTGAATCTTACTGCTCTGTTTTTCAACCTTAATCACATATTCTTGTGTCTGTACAATTAGAGGTGAAAGATTATTCTTCATTATTAAGCAACTGACATCAAAGCAGATTTGGTAAATTATTTATAGAAAGGTTTAATCTGCAGTGCACTTACACTGCAAGCCATTTCAATTGCATTTCTATAAGAAACAATATTTTGAAATGATAATCAAAATCATACAAAGGCAAGTTTTAATGTCATTTCTGAAGCTCTATAAAAACATAGATTCAAAATCTATTTTTTACAAATGTATCCTCAATAAAAGTTGTTTTTGTTGGCTTACCAAGAGAGTAGCTTCTTCCAATTTACTCTCAGCTGATCGAACAGCATTTTTCTTCTCCTCTAGAAAATAAGAACATAAAATAGATCTATTATTAAACTGATAATAAATTACATTGAATTTATTTCTATACAAAATAACACTGATAATGTGGCTTACAAATAAAAGATCCAATGATATTCAATGGCTAACATTGTTATGAACTTGGTGTAAAGCCTAAAAAAAAAATCTCAGTATTTTAGAGATACGCATACAAGCAAATATCAAAAACCCTATTTAGTGTGAGTTGTAAATGTTTTGATATTTCCTTAAATATCATGACCATTTCAAATGGGTCTTGGATTTATTTGTCAAGTTTTTTTGTGAACTTCAAAGTCTTACATTATTAAATGCCTGTTCATACATTTATACTAAATAAATTGTGTGTGTTAGAAATCTAGGATCTTAAGGAAAAATAATTAATATACTACACTTGCATTTGGGACATTTGGCCACCATTTTTTTTATATGACACTTTAAAATAAATTGTTTTTCAAGTGAAATAAATTTCAAAGTAACTCAAATTTTGATTGTCTTCACAAAAATTTATTAATTCTGCTTAATATGTACTGTGAACCATAGATTAATTGAAAGAAACTTTAAAATTTGTTATTCATAAGTTTTATTTTTAAAATATTGTAAATATTGTTTGTGAATTTTTTAATCAATATTAATTCCTCTAACATGAAATGGCAGTTTTCTGTCAAGGTGAATTTATTATTTATGAAATTTATGAAAAGGTATTTTAAATGTAGATTTTTTTTTGTACGATTGTAGTATTCAGTCTAAGTATTTGAGGTCTATCAAATATGCTAATTGCATTGTGGTAGACTATTAAAATAGCATTTTTTTTCTTCTTTATTTCTTTTACAAAACGACTATTTTTCTTTCAAGGCAAATTTGGATTTAACATTTTTTAAGAACAATTCCAGTAAAATGAAACAGTTTTAATGTAACTTCTTGCTTTAATCTTTTTCAGTATTATGGTGCTTACTTTCTCCAAAAGAAAAACCAGTAAAATATTGCATTTTATTATTTTTTATAAAACTATTGTAAAACAAATGCTAAAGGCCTAAAACAAAAATTGATTTAGCTTTCTTTCTCAAGTGATTCTTATATCAACAGCTGAAAAAATGATGAAAGAAAATGTTTTAAAAATGAAATGTTGTAATGAATCATACCAAATTTCATTTTGCCCCCTCCCTTAGAAAGAAGAAATAATAATTATTGTTTAGTGATATCTAGTTGAGCTTCTTGAAATACAAAATGAAAAAAAAGTTATTTTTACAATAAAAGCTATAAATATTTCAAAATGATTATTTTATTTATTTATGATAATGATGAAAGTATTATTTTAATGTTAATTACATCAATACTCTCGCTTCTCTCTTAACTTCCTGTCCTTCCTTCCTACCCCATGTGAATAAGCATTTGCACCTTAACAGTGAAGACTTATTTTTCTCACTTTGAAATTACAGATGCCTTTTCAGTATTTGCATGAACTGGGAAAATTCATTTTTGCAAAAAATGCATTATGCCCAAACTTGAAATTAAGATGGATTGTATGAAATTAAAAAATGTGATATTAATGAATAAAAAAAAAAAAGAAAAGAAAAAAGAAAAAGAAAAGGAAAATTATCACCCGATTAAATCCTGTTCTTTCCTTTTGTTCATTCTTATAATGAATGTTCAAGTAAAAAATATAAAGTAGGAAAAGAGAAGTTGCTTTTCAATTATTACAATACACAGTAGTGGGTGACAGTGTATTATTATTTATAATGATTTTACAAACTAATTTTCAAACAATCCAGGTTGCAGACATGTGGGTACAATTAGAGGCATTAATCAGAAATAAACCTTTCATAAAAATATTGGTCACATGTAAAGAATTATCTAGTCATTTGATAATATAAAATTCATTAAAGCTAAGCTAAATTACTGATATGCCAAATGTCATGGGTACCATTATATAAAAGGTGGGTAGTGCTACAATACTTGGCATCAGGGAAATGTCTAGAGCAACATCAGCAAGGCTGTTCATGGCAATCTGACATGAATTATGAGAATTGAAATTAGTCATGATTATGATTGCTGAAGGGATGGTAGCACTTGGAAAAAAATGGTTTAAAGTAAAAGTTGGGCCTATAACTCACAACAATTTAACAGATATATTTTACTAATAATTATAAAATATTCATTTATTCATATTCAAATTCATAGTAAAAAATAAAAAATAAAACCATTATTCAAAATTATTTAATGCTCACATAACAGCTTTTATTCAAATTAAAATCAGTTAACATTATGCAAACACTTATTTTGTAGGTTTTGAGAATCAAGCAAACATTAAATGTGTGTAAAAGTTTCCAATCTTTTTCTACTACATATTCAATTCACTTTTATGTATATAAGCACACATAATAGTGTAACTGTAAAAAGTTTAAAATATACAAATTATTATTTAAAGAGAATCATACTGCAATATTGTCAAGAAAAAACACATCACTCAATATGTCCTAGGTCTGACATATAGATGGCACCACTAATAAAAAAATTCATAATTTTTATGAAGTACTAACCTTTATGTGACAAAATTTGGACCCAATCAGATTATTAGTTTACAAATTACAGTTATTTAAGTAAAGCTACTGTTGTAAATTTACAAAACAATGGAAAAATCTGAATTTTGTGTGTTGCTAAAGCATTGCTTTCTGATGAGAAAAAATACTGTTCAAGCAAAGATATTGCTTGATAAGTATTATTCAGACTTTGCTCCATTGGTCAACCTGGCCAAGAGGTTTCACTCTGCTTACTTTAGCTCCAGCACCATAACAAAAGCCAGGACACTTTTTTTATCAGACCTTGTATATATGAATGTACAGAGCATGAATCCACTGGGTATGTCTTCTTTTTAGCCTACAGTAATAAACTAGACGTGCGTTGTGGTGTAATGGATATTGGCTTGGAATGAGAAATTAGAGAGCCAAATTCATTTGCTTATGCACAAATACCCTTGGGAAAGTTATTAATCCATCTCTTCTCTCTCCAGCTATGTGTTGTATAGCAGGACAGATTATGTTCTATAACCTTGATTGGCAATTGGTTTACCACAGAAAGTAATGGCAATCTACTATGGGAAAACCTTCTGTCTAGTCAGCCATCCATGTCTCTTTCGAGACATGACTGATGAAAAAAAAAAAATCCTGGCCTGATACAGAGACCCAACCTTCTTAGCAGTAGATGTAATGTAGTCGTTCCACCAGAGGTTGGTTGAGAGTGCAAGGCCAATAAGGTGCAGTGTGTTTCTTTCCATAAAGATGAAAGGTTAGAAATGGTTCTTTATGTTGGTTAAGGGAGAGCAGCTTCAGTTTGGAAGCATTAAAATTTACAAGCCACTTCTTATCCCAATACATCACAGATTGGAGGTCCTTTCCAAGAGCAGCAGCAAAGCTTATCTTGTCATCCTTGGCAGATTTCTTATTGAGTAAATGTAAATGGTGATGTCATCTGCATAGATATCAACTTGTGAACTGATTACATCAAGAAGGTCAGTGATGAAGATCAAGAAAAGTGTAGGACCTAGGATAGAGCCTTGAGGGTTGCCCGCGTTTGTATGAAAGAATCTCGAAGCATGGCTGTTCAAGACAACCTTAATTTCACAATTAGATAAGTTAGATTAGATTAAATTAAACAATTGTCCAGAAATACTGTAGTCCTGTAGTTTGCACAGAAAGCCAGCATGCCAAACCCCATCAAACACTTTCACAATATCCAGGGCTTCACAGTTCTTATCAAGAGCTTGTTAATATTCATATAGATAGGTGTGAGTTTGTGACCCTGGGTTTCATGCTCTTGTGATCATCAGACAAACTGATTAATTTTTTTAAAATTGCCTATACATGATCTTGAATATCTTTCCTGATAATAAGCAGATGATGTATTAGTAACAAAATGATGACACATAATTTGATAGAAATGAAAATGATCACCCTATAGAGGGGGGAAATCAAAGACACCCCAAAACTAAATGTGAAAAAATAAAGTAGCAGACTGGTCCATTTTGCCAAAATGTCATTTAGAAACTCAAAATGATTCTCAGTAGTTTGTATGGCCTCCACGTGCTTGTACGCATGCTGACAACATCGGGGCACGCTCATAATGAGACAACGGATGGTGTCCTGGAAGATCTTCAACCAGATCTGAACCAAGGCATCACTGAGCTCCTGGACAGTTTGAGGGGCAACCTGGTGGTACCAGATGGACCTAAACATAATGTCCCAGAGATGTTCTATTAGGTTTAGGTCAGGTGAACATGGGGGCCAGTCAATGGTATCAATTCCTTCATCCTCCAGGAACTGCCTGCATACTCTAGCCATATGAGGTTGGGCATTGTTGTGGCCCAGGAGAAACCCAGGCCCCACTGCACCAGTGTAGGTTCTGACAATTGGTCCAAGGATTTCATCCCGATATCTAATAGCAGTCAGTGTGCCATTATCTAACCTGTAGAGGTCTGTGTGTCCATCCAGAGATATGCCTTCCCAGACCATCACTGACCCACCACCAAACTGGTCATGCTGAATGATGCTGCAGGCAGCATAACATTCTCTACTGCATCTCCAGACCCTTTCACATCTGTCGCATGTGCTCAGATTGAACCTGCTCTCATCAGTGAACAGCACAGGGCGCCAGTGGTGTAGTTGCCAATTCTGGTGATCTATGGCAAATGCCAATCAAGTTCTACAATGCTGGGTAGTGAGCACAGGGCGGGCCCTCTACAGGATGTCGGGCCATCAGGCCACCCTCATGGAGCCTGTTTCTGATTGTTTGGTCAGAAACATTAACACCAGTGGCCTGCTAGAGTTCATTTTGTAGGGCTCTGGCAGTGGTCATCCTGTTCCTCCTTGCACAAAGGTGCAGATATTGATCCTGTTGCGGGTTTAAGGATCTTCTACGGCCATGTTCAGCTTTCCTGGAATAACTACCTGTCTCCTGGAATCTCCTCCATGCTCTTGAGACTGTGCTGGGAGACACAGCAAACTTTCTTGCAATGGCACATATTGATGTGCCATCCTGGAGGAGTTGCACTACTTGTTCAACCTCTGTAGTGTCCAGGTACTGCACCATGCTATCAACAGAGACAAATGAAAAACTACAGCAGTCGAAAGTCAGTCAGTAAAAAATCAGCCAAAAGAGAAGAGAAGGGAAAAATAAGTATCAGTAGCCTCAACCATTCCTGTTTTGGGAGGGTGTCTCATTGTTACACATCTGAAGTACCTGCTGTTGATTTCATTAACAACAAAGCAACTGAAACTGATTAACAACCCCCTCTGCTACTTAACTGACCAGATCAATATCCCAAAAGTTTGGCTAATAGGTTGCTATACTCTGATTCAAAAGTGTTTCTCGAATTGTTTTGAGCTGTGTATTAGCAAATGGCTGAAAGGAAATGGCCTTGTCTATATTATCTGAGACGCTATCTAGTACAGAACAATCAGGAGAGGAAGGGGAGTAATAGAGAAAGAATAGATAGCTAAGTTTAGTAGAGAGAGAAGACATGTCTGGGGATTCATAGCCAGTGGGACATGCTCGCAAACATAAACTCTCAGGCCATGCATGTGGACATTGGAGTCCTTCATAAAGAAGGAAAGATAATTGTATAAGATTGCAGTAAAAAAAAAAAAAAAAAATAATAATAATAAATATCAGATTAAAAATTTTCATGTAGCTCAACATCACTAACTTTAAAAACAGTCATTTTTTAGTGAAATATTTCCTCTAAAATCTATAATACAAATTATACTTATAGAGAGAAGTTTAATAATTAAAGTTTAATAATTCACTAGCAATTATACAGGGCATAGTTTTTTATCAAGTTTTGTTACATGTCAGAAAGTTACATTCCTGTGAAAGGGGGAAAATGTAAGACAACAGAAGATTTTCTTCTACAAAATATTTTATATCTGTCAGATGAGTTTCTGGTTATATAGGCAAGGTTAAAGTTTACAAATTCAAAATTTTGTTTTCAACATAAATGTCAAAGTTCATCCTTGTTTTGGAAACCAATTGACTATTATTCATTTGCTAATAAATATACCATTTCATCAAACAAGCTTGTGGTAAAGAGCACTATTAGTTTGGTACTTGTGATGCACTTCAGACTACTTCAGGCCTTTGGCCTTTGCACTTTTTGTCAAAGTTGAAACAAAAATAAGTGTAATTAACCAATTTTCATCATACGCTTAAGTTTTTATTGCCAAATTTTCCTCTCTTTCTTGACTTAATCCATGATTGCATGTTATTGCCCTTATGGCTTTTATCACCTGTTCTTTGAGACAGACATACTTAGTGATAAAAAAAACTGACTCATCCAACTTTAGAAGCTATTATACTGTTCAACCACTTGATCTTATATAATTGCATTATCTTAATTCTAGTCTTTGATTACAGGTTACATTTTTATCAATGGCAAATACTTCAATTTTAATAGAATAATAGAAAAATTTGTAGCCTGATATATAATTATAAACTGAATATTTTTGTATTAAATTTCCAATAATTGCTGCACTAAGTTCATCAACATGGAAGGAGATTATGTTGAAAAATAAAAAATATTGAATCTAGGCTATGGATTTATGAACATATCTCCCATAAATACACATATATATTTTTTAGTCACACATGTCTAAGTGGACAGTGAGTGTGAGACATAAAAGATCTCAGTAGCATAGATGCCCCACTCTTGGGCATTTTTGCATCTTAACCAGAAAAAAAAAAATCTATTCCATAAAATGTAATTAAGCTAAAGCTTTCATTAGATGTTAAGAGCTATTCTACCACCTGTAGTATCAGTCAGTTAAGTTTCATACGTGATACACGCTTGGGCGATCATGGCTCAAAAGAGACATGACTGACTGGGCAGAAGATTATCCTGCAGTAGGTTGTTATTACTTTCTGTGGTAGACTGGTTGCCAACCAAGGCTATAAAACCCAATCTGTCCAGTTATTTAACCCATAACTAGAGGGAAAAGATGGATTAATACCTTTTCCAAAGGTATTTGTGTGTAAGTGCATGCAAGGAATTCAACTGGAATTTGAACTCGGCTCACTGATTTCTCGTTCTGAGTTGATAACCACTGCACCACAACAAAAGAGCAATAAAAGAACGTCTTTCTCTTTTCTTTAAACACATATAAGTAATGGCTCCCTATAATATCTCATTTTTCAATAGGTTTTATATAACTCATATAGGTAATATTGTGCAAAAGAATAATTTGCATTTGCTTAGAGTGATCATAATCCAATCTCCAGAACATTTTGATAAAGTAAAATAACAAAAACTTATTTCAGGTATTTACAAGAAAATCTTTATTGCACCAATCACAATGATTAACACCCCCAGCAAGTGAGTATGGAAGAGCTTTGACTACTCTCATATACCAAGTTAATTCAACATAGAAATTCTGTGATGACAATATATAGCTATACAAACACTAAATAAAACCAAGTTATCATTCAGTAAACTTAATAAGGCTTCTATCCTTTCACTGTTACATGATCCACAGCTTGGATTCAACAACTTCCATGGTTAGAAAAAATGTAATACATATATATTTTTTTTTATTATTGAATCATCATACTCAAACTACAATAATCATCTTTAATAGATTTTAGTTAATTTTATTTCACTGCAATTGTATAACTTACTGATTTAATTTCATTAAGAATCGCAAATCAGGACATTACCTAAATTAAACTTAGGATTAACTTAATGTTTGTTTTTGTGGTTTTATGTCATGGTTTTAATATTTACTTTAAAAATAAATTGGCATAAAACTTTAGTTAGTGAGCACTGAAAACAAGATAAACAATAAGGGACAACGCACAGAACAACATTACAATTGTAATTCAAAATCAATAGTAGAATTTTAATTTTTTTATAATCATTTCACTTCAAGCAAGGCAATACTGCCACTGGTGCACAGGGGGTTACATGAGAGTAGAACGAAAAGAAAGAAGAACAAGGTACAGAGGATGTCAAAGAAAGAGTAAGAGAAAGATAGGAATGAAGGAGATAGAAGATGGCAATTGGCATTGCACTTAAACTTTTGGAGGCTGTAGCTATCAGGGAAGCAAGTATATGGAAGCAAGTTCCACAGGTAGGAAGTGCAAGAAAAGAAACTGTGGGAGTAGAGGTAGCAGTTAGATTTGACTATTTTGATGGTAAAAGGGTGTGACCTAGTTGCCTATCTAGTATCATGAGTAAATTTATGTGGTCAGGGCACCAGAGAAAGAAGCTCATTAGAGCAGAAACTGTGATAATATTTGTAAAAAAGACAGAGAGAAGCCACATCACATTGGTGACAAAGTGACTGAACTACCATATTGGGATCAATCAATTGCAGATCCTCCTTTAGATTTTGTCAAGAATCCCGAGATGAATAGCAGGAGCACTTGACCAGATATAGCAACAGTATTCACTGCAGAGAGGAATGGTAGATTTATAAACGTGCAAGATGGATTCTGACAAGAAAAACTTCCTGGCCAGACACAGTAACCTAACCTTCTTAGCAGTAGATGTAGCTATTAATTCAATGTAGTCATTCCACTTGAGGTCCGCTGACAGAGTGAGGCTGAGGAGGCTCAGTGTGTTGTTTTCTTGCTTTCTGGGAGACTAGTATCATCCATACTGACGAAAGGTAGGAAAATTTCTCTATGGAGGTTAAAGAAGATCAGTCTCATTTTGGAAGCATTCAAATTTCTTATCCCAAAACATCACAAATTGGAGGTCCTTTCCAAGAGGAGCACCAAAGTTTACTTTGTCATCCTTGGCAGATTTCTTATAAATATGGGAGTAAATGGTGGTGTCATCTGCATAGATGACTACTTGTGAACTGATTACATCAGGAAGATCATTGATGAAGATCAGAAAATGCATAGGACCTAGAATAGAGCCTTGAGGGATGCCCATTTGTATGAAAGGATCTCAAAGCACGCCTGTTCAAAATGATCTTCATTACACGATTTAATAGGAATGATTGGATTGAACCAAACAATAGTCCAGTTATTCCATAGTCCTGTAGTTTGCACAGAATGCCAGAATGTCAAACACTGTCAAATGTTTGAAATATTTGCCATTCTTATCAAGAGCTTGGTATATATATATTCGTTGAAGGCCATTAGCCCATCAGCGGTAGACCATGCAGGAGCCCTACTGTCTGTTAGGGAATAGATTGTGGGATGTGAGATGATGAACCACTTCAGCATCGATAATAGCCTCAAACACTTTGCTAAAAAAACAGTAAGAGGCTGATAATACAATAATTAAAGGAGTCAGAGGGCTTTCCAGAGTTTTTAAAAACAGGAACTACAGAGGAGGACTTCCAACAAGCAGAAAAGCAAGAAGCAGCAGGGTAATAGTTATATAGTTTGGAGAGGACAGGAAAGTGTTCAGAAGCACATTTCTTTAGGATGATGACTAGAATTCCATCACTTCTGCTTGCCTTATGAGAGTCAAGCTTAGAAATTTGGTTAGAGACCAGTGACAGGGTTATATGTACATTACCAGTTGAGTCTTAGTTCTAGGTGGGAAGTTGGATGTGGGCACTCCAGACCAGTAAAGTGTGGAGTTGGAAGAGAATTTGTGAGCAAAACACTCAACCTTGTCGGCTGTGGCTGTGAAAACTTCAAATTTGTTGAATAGAAGAGGGATCAAGGGTTTGCTGTTGCTTAGCACACTTTTGTAGAGCCACTAGTAGTCTTTGGAGGCAAACTTGCGCTAAACACAATATGAGGTTTTACTTGACTAATTATTAGAAAATGCAACAAAAGACATCTAGCAGCAAAGGGTTGAAACCATAGATGGTGAAATTTTCATATTTAAAGTTATCTTTAAAAATATGTGGGAATTGTAACTTTTGATAATACAACACTGATATTTTAGCAACTGATGATCTGGTATTTCTTTTTAACCTGGACAACATTACAAGAGGGAATTTTAAATTCTCATAACTGTCAGATTTATCTGGTGAGGAGTCTCTCTTCTATCTTTTTGCATTGCTCTAGCTTTGCAATGTTCTCCCACCTCTTGATGTCTATGTTCAGTGAATTCCCATCTTTCTAGCAGGCACCAATGGTTGAGTTGCCATGGCCTGAACTGTTACTCTAGTTGGGCTTTTATAGCCACAATAAATGCTGCTCTACCAACTCAGATGCAAGTAAAATTTTTCAGGTACAGATCTATGATCTTGCAAGACTAACAGATGCTACAGATAAGATGATGTCACGAGTGATCTACAAAATATCTGTTAAGAATTCAAGTGCCAATAGCAGCATTAAAGTTTGAAATTTTGAAAAAAAAAACAATGGACAACTGAATCAAGGCATGCAAGTTATCTATGTGAAAACTGTCAACTGTTAATGACATTAGAACACAATGGGGAACAAAAATCTACATAAGCAGTAATTTCATATAACAAATGAGTATTAAAAAAAGACAAAAAAAAAAAAAAGAAGTATTATAAAAATATTCGAGCATTAACTGCACACCAAAATAGTTATTTCAATTAGCTCTTGCCATTTGTCTGACCAATCTGTCTTCTCAAATTTAATCTTTCACCCAATTAGCTCACAATAAACACAGATTCTGATTATTCTCAAAATAAAAGCAAATATTTAGTCTGACAAAAAACAAATATGGAACACAAAGAATTTTTAAAATATCTGTCACATGGAAATTAAAACCATTTTTAAAACTAGAAACATAAAAAGCAAATTTTCTATCAGATATTCAAGAAATGTAGTTAATGCTTTACAAATTCAGTTGTCATCAATTTAGTCAATAAAAGATTTTTAACAAAGTACAACACTAAAACTAGAAGCTTCATGATCTAATATTTGAAAATATATTGGGTAAATTAAGTTTTATTTTTACATCTGAAAGAAAATCTTTTCATAACACTGTTTTATATCATTAATGTTTAAATAAAATGAAGTTTACTTGCCCTTTTTTTTAGAGTTTTCATTAAAAAAAGACAATTTATGCATACAACTTTTCTAGAAAAAATAAAATACCATATATATTTGCGAATTCAGATATAGTTATTAAACTTCATCAGGACTGAAACACTAAAATTATTCTTTGTCATCACCATCAAATATTTTTTGCATTTGTTCATTCAGTTTATTTTATTTCTCCTTATGCTTGAGCCCAGGGTACTCACCTGGACTACTGATACGCCACAGTCTACTTCAGATTCTCGAAGTACAACTCTGTTACTCTTTTATGAAATCTTGGAATACGAGCATATGCGGAGTGTAAACCATGTGTGAAAATATATCTAAATATGCATGTTCGATACATGATATAGGGCAAGGTCATAATTCCAGCTACAAATAGTGTCAAATGTACAAGGACTGGAAACACCAATTTTACTGTAATATATATATATATATATATATATATATATATTTCTAACAGCATCAGATTAGAATAAAGCTGCGAGTTGGTCAGATTGTTTCATACTTGATTAGTAGATGACAACTTTCTAATGCTTAACATAAGTATTCTGGTACTTCTATCTAGATCTACGTGTTACCGCAATGACAGTTACTAAAAAGTTAACGCCAATTTTACAGATATGTCAAGTATATAAGTTGTATCCCTATTTTTTGAAAAAAAATTTTTCATAAAAAAAGTGCAATTTAACTGTATGTACGGTAGGAAAAATTACTTTTAGATAAATTACAAAATTCACTCTGAAAGTAATGTCTCCTATTTTATAGGCAAGTAGATGTTCATAGTTATGTCAGAGGTTGAATTTTTTTGCCAGTAAACCATTTTTTTTTTTTTGCTTTGTTACAGATTGCAGACTTTCCAAATGAGCTGAGTTAGTAGCATTCATGGTATATCAACCATTATTTTGTTATTTAATATTCAAACCAGTCTTCTTTTTCTTATTAGATGGAACATAGGTAAATACTGGTTGTTTAGATAGGAATCTAATTGTTTAATTCAGGATACATTAATATTGGTTGTATGCATTTGAGTTTCTAAGCATTTACTTAGTTCAGACATAGGTTAATATTGATTGTTTATATTTGAGTTTCTAAGCACTTTTTGGGTAGGTGGCCCCCTCTTGGAGGGAATTTTCTGCCACTTTAAGAGATGTAGTCACAATATTTCAAATTTTGCCAATAAGTGACAAAATGACATCTGACTTGTAAGCAGTGTAACATTGAATCTCTCTTTACAAAAAAATAAATAAATAGTACCTACTGGTATGAATAACAACACTGTATAATTTCTAAAGCAGTGTATGTATCAATTCATTTCTGGACTGAGTTTCATAAATGATGCTGATTAAAGCATTTTAAAAAAACAAAATGGTATATACAAGACTTCATCCAGAAACTACTACAAAACATTTTTTGGTTGTTTATAGTCAAAATATTGATACTATTACCTTTTTATTCTTCCTATTAGTGATATTATCTTTGTAGTTTATGCATGAATTAATATTGTGTGAGCATACATATAAATATAATATATTGTTACCGATATATATGCACACTTAATTTGTCTATAGTTTAAATATGCTTGACACATGCATTATTTTCACATACATACTTACATTTGAAATAAACATCTATTACTTTTATTACACATGGCACACATATAAACAGACATAAGTTTTTTTCTCTACATTTAAAAATATTCATCAATTGCTTTATTACATACCAATAAAATCAAACCACAATCAACATACTATCTCTTTGTATTTTTATAAATTTTTTAAATGGTCTTTAAAAAAAATCTCTGAGGAAGCTTGTTAAAGTGAAAAAGACACTTTTTTCCTACCTGTTCTTTACTTATTCTATGCATAGAATATGTTATATATGTTAGGTATAATGGATGTTTTTATATATATATATATATATATATAAAACACATTTATTACACCTAACAAAAACATTAATTACTAAATTTAAAGGTGAGCAAATTTTTGTAAAGAAAGCATATGAAAACAAAAATAAAGTAACAATAGTCAAGATAAGGAAACATTCAAAAGACTTATCTTGAGACTGACTTCAAGTTTTGCAAACACACCATTCATCAGGATCAGGAGTGGCATGTCCGCAAAATTTACAGTCAGACCTAAGATAAGTCTTTGGAATGTTTTCTTATCTTGACTCTGTGTGTGTGTGTGTGTGCATTGTTAAACTAAAGATCTTGTGGTAATCACAAGTGTTGGATATAAGAGTGTTGTAGCTGGCTAAAATAATGAGCATAGAGTCTGTGATCATGAATTGCCAATTTAGATGGGCTGGTCCCTGTGTCTTCTTAATGAACACTCGCATGCTGAAACAGGTGAGCTTACACAAGGAAAGTGTCCTCAATGAAAGCTGTGCAAAGGCTTTAGGGGCAACCCTAAGATACGTAAAAAGCTCAACATAAATACTAACACCTGGAACATCTTGCATCAGGCAGGAAAGCATGGAGAAATCTGATTGCTGTTGAAGACTTTGAGAACAACAGAGTTGCTGATGATGTACTGAAATGAGCTGGTAGATATATGGAAGATATCAATTTTCTTAGTGAGAGAAAGGCTCAAAAAGTCCCTCTTGTGTGATGGTCTGTGCCTGCTTCTTGAGGGTAGGCACAGAAACACTCCCATATGATACAAAGCAAGACTTTATGTGCTGCATTTTTAATAAAGCATGTAGTGGACTGACTCAGCACCATAAAACTAAACATTTATATAATCAGTTATTGTCAGAAGACTCATCTGTACTCAATGTACAATGGCTTGCAGGTCGTTTGCAGATCTTATGAGCCATTTAAGATGTCATCAATGACATTGAAATTATTCCTAAAATGTTTCTTTGGAGGTTACGTTTCTTGAAAGTGGTCTTATTTTGTCATATGTCAACTTCTACCATGTATATATTTATATAATTTAAGTATAAAGATATAATAAATTCATAAAATTTACTCAAAATCATTAAGATTTCTTAGACATGCAAACCATCTACCTACCCATCTGTCCACGCCCACATAATAATCCCATTTCAGTTGCTTCAAGTCTTTCCTTCATCTTTGATAAGATTGTCCAGCATTCATTGCCATGTTGAACAATCCAGTACTCTCTTCTTTGTTTCCAGCAAAATTTTCCTGTCTCTTAATATCCTACTCAGCTTCCAAAATCCATTCTTGGCCATGCCAATATGCCTTCAAATCTCTGTATTGGACTTTCTGTTCTCTTTTAGAACACTTCCCAGGTGTTTAAATTTCTGCACCTGTTTGATTTTAGTATTCCCAACTTGTAATTGGCATTTTGGGCTCCTATTTTACTCATTACCATGCATTCGGTTTTCTTGTAGTTTATATGTGGTTCTTTCCTTCTTCTTTCTTTAACTACTTCCTGTAGGAGGTCTTGTAGTTTCTTTTCTGTATCTGCTATCAGCATTGTATTATCCATGTATCTTATATTGTTCAGATTGTGGCTGTCAGTGACAAATCCTGGCAAGACTTCTACAGTTCTCAGAATTGTCTCGCTGTATAGGTTGAATAGATCTGGTGAGATGACGCATCCTTGTCTTACACTCGTTTCTATCTTTGTGTATCTGCTGAACTCATTTCCAGTCTGTATGCAGGCAGTTTGCTGCCAGTATAGGTTCTTGATTACTCTAAGGTCTTTCCTGAATATGTCAAGGTTGCCAATCATCTCTATCAGGTCTTTGTGCCATACTTTGTTGAATCACTTTGTATAGTCAATGAAACACAGATAAAAGTCTTTCTGCATTTCTATTGCCTTTTCTGATAATATTCCAATCATAAATAGCGTGTTCTTTGTGTCAGTGTCCTCGACTATTTCGGGTCTAATTCTGCTGCTGATTCTGTTCACCCGAGTTTGGATAAGCATTAAGCTGATTGTTTGGTGGAATTCACATTTGTTTGCACCTGGTTTCTTACGCAGTGCTATGAAAATTGATTTGCTTAGGTTTTCAGAGATTTTGCCGCCATTGTAATTTTCTTTCATAATTTGTGATTTGTCTATGCTGAAATCATCTAAGGCTGCTAACATCTCTATTACAATGCTGTCTAATCTAGTTGCTTTGTTTCTATTCAGTTTGGCCAATGCGGTTCCACTTTGGATTTTAATATTTCTGGTCTATTGGTATTATTGTGTATTGTTGGTTGCTCTCTCTTGTTGTGGAAGAGATCACCTATATATTCTTCCCGACATTGAAATATTTACTCCATCTCGATTATGAGTGTTCAATCCCTGAATTTTATGCATCTCGTTGAGAAGCATGTTTTTTGTCTTGTTGGTTCTCTTTATAATTTTATGCATATCTCCTTTATTAACCATGCTTAATCTCTATTTCTGCGCATTTATTGTGGAGCCATTTCATTTTTTTGTCTGCATTTACTCCTTATTTCCTTGTGTAGTTTTCTGCATTGTTTCATGTCTTGGCACTGTTTTCTGTCTCTTTTGTGTCATGCCAAGAATCTCATCTGTGATCCACTCATTTTTCCTTCTACATCTGTTTTCCTTTGGGATAATGTCTTTGTCTGATGTCACTAATGCTTCCTTTAGTGCATCCCATTTTGAGTTTATGTTTCCAATATTTCCCTCATATTTTTTTTCCACTCTTGCTTGTACTTTTCTTATGAGTTGAGGTCATTCACGAGTCTGTTGTATTAGTCTATGTGCTGCACGAAGCTTCTTCATTCTCTGTAGTTTCATCCTTAGTTTGCATATAGCTGGGAGGTGGTCACTTCCAGTCGTTACTTGGTAGATAAGTTTTACAATGAACAACTGCATTCCTGAATCTCCTATTTATTGTTATAAAATCAATTTGTTTTTTTGTGTCACCTTCTAGGCTTCTCCATCTTCATAATCATCTTGGGTGTTCTTGAAACCAGGTGTTAGTTATTATCTAGTCATTCCTTTAATTTTCCTTAGAGATTTTCTTTGAATGTTATTCTGGTTATCAATTTTGTTGTTTATACATATCATAGTATCTACATATTGCAAGATCAGATACTTTTCATAGTTTAATTAGCTTCTGATATCAAAATGTTCCCTTAAACTTCATTTTAAAGTGAAAATTAAGAAGTTTCTCATTTCATAGATTTAGCCATTTGGTAGTTTGTTATTGTTTTTTTTGTTTTACAGGTGAGATACATTGTTTCTATTACCACATTTTATACAAGTTTGCTTCAACTGTTTAGTGATACAAGGAAGGTCACTTTTATTTTTTCATTGCTAAAGCATTTCTAAAAGAACCTTCTTGATTTTGATAATTCTATAATCTTCCTGTGTAGATCATCCATTTCAATAAAATGGCTGATGAAATTTGTTTTGCAAATGATTGCTAATGAGTTTGATGAAAATAGAATACATAAAAAATTCTTCTCTAACTTCTATATTGTATATATTAATTTTTTAGCTTTAAAACAAGTCAAATTACATATCAGGTTAACAACATAAATAAAATCAGATATAGAACAAGAATTTTAAGTAATTCAAACCGATAAAGAAAGAGAGAGAGAGAGAGACAAGTTGATTTATTTTTTAAGGCTTATCAACCCTTTGTTTGTTATTTAAAGCCAATGCATATTCCAGAGTATAAGAATAATACACTTTTTTTTTTTTCAAGTGAATATTGCATCAACCATTTTTTTTTTTAGAATAATGTTGATTTTTCTAGATACAAGTACTATATTCAATCTATAGCTGCGGTGAAGATGTATTCATACCTTGCCCCAAAAGTATTTGTGTATAAGTGAATGTAATAGACCCAACTAGAATTTGAACAGCCCTCCAATTTATCATTCCAAGCTGCTATCTATTACACCATCTGTACATCTACCATATAGAGAGAGAACTTTTATTATATATATATATATATATATATATATATATATATATAGAGAGAGAGAGAGAGAGAGAGATATGTATGTGTGTTAAACGCACACTCAGTTATTCCTAAATGTGCATAGTTTCACATCACTCTGATGCTAATATCTTTTTCATGGCGAAATTGATTGTGTTTGATACACACATGCACTTTGGTTGTTAATAACTGAGATGTTTGCTATTGTTTAATTTTATAATTAAAGAGAAGTGTTGCAATGAATATCAAAATACACTTTATCAATGCATACTTTTATAATGTATATCTTTAATGCATCATTTAAATATAAATATGTAATCTGATATTCATTGTAACATTTCTCTTTAATTATAAAATTAAACAATAGCAAACAACCCAATTATTAACAACCAAAGTGCATGTGTGTATCATACACAATTTTGCCATGAAAAAGATATTAGCATCAGAGTGATGTGAAACTATGCACATTTAGGAATGACTGAGTATGTGTTTAACAGACAGGGTGAACAAGTCAACTGAGGCAACAAATTGAACCAGGCAACAATGTTAACCATCACATCTATGATGGTAATCTTCAATAAATATTGATATTCTGAGGTGACTAGTTGCTCTTCTTCTCCAGTTAGACAAACACAGCTCTCTTTATACTATCTGACTGTTTAGTAGAATGTTTCTTTATCATGGTCACAGATGATGCTTCATTGCCATAGGCTTCCAACTCATTCCTGACATTTAACACTTGCCACTATCAAACTATCACAGAGTAAATGGTTGCCTTTTCATGTCTTGAGCCATATTGAAAGCTGCCATGTTAATGATCTCAATACATCTGAAAGAGAAACAAAATGTTAGATTCTATTTACAGCTCATTAAACGTGTTCTCAAATACCTGGCACAGCCTGTATATTTTAAGTTAAATTTGTAGATTTCTAAAAGACTTGTATGAGGAGGTACTGAAAGGTTTCCAAAAATGTTTTCCAAAAGCTAAACAAAATATTAAAAAATGGGAAAATGTTGGTAGAAATAAAGAAAACAGTGCTAAATTGTTATGTAATATCAATCCTCAGTAAGTAATGAATGCTGAACAATTTCCTCACAGATGACGAGGAAACTTGAAGTAACAAGAAGGGTGCTGATAATACCATTGATTGAACATGTGAGCAACAAGATAGTTTTACGAAAATGGAAACAAAAATGAAAATGTAGTTAAGACTCGGAAAGAGACAATTTAAATTTCTGGAATGCATAAATGAGAAAAGGAGGTTTGGAAATTTGATATTCACAGGACATTGAAAGCAAGAGGAACAAAGAAAAACATTGAGTAAGCTATATTAGCAATGAGTAAATAAATTAATAGGAAGTTGTGGAGAGCCATGATCACCCAAAACTTGAAGGGACACTGTAATCATTACACTGTACAGTGTAATGTACATAAAAGATGTAAAAAAAAAAGACTTTTTTTTTTAGACCTAGCTAATTTTTTTGAGTGATCCAATATTTTTCAGTCACTAACCTAAAAGAAAAGTAAAACACACAAGCAAGAGAAAAAGTTTATTTTCACTGAAGAAAAAATCATAAGACATTCTCTTGTCATTTTTGGGAGGGAGGGTTGCCAAACACACTGAGTAAAAAAATGTAAACTTTGTAAAAGTAAATAAATATTCCTTTTTTGTTTTTAGATGTTACCTAAGAAATCTAATTTAATTTCAAATTAAAAAACTGGAAGAAGAGAGGTGTGGCGCTCTCATAAACAATCAGAAAAAAAAAGATCTTATTTTTTTTAAAAAAAAAGGTTCTTTTAAACTTTATCGTTCAATCACAATCTTGTGATCTTTGTAGAAAATGAAATTTAAAAAACAAGAATTTGAGGTTAATATTCAGTTTGTATCATTAAACGATAGTAAAAAAAAAATAATAATCACAGAAAACAATACCGACATCTCAACAAAATGACGATGTTTGTTTTTTTATTTTTCCTTTTTCATGTCAAACACGCCTTTCTCTCTCATATGAACTTTTTTTATTTCCATATAAAAGTTAACAAAAGCTAAGAAATGTATTGTACTGTTACAGATCATGTCACAGGATTTTTTAATTTTTATTTAAAGATTTACAAGATAGCCTGGCTAAAACATGCATATTTTTTAATTTTTAAAAGAAGCTCAATATGAATAAAAAAATTAAAAAAATCAACGTATCTTGATAATATAAAAAAATAAAGGCTCAGAAAACAATAAAAACTGTTCTTTGTAATTTTAACCTGATGTTTATAAACTTCAAAAAAAAAAAAAAAAATGAAAGTGGAGAAACTAAAACAGATTGTTTGTGGAAGATGTTCACTGACTGTAACCAATAATTCGCTAACAACACAGTAAGAAATTAATGTTGCTTACCTCCAGAACATTTCAATATTCGGCCATCAATAGTCTCTTTTAAAGAGTCTAAAACAGAATTTAAATCATCTTCGAAGGATTCGAACTTCTCCGACGACATTTTGGCAATAAAAGTAATTTTAGAGAGTTCCATAAAAGGGGAAGTAAATCTTGCATCCTTGAGTTTAGAGAAATTTATTCATGCATGTGAAATTTTCAGAATATAAAAAATTTGTTATTTTTCAATTTCTTTCTTATGAAAAGAAAGAAATAAAGAAAATTTTATATACATAAGGCTGCTACTTCATTGTCCAGTATAACAATCACAAGATATCATTGTAAAACTTGGTTTATACTTTAAATGACGATGGCTCTTGAAATCAGATAAAACTTGTGTGGTACCCCTTACAAACAAGAAACCTTCATTAATTCGTTTGCCTACATGTTGTATAAACTCACAAACTTGCTTAATATAAGACAATTTTGAAATCTCAATCTAGTGACAATTTACCAATTGGGTTGATTTTTACAAAAACTTGCAATCTGATTGGTTGATTCTATCCAATAGAATCGTCAGCACAAGAGATAAAGTTTTCCTACTCAGCACAGTTGATCCATCCTGAAAAGTACTTAAATCTTTGTGCTTGTCTCCTCATTCAGTTAGCGCGGAAACGCCAGCACAAGCACTTGTCTGACTCTTTGCCTTCGGGCAGAGAGTGAGTCAGTCGAAGCTCTGCCAAAGGGTAGAGTCTCGTCTGGGCAATATTGGACAATGAATTTTTGCCTGGGCTTTAGGGCCCAAATAACCCTTATTAAAAAGGCCTTGTGCCACATTCTGCCTTGGTAGGGAGGTAGATAAGTATCGTTGGCCTAGAAGCATATGCCAATTCACCTCACCATGTAACAGACAACAACCGGCCACTTTGTTTGCTATGCAGCACGAACTCGATTCCATGACAGTCCAAGCTTCACCTCAGCAACATGCCATTTTACTCACTGAGACTTCCAAGTTAAACTACAAACTTTCCTTTACATAGAATATTCTATCACAAACTCTTAATCCTTTAAGGCATTCACTCAACAAAATAATTCAATCAAACACTTAACAAGAAATAATATTTTTAAAACATTTTCTTTTCGGTTGAAATCTTACAGTCTAAGTAAGATAACTCCTTATTTTACCTTGTACATTTTTTTCCTTGACTCAAGCTTGAACTTTGTAATTCACCAATATTAATCTCATTACCAACCACTGATCTCTTCTTATTTTGTGTATCTTTGTTGGAATACAATTTTGTTATTAGAACATGTTAATTGTTTTTAATATATAAGATTACAAAATGTGTACAGAGTTAGGTTTGCCTACAACATTGCTTATTTCTGAATTAACCTTCATCACCATATCCACTACATTTGATTGGCAATCCTGACGTTCTACCACAAGCTTCTAGCACAAAGTTGGCAGACATGAGACATATTTTGTTGTTCTTTTAGGTATATTTTTGTCATTGTGTATCTCTTCAACCCGCCAGCAGTCTTGCACACTTTTCTATAAATGTGACATGAATTGTTTTGTTAGTATTTCGTTTTTATACCATTTCATAGTTAGCCAGTTCTTACAGAAAAAGATGAAACCGGATTTCACCAGTGGTTGTGAATTTGTCATCTTTGAAATTATTAATAATAAGTTGGGTTTGTTTACTTGAATCTGGAGTTATTTACTCTTCCCATAAGGTCAAGAATTTAGACAGGAAGTAACAATATGTCACAAAGGCAATAATAGTTAACTCTTTCTCATGAGTTTTTTTTAATTTCCTTAAATAGGTCTTGTAGGGTCCTCTTGATGACAGATTTAAAGAATGTTATTGGCTTAATCTGGGTATTTCCAGAAGGGCTAGGTGTTGATTGATGGTGAGAGTAATGATGTCATTGACCCCCAAGCCACCAGGATGAGTCACATAGGTATAGGTTTATGTAAATGTTTAAGGGTCAAGGTAACTGCTTGTTGCTGGGGCCTGAGAAAATTGTAACATCAGCAAAATTTTTTCAAAAGAAGCTTTGAGTCATGTTTGCAGAACCCAGGAATTTCACAATGATAATATAGTTTTGAAATCAATTAAAAATATTTTTTTATAAGGTTTCTGAGGAAAAAGACCTTGATGAAGGAAACGGTGACCCAATCACTTTTAAAAGGGCAGAGGAGATGTTAGATGAGAGGTTTGTCTCTGAAGAGGTTTACCATCCTCTTTCTCCTCCTCTTTCTCACTATCACTGTGTGTGACACACACACACATATACACACACTTAATTTCTACCAAAAATGAAAAGACAGCTTTGGGAAATGCTGTGTACAAAAAAAACCCCCCAAAAACCTAAAAAACAAAAAAAAAAAACAAACAAACAAAAAAAGTAGCACGGGGCTTTGGGGTTAAAATGAACAGTTGATTTATCCACACTAATAAAATTATTGAAAGATGATATTGATGAGGAAACACAGAGGTAATTTTAACAAAACAAGATAAGAAATTTATTTTCAAATTTATACACTTGAAGTAGTTTCAATAGATCATTTCAGAAAGAAAAATCAGATTTCTTAAAGTTCATAGTGTTAATGTATTGTCATGAAGAGAAAATTTTCATACAACAGATTAAATAACCTGACACAAAATAATAGTTAAAAATATTTAAGACAAATGCAAAAAAAGTTTATTGCTCACTAAAGGAATATATGGTTTGTATACATTCAAAAGAAGATGAAGAGAGATAGTTAAAAATACTTAGCTTTTTTGGATTGCTGAGAGAATTTTTTGAATTTTGAATTCTTTGAATTTTTTGCATGCTGTTTAGAGGCCAATAATATAATTGGTAAGTAATTTTACACTGGCAAGAATTTCAATGCTGGGTGTGAGGAACTGAAACAAAACTTTTCACCTGACTAATTTTTCTTCTCAATTTATATAAAAAAAAGTTTTGCATATGTTTGCTACTTTCTTTCCTTCTTCTTGACTAATTTCAGTGAAGTCAAAGTTTTCATTATCCCAAAATAATTTTACACAGGCTCACTAATTCCTCGCCTTCTTCTTGTTAGTTCACCAGTCAATTTCTGTAAAGGCAAGGTTTTCATTATTCCAAAGAAAATTTCATATAGCCTCATGAATTTCTTTCCTCCTTCCTTCTCCTCAAATCTCTGAATTTGAACAGTGGGTAATGAGAGTTAATATTTTGCACTCACTACATGCTTACTTAATTTTTTAATTGAAATCTAACTTGGGTATGCTAAATCACCTTAAACAGTTCATAAATTAATCTGAAAAAAAATGATTATTGAATGTTAACTGCACCAAAAAACCACAACTGGCATAAAAAAAAGTATCAAAGCTGTCTAAAACTCATTAAGTTTATGTGGAGGTAGGGAAGAATAGAGACTTAAGTTAAACCATTTTCTGTTAACAAGTGCCAACGATGTGGTGAAGTTATTGTGAAATATGACATTCTTGGAAATTTAAATGAAGATAAGATTCTTTTTTCTTGTTGATAAAGTTATTATGTAATTGTGTTGGAAATAAGGCCTTTTCATTATAAAACCATTATTTTTCAAATAGAACCAAAATTTAAGTTCAAAGAAGGCATTTAAAATATGTAAGATGTGCTTTTTGAGTTTAATCAAAATATTGAAAATAGTCATTTTAGATTTTAAAATGAGTTTTTTGATTTTTTATTTATAGTAAGAACATGGTAGTACAGAGAATAAAGAAATAAATTTTCTAAATTATGTTTGGAATGAGAGAACAATAAATTGTGTGGATTAGGTGAAACTATAGTGGGTATCTTATTTTATTTATTCTTTTCTAGTTGTAGTAGGATTCCATTATAGAGAAGGGTAATTCTATACCATTACAGGTTGGAATTTGGCCTTGTGGGAAGATAGCCCACTATAATTTATAAAATGATTATAAAATCAAGAAAGGGGATTTGAGTATAAAATAATATTTATATATATACACATTTCAATTAATGTTTTACAATTAAAGCAATACTTGAAATAAAGATCCAACAGAGGTTAGAATGTTCATGGAAAATAATGATGCTGAAAGAGATAAAAGGCTTAGGAGTGTGGAAGTGTCTTGTAGGTAAGGGGATGTTCATTTTGAAGTTGCCACTTCTAAGGTCAGTAAGTCAGTAAGTACTTTTAAGGAATGTCTTTGAAGAGGTCAGTAAGTACTTATGAGACAGGGAGAAGGAAAGAGGCAAGCTTAATAGCCACTCCACTTAAGTCAAGGGAGAAACTAATCAGCTCATCTGTCTCCTCCAGTCTGTCTGACGATGCTTTGTCTCAGCTTTTTCATATCTGCCTTTTGGATCAAGCAGCTTGTTTTGGAATTTCATACTTGAATTTGATTCTGGGCTTCCCATTGGCTGGTAAATAAAATTCGCATAGGCTCGTGAAATGGAAATTTATTTGATTAATTTTTATTTTTCAACCGGAACATCTGTGCAAACTCAGATGTGCATGACGAGTTTTATTCATTTGCCTTTTAGTTGTGAGAGAGCCAACATCCGGTTTCTTGCTTTTGTTCGGTCAGTATCACCACAAAACTACAGTTATGAATTTGTTGATATAATGTTACAACTTAAGTGGAAAAAGGTCTGTTTCTTTTTTTTCTGAAGTGGCTCTTTTTTTATGAAAGGAGAGAGACGGGAAGCATGCTCTATTCACGGCTAGGAGCAGGAGCACCTACAGGATTTGAAGAGTATGGAAAATCCCAAATATTCCTGCTTTACCACAAACATCACAGATGAGTTTAGGCCTGTTGGACTAGTCATTCTAACTCAAGACCTTTTTAAATGCTTTTTTCCATAATTTCTGCTGCAATGTAAGAACTTAATTGCAAGCTTTTCATCATGAACCTTTTTTTGCCAGTTAGTACAGTCATGTGCATGAAATTCCATCATGTGTATTAATGTCTACAAGGTTCTCTCTGGTAATCCTTTTTTTATAAAACTTCTTTGGTTCATGGGTTAGTTATTTCCTGTTAGCAAGCTCTGTACAAAAGCTACTTTGGAATTTTGTTGTCACTCATGCAAGCACCATGAGCACTCCAATATAAGATACATCTGAGAAATGTGGATTCAATGCTATCAAATTGGCTTCACCCAAGCACATCTGTATTGCTGAGATGCATTCACAAATTATTTCCAAGTATTCAATGCAAACATCTTTGATGAAAGTTGTTCAAACTGCTTCAAGTGATCATGACAAAAACCCAGTTTCACATGAATAGAGTAATGATGTTAAGATACAAACATAGTACGTTTTGATTTTGGTCACTTCCAAAATTACACAATCTCTATAGTTGCATATATATATATATATATATATATATATATATTAATGCAGGTTTCATTGAATAATATAGACAAGTTTTGTCTATTAATTTTGTGTAGGATCCGTTCATATCGTCTGATATACTTGATGGTGATGTCATTGAAAGACAACAAAAAATCACAGTATTTGTTGAATTTTTTATCGGGTCTAAGCTTTCGGCTCACATAAGCCATTATGAAAGAGTAAATATTAACACACAGTAAACATAGAACATTTAAGCTATTAACAATAAAGATAATTGAATTGAAAATATAAGTCCATCCCTACCATGGTGGATGGCCGAAGACAGTGACAAAATAGTGGTGTTGTGGTCCCTGGTCTGATTACAGACATTTGAGTACGTTATTGGAAATATCGAAATTGATTGTATTCAAACCAGGTTTAAATTGTTTAATGTAGAGTGCTTCGAGGATTTTTAGTTTCTGCTTATTATTTTCTTGTTTGAGTATGTACGTGTTATCAACAAGCGTTTTTCTCAGAAGTGTGCGTTGATAACCGTGTTGTTCTAAATGACGGAATATATTTGAATTTTTATTTAAGTGCAACGTCAGACGCCGTGAGAGCGAATTTGTGGTGTAGATATTATTGAGGTTGTTAGAGATACATTCTCTAAATGGACATATGAATTTATATACTACATTGGTTTTTTGCAAATCACTAACAGTGGGGGAAGAGTCGTTGCGGACAAATGAATTAGATGTAGTGGATTTAGTGTAATATATAATGAACTTAATTCTTTTGTTAGAGTCTGTCGGAGAAATATTAGTATTTATGAGTTTTTTTAGGATGTTTTCATCTAGTTGGTAGTTGGAGTGCATCTGGCTACGGTATAAGAGAGTGATATGTTTAGGATTGGTTGGGTTAGTATCATGTGTTGTTTTTTCCATGTTAAGCTTTTTAAGAAAATAATGTATTTGTTCATCAACTATATAGTTGGGAAAATTATTATTGATGAGTGTCTGTTTTATGTTTTTTAGTTCACTGTAGAAGATCTGATTTGTAGATGAATTGACTTTTGCACGATATAATAGATTTTTTATGATGGCTATTTTGTAATAGTGGGGGCATTCACTAATATAATTGAGTGTGGAGGGATTTTTATTAGTGGGTTTTTGATACGGTGAGATAGTAAATTTATTGTTGTCAGTGTTAATTAATATATCAAGAAAAGGAATTTTGTTATCTTTGCTAAGTTCATAAGTAAATTTTAAAACTGAGTTATTTTGAAACTGTTTTTGAAGTTGTAAGATTTCATCAGTATTTTTAATTGATAGTAGGATATCATCAACATATCGTAGATATATTGATGGTTTTGTAAATTTTGCAAAGGTAGTATTTTCAAGGTTAGACATGTAGAAATTACTAAAAATCGGACCAAGCACTGAACCCATGGAGACTCTGTCACGTTGTATATATATAGTGTTGTTTGGATCAACAAAAGGCACTTCAGTAGTACAAGCTAGTAGAATTTTTCTTAGGATGTTGGGATTAATTTTGAGTGGGGGTAATGTTGATCCAAATGTTTTTGGTAATTCAATAGAGGAAACAATATTCTTTCTTTTATTTTTAATCACAAATAAAACAAAAGTACCAGAGAATGTGAGAGAAGAAGAGTGATATAGAGAGAAAAGTGTGTGTGCATATATATATATATATATATATATACATACACACACACACACACACACACACACACACACACACATATATGCATGTTATTAGGATGTCTAATAGTATCTGAAACAAAAATAGAAATAATGTAAGAAAGTGGAAGAGCTTTTTAATGACTTGTTTTGTTGACGACATGTGTTAGGTTTGGTGTCTTCAAGTTGTGAAAATGCTTTTTTGTTCTATTATCTTTGAATAAATTTGTGCTGGTTTTTCATGAAAAGTAATGTTTTATTTACAAAAATTTGTAAATAATGTTTTATTTACAAACATTTGCCCATTGCTAGCCACTACTTTTTTCTATCTTTCTGGCAGCATTTGATTTTCACATTGGAAAAATGACGTCTTTTTAGATTGACTCTTTTTTTGGTATCTTCATAAGAATGAAAGTGCTGCTCAGCCAGGCCATGTGTCATCAATCAGAACAAGTGATAACTGGATGGAGTAATATCTGGTAAGTATGGTGGGTGGGGTAAGATTTTCCATCTAAGTGTTTCCAAGGAGGTTCTCACCTGTTTTGCACATGTGGCTTAGTGTTGCAAAATCATTTTGTCATGTCTATGCTCGTATACTAGCCATTTTTCTTCAATGCTTATCTTAAACACATCAATTGTAGTTGATAGCAATCTCCCATAATAGTTTTGGTTGGTTTGAGCAGCTCATAATAAACTACACTCAGCTGATCCTACCAAATGCAAAGCAAAAACTTCAAACCATGGATATTTGGTTTTGCTGCCAATGTTGGTGCATGGCCAGGCTTACCCCACAATTGTCTATGCTAAGGGTTATCATAGTGTATCCACTTTTCATCACTGGTCACTATACAAAACAAAAAACCTTTCCTGCTGTTGAAGCAACTGTTTACTTGTGACAAGACACCATTTGATGTCTCTTGGTTTCAACTCATACATCACCCAATGTTCTTGCTTTTAAATCATTCCTAATGCTTTCAAACATTTTGAAACTACTGTGTGATCAACTCTTAATGATTCTGCAAGTTCAGCTTGTGCTTGACATGAGTCTTCATGAAGTAATGCCTCCAAGTCTTCATTTTCCAACTTTTTCGGTGTGCCAGAGCATTCTTTATCTTCGACATCAAAATCCTTATTTTTAAAACATCTAAAATAATCTTTGCCTGTTTTTTTCCGACAATGCATGGTTGCCATAAGTATCAGCAAGAACTGTGTGTGCTTCAACTGCAGATTTCTTTTGAATAGAGTAGTGCAGTAATATTCCCTGTAAATACACTTTCTTTAACATAAAATCCAACATGTTTAACACTAAGAAAAATGAAATACACTGAATTTCAAGCCAGCTCATAGTACTTCCTTCTTTATAGATGCATTACCATCTGAAACTAAACGCATGCAGTTTTTGGAACGCCATCTATGGGAAAACAGTGAGAATTATTCAAGGTCCTAATATAAGTGGACACTTAGGGCAACACAAAATGGTGACAGTCTGTTTCATGCTTAAACACAATCTTCAGTATTCAATCTTGGTGTTGACCTCAGCATTCACATTTATATTTACATATATTCTATCTCAGATATTTAGCGCTTTAGATATAGCATACCTTAAAAATATATATTTTCATCATATTGTGTTTTACTACTATTTTTTTCCTCTTGATTGCAGTTTTTCAGTGCAACTGCATAGGCAATCATTTGTAAACAGATTGGGAAATAGATGTTAACAATTAATATTGTTGTTGCTTATATGTAGAAAAACAATTGAAATTAACATGAAAGAAATACCATTATACCATATCAATCATGGTTGACAATGCTTCATTGAATAAAAATTCAATTGACTATATATTAAAAAAATACATGAAATATGGTGAAAAATAAGGAATAAGTTTATATGGTTAAATTTGATCTGCCAACCATGAATCTCCTTTTGTTCAATTGTCTTCCTAAATTAAAATGGATGTGAGTTCAAGTTTTACTGAGACTTCATAAATTATTTTTGCTTACTATGGTGTAAAGAGATTTTTAGTGTTTAAGTTATAAGCTTTTCATTTGAATACATTAGTATCAAAATCAATGTATTTGCTGAACAATGATAATTCATTTTCCTCAATTATTTAACCAAACTTGTAAATACTTACATTCATAGAGGGAAAGAAAAATAAAAATAAAACAACGTTTAGTGAAATTCAAAGATGTTTTTCTTCATATTTATTTCTTGAAAAAAAAAAATGTATTACAGCAACTAAAAATGAAAATTAAAGTAAGCTAATCATAATCAAAACAACATTACATTAATAAGGATGATAAAAAAAAGAATTGTATGGAAATTGGGATATAGCTTTCTGCTTCAGAAAATCAGTTTCAGTATTGTTCAAAGATTTTTCATGTTTCAAGATGAGAGGAAAATTTTTCAGAGTGAATATATTGTTCATTCCTTCCTTTGGCAAGGGATAAAAAGAAGACACTTACGAAGATAGAGGGTGTAATTAGTTTGGTTGTTATGAAGCGATTAAGGACAAGATGGGGATAGGAGTCAATCTATCAGTAACTGAAGAATGTTGTCAGAAAGAGGTAGAAATCAGTTCCATTAGGTTTTAAGTTAAAGAATTGATGGGTGTAGTAAGAGTCACCAAGGGTTGGGCCACAGCCACAATTATCAAAACATTCAATGTCCATACAAATACAAAAAAAAAAAACAAAAAACAAAGTGGTGATTTCTTTTGGATTATTAATACTGAGGGCATGAGAGAAATTACAAGAATTCAGATGGGATGAGCTTAAATACAAAATTCAAAGATTTGTAAAGCAAGCAAAAGAGAAAAATATTTTGGTGGAAGGATGAATTCAGTTAATGTTTATGAACAGGTAAAATAAGAAAGCACGATGTCAAAAGAACGTTTTTCTTTTGACACCATTATTACTGTATATCTGTCAATTTTATTGTTTCGAAAAGTTAAAAAGCTATTTTTAGAATTTTAATAAAACTAAAATATATGAAACTGAATTGATACAATTTTTCTTGACTATTGATAAAAGTATAAGAACTATTTGAGTGTTTATTTTTTTAATTTTTTTTTAATAATTTCACCCCAAGCAAGGCATTCCACTGCCACTATTGTGCATGGGGCTACATAGGGGATGGTAAAGAGAAGGAGTGGTTAGACACAGGAAATGTCAGGAGGAAGGTGATAGATGGGTAAGGATACCAAGGATGAGGGTTGGGCAGATGGGAAGAGTGTTTGAAAGAATGGGAGCGAGTTAGTTTGTTAGGAGGTGTCTATTGACCTTACATTTAAACTCCTGGAGATTGTAGCCGCTGTGTAAGCAATCATGTGGTAGGGAATTCCACAGTCAGGAAGTGCGAGAAAAGAAACTGTTGGAGTAGAAGTTGCGGTTGCATTTTATCGGTTTCACTGTAAAAGGGTGGAATCTAGTTGCTAATCTAGTATCTCATGCAAATTCGTATCTAGGGGGCACCAGTGATCTAAGTTCATTGGAGCAGAAGCAGTGAAAGTATTTATAGAAGAGACACAGGGAAGCCACGTCGCGCCGGTGGGAGAGAGACTGTAGGCGCTCTACCAAGTCGGTATCTATCACATTACAGACCCTCCTCTGAACCTTATTGAGAAGCCCGAGGAGAATAGCAGGGGCACCCGACCAGATATGGCAACAGTATTCAATGCACGGGCGGATGTAGATTTATATATGTGCAGGATAGATTTAGACGGAAAAACTTCTGGGCCCTGCACAGAGAACCAACTTTCATAGCAGCGGATTTAGCAATGGATTCGATATAGTCATTCCATTTGAGGTCTACTGAAAGTGTGAGACCAAGGAGGCGTAGTGTTTTACTCTCTGGGAGGCAAGCCTGGTCCATGCTAATGGGAGGTAGGTGCGATTGTCTATGATGGTTAATTGAGATTAGCTTCGATTTAAAAGCATTAAAATTTACTAGCCATTTCTTACCCCAGTCCAATACGGATTGGAGGTCTTTTTCAATCTCGGCTGTGAGGTTAGCTGTGTCGCCCACACCAGATTTTTGGTCGAGGCGAGAGTAAACTGTGGTGTCATCAGCGTACATACCTACTTGGGATCTTATGGAATCAGGGAGATCATTAATGTATATCAGAAAGAGCATAGGACCTAAGATGGAGCCTTGAGGGACACCTGCGTTCGCATGGTAGTTCTGGGAGGCATGTCCGTTTAATACCACCTTCATTGTGCGGTTAGAGAGGAATGACTGGATTAGTTCAAACAAATGTCCAGTTATACCATAGCTCCGCAGTTTGCATAGAAGGCCAGCATGCCAAACTCTGTCAAACGCCTTAGATATATCAAATGCAACGGTTCGGGCTTCGCCATTCCTGTTGAGTGCCTAGTATATGCACTCGGTGATGGTTGTTAGCATATCAGCAGTAGACCTGGTGAAGCAGAAACCATATTGCTTGTCCGAGAGGAGCCTGTGTGCGGTCAGATGCTGAACCACCTCGGCATTGATAATGGCTTCAAACACGTTGCCAAAGATCGGAAGAAGGCTGATAGGGCAGTAGTTTGCAGGGTCCGAGGGTTCTCCAGTGTTTTTAAATATAGGAACTACAGAGGAAGATTTCCAACAGGCAGGAAAGCAGGAAGTAGATAGGCAGAGGTTGTAGAGCTTAGAAAGGACAGAGGAGAGTTCAGGAGCACATTTCTTTAAGACTATGGTTGGGATTCCATCCCCACCGCTCGCTTTGTGAGGGTCAAGTTTTGAGATTATCTTAGAGACAAGCGAGGGTGTAATGTGGACATCATTCAGTTGTGCCTCGGTTCTAGGTGAGAAGTCGGGTGTAAAAACTCCAGACGAGTCCAGACTCGAATTGTTCGAGAATCTGCGGGCAAAGCATTCAGCCTTGTTCGCTGGGGAGGTGAGGATCTCAAACTTGTTGATTAGTGAGGGTATTGTGGACTTGCTCTTGTTAAGTACTCTTTTACAGAGTTGCCAGTAGTCTTTGGCGCCAAACTTAGAGGATGATATGCGTTGCTTCATTCTGGCAGCAAACAACATCTTAGCTTTGTTAAGTATCTTTTTACACTTATTACGAGCTGAAGTGAAAAGGCGCCTGTTTTGGTCCGACGCATAGTTACGATAGAGTCGGAAGAAATGATTCCGGTGGGCAATGGCAGCCGAGCAAGCAGGTGAGAACCAAGAAGACGAATGAGATTTAAGCTGGAATTTCCTGGCAGGGATGAAGGCATCGATGCCAGCCTTAACCCAGGAGGAGACCTTGGATGCACATTCTTCGATGGGAAGACTAAAAACGTTGTTCTATGGGATGTCACAGAGGAAGTCTCGGAACGAATCCCAGTCTGCTCTTTGATAACAGTAGGATATGCTACTTGTCTGGGTTTCTTGGGTCGGGTGGGAGTGAAATGAAATGTTGACAGACACTACGGTGTGTTCAGAGTTTCCGAGTGGGCAGAGTTGTCTGGTAGTGCAAGAGTCTGGGATGGAAGTGAAGCAGAGGTCTAGTAGTGAGTCCCTTCCGTTAGGGTTGTCGGAGAAACACGTGGGGAAGTCCACCACTTGCGTAAGGGATTGGGTGATTGAAAAGTTCATGGTGTGGACACCAGCAGGGCCGGTGACAGCGTTCTCCAGCCGCTTGGAGTGGTGGGTGTTAGTCACCAAAAACGAATATATGGGCAGAGAGATGGAAAGAAATGGCTTTGTCGATATTGTCAGAGATGCTGTCAAGTCAGAGGAGGAAGGAGAGTGGTAGAGAAAGAAGAGATAGCTAATCGAGCTAAGAAGTGAGAGGTGGAAGCACATGAAAGAATGATCTGGGGATTCAAGAGATGACACCCTAGCTAGGGGAAGGTGTTCGCTGACATACACACCAAGCCCATGCATATTACAAGATTATAAAAAAATATGAGAACAATAACAATATTTTTTACAAGAACATCAAATTTAATTTGTGAACTCTAAATTATTTACAACATTATAAAAAGTTTTTATAGTTTACTATAAAATAATTTTCTATTGAAAGAAAATAAAAAAATATGTAAACCAACTACAATGTTATAGTTATCATTTACCATCTTATAAAGAAATAATTATGAAAATAATTTTTTTTTCATTAATTTATAAAACTTTATGTGAACTATGGAACAAAAATATTTAAATTAACACATAATGAGTCTGTAATTGCAAATTTTTATAAAATGTATTTTCTTGACATTTCTTTCATTTTCTCTTGCTACAAACCTTCATTAAATTGGTAGAGAGCATTTTTTAACTAAAGCAAATGTTCTTTTATTTTCATTTTTTACACACTATTCATTAGGTGGACAAAGTTTTTTTGTCATTACAGAATATTTGTAACTTTTACCAGGTTATTTTTTGTTGGGGAGAATCCACTGTATGATAGTCAACCATCTGAGATTATATATATTCCTGGTAAAATATATTCAATTGCAGGAAGCAATGTTGTTTCAATTTTATAAGGAGCGTTCAATTACAGATTCTGAATATGTAATTATCTGTCTTACAACTAATGTATAACAACTGCTAGTCCCTCACCACAAGCTCTGAAAAATTAAAAGAAAAAGTAATCTGAAATAGTTATGGTCACTTAATTTTTACAATGAGATTAAGAAAAAAGTCAAAAACAAGACCAGAAACATAATTTTCATATAGTTATGATTAATTACAGAGTATTAATAATCTTCTAAATAAACAAATGGTAAATAAAAAATATTTTATTATAATTTGATCAGATATTTTTATAATGTTTTAAAAAAATTATTGATATAGTTCACAAATTAAATTCTATGCTCTTGTAAAAAATATTTGTTATTGTTCTTGTGTCTTTTACTATTGCAAATAAACAATCAAATAATGTTTAAAATTTCTCTTGCAAAACTCATACAAAAATGTATGAATTTAATTTTTTATGTTTGGGATTATTGAGATAAGACATATTAATGGTAATGTCAAGAAAGATTGGTAGTTAGATTTTAACATTTTAGAGTTGAAATTGATAGATGTAACCATAAGTTTGTGGTGATACCGAGCAAGAGCGAGTGACCGGATGTTTGCTCTATAACAACCAGAAAGCAAATGAACAAAAGTCGTCTCTGTGCAGGTAGATCCATACAGATGCTCCGGGTGAAAAATAAAAATTAATCAAATATCAAATTTCCATTTTGCGAGCCTATGCGAATTTTATTTACCAGCCAATGGGAAGCCCAGAATCAAATTCAAGTGTGAAATCCCAAATGAGCTGCTTTTGATCCAAAAAGCAGATATAAAAAGCCGAGATAGAAAGCACCCAGCAGGCAGACCTCAGGAGAAGAGTGTAATCGATATCCCCTTGACTTAAGTCAAGCGGCTACTATGTTCACCTCACTTTACCTCTCCTTACCTTCTTCCCTGTCTCAAAACTACTTACTGACCTAAGGAGCGACTACTTCAAAGACATTCCTCATTTACAAGCTACCCAAATTCCTAAGCCTTAAATCTCTTTCAGCTTATTATTTGCCATGAACATTTTAATCTCCGTTGGACCTATGCTTCAAGTTATTACTTTAATTGTAAAAACAATAATTGATATGTGTATATATAAAAATGTTATTTTTATACTCAAATTGCTTTTCTTGATTTTATAATCATTTTATGACTTATAGTGGGCTATCTACAACAAGGCCAAATTCCGTTAACCTGCAACAATATACAACTACTCTTCACTACAACGGAATCCTACTACAACTGGATAAAGAATAGATAAGCAACCCACTATAAGTTCTATGCAAACAGTTTCTTTTCTTGCACTTCTAGTGCTGAATTCTCTTCTGGCCTATTGCTTTCAAGATAACGGTCATCTTCAAAAATTTAAATGCAATGCCAATTGTTATCTTCTGTCTTCTTAATTTTAGTTATATTATTGTTAAAAAAAAGAACTTTTTTACTGTTCTTTTTCCTTAATAATTTTCCTTTCTGTTTCTTATATTCTTTCACATTCAGTAACCCCTTTCATCATAGTGGTTTTAATGCCTTGCTTCAAGTGAAGGGATAAAAAAATGTTCTTTTGACACACTGTTTTATTTCACATGGCCATTAGTTAAAGTTTGCCATTTTTATGTTTCAAATAATCTCAGGATTAATTTTAATGGAGGAAGTGAAAAATATCTGTTATAGACAAATTAGAGATGAGGACTTGAAGAGTGTCAAAGTGACAATACCAATAAGTCAAAGAACTCAAAATTTACAAACATTTGCCAATTAATTCCAGACAATAGTAGAATAAAGACAACTTTTTGGCAAAAATGTTAATTTTTGTTTTTTAGTTCACTGATAAGAAGGAATTGACATAAACAAGCAGCAATTGTCATTGGTGATTGCTTTTATCAACAACCTATAATTCATTTCAATCAAAATAGATTGATTAAAATCTAAAGAATCTTTTCTAGAATCTGATGATTTCCAGTAATTCCCGGCACTGGTTATTTTGTGCTACTTCTGACTTGGTTCTCTCTTAAATACGTAAGGTCATTTTTTTTTTTTCAAAAATTAAAAAGAGCAAAACATGAAATATACAGATTACAAAATTATCTATGCAAGTTTCAGGAGATTGCAGTCACATGATAACACTAATTCATATTTTGAAAGCAAAAATAGCAGTGAGATTAACAGTTATAATAAATGATTGAGAATCTCATGCCAAGAGATTTAAAATGAGCACAAACGAGCTTAAGAATTTAAATAAAATGAGCGAATGCATTTCTTTGGAAATACAAACAACAAAATTAGTAAAAAATGTATAATTGATAATGAAATGTGCTATTCAAATGAATCAAAATAAATATTAAAAAAATGAAATAAAATAAAACAGAGGAAAGTGAAAAGTATAAAAGATTGAAAAATATTAATAAAAAGGTCAGTTAAAATGAATTTTTATGAGTAGAAGTGTTAAAGAATAAGAACGATTATTGTAACTGTAATTTTTGTTAGAAAAAGAGAAGAATGTAAATATGGAGATGGGATACTGAATGAAAATGAGAATTCCATTACTTACAATTATTTGTGACACAATGAAGACATTGAATAAAGCTAAGAGAAAACATGGCGATGGTTGAACTGGGAGGAAGAGAAGGCTTAGATTATTAAACACTTTGCACAAACACTGAACAAGAACAAGCAATAAATGAGTTGCAGTCTACAACAGTTAATCATCTACAGAATAAGAAATAGTAGTGGTTCATTAGTAGGAGAATGGAAGAAGAATTACACCCTAAAGATTACATGGAAAGTTTCAACAGTTAAATAATGACACACACACACACACACAGAAATAAAATAAATTTCCTTTTGACAAAAGGAAATCAATTGAATTCCTAGACTCAAGTTTGATTTCTCTGCATATGCTTTAATATAAAACGTGTTAAAAGGCAAAGAGTGATGTTATGTTTGGTCATTAAGCTAGTGTCTGTTCCCCTCCAGCCTTTCTAGCAAGGCAATCCAAAGACTAAAAGTCATTCACCACATCGTAATCATCATCATTTGCACACATGGATATGAAATTGTATTTGTTTTTCATCTTGCTCGCATTGTACCTCCTTCTTTCATTTTAAAAACGAACAAAGTCATTTTCAACATTCATTGGAAGGTTATCCACTACTACCATTTAGTCGTTAAGAAATAGGCTTTAAAAGGTTTTTTTTCTTCACTGCTCAAAAAAATATTGGACCTGTTTGTAAAAAGCTTTGATCAGGTAAGTTGGCCTTTTTCTGATTTCCCATTGGTGGCTGGCCACCACCTCCACCCATGCCTTGGTAGCCATCCCTATAGTTGTTGTCCATTCCAGGTCTTGGTCTATCGTTGTTGTAATTAGAATATGAATTATTCATGTTATAACCTCCGCCTGATTGCTGCCCATTGTAATTGTTATAACCACCATTGTTATTCATTCCACCCATGCCTGGACGTTCTCTCATCATGGGGTTCATCTGGCGGTTACCCATTGGATGGTCCATTGGATCACCTTGACCATAGTTGTCACGACCTCCTCCTCCACCCATGGGACCAGGTCCACGCCCACCCATGTTATCTCTTCTCATTGGATCCATTCCACCTCGACCTGGTGGCATCTGGTCTCGAAGAGGAGCATCCATGCCCATTGACCTCATACCCATGTCACGACCCATTGGAGCATCTCTCTTGAAACCACCCATGTCATTATTTTGATAAGGTGAAAGAGGGTAGTCTCTGAAATATACAAAGATTTTGACAGTCAACTAGCAAAAAGGAATTAATAGAAGACTAAGTCACATCGATTACAAAAGTGGAGTTACTTCCCTTGAAAAAAAATTCTATTTTATTTTTATTTTATTTTATAATTATTTTAATGTAATTTTTACAAACATTTACAAAAAAAAACAAAACAATAATAATTTACTTTGATTATTAAAAACAGACTAAGATTAATCAATCTCATCTAGTTTCAAGGAATATAAAAGATGAATTATGATATATGGATTATATATATAATATATATAATATATTATATTATAATATATATATATTATGGATAAAGAAACTTAAACATCAATTTTTAATGCTATTTTTCATAAGGAATTTCAACAGTTGTAATTATGTTACAATAGATGAAGTAAATTTGAAGCTATAATTTTGAATAGTCTGCAGTATGTTGTCCAGATATTGATAAAATTTTCAGTCATTGCTGATAATTATTTTAACATTTTCATAAATCAACGAAATCTATTTTATGTATTTTAGCTTTATTGTAAAAATGCTTGCTACTGAAACACCTTAGTGAAAGCATTCAAATTTGTAATGTATAATGAATACATCTGTTATGCAATTCACTAAGGTATGCTTTATTAATAATTGTGTACATATAATGTAGAACTTAACAGTCAGACAAAAACCATTTGGTGGTTGGCCATATAGATTTTATAATTTTATATCTCACTTTTGAAATATGAGTATACCAATTTCATATGTTGATCTGTTATTCTTGAAAATAACATTGCTTAAAAGAGGTTCTATGCATTTATTTGTGATCTTTGACGGATTTTGAAACCCACAATAAACTTAAGTAATAAACTTAAGGGAAAATAGAAATTTTTACCCAAAAATTATTTTTATTGAACTATTTATGTGTACTATAATTAATAATTTAAACAATTTATCAAATATCAGTTAAGATTTTAACTTTTATATTAGATATAAAAAAGTTTTCAATGGAAAAATTGTTTTTAACTGTGCATTCAGTTTAGAGTTTAGAAAAAAGAGCTCATAAAAAGTTTCAAGAGTAAGAAAAAATATTTCTACTAACCTTTTAGGATTTCTATCAAGATAATCAGGTGGTAGTCTGGAGAGTGGACTTCATTCCCTATAGTAGGGGTCTCTGTCCATATAATAAGGATCTCTTTGCGCATGAGGTGGTGGTGGAGGTCTCCTGTCATAAGGACTGGAAGGTCTCATTCTGTCTGGAGGAGGAGCAAATCTGTCTGGATGAGGTGGCATCATTCTGTCTCTTTGTGGTGGACCTTGAGGAGGATATCTTTCAGGTGGAGGTGGTCCCATTTGGTCTGACATTGGACCAGGTTCTGAAGGATATCTATCATGAAAAGGTGGTATTTGGCCATCCCTTTCGAAAAAATATGGGTGATTGCTATCGAACGAGAATCTTTGATCACCAACACCAGACCAGTTAGCACTACCAAAATTACCAGATAGGAAAGGATGATTGAAATTCCCTGTAGCTCCTTGATTTCCTGGAAATCCACTTGCTCTACAAATAAAAAAACAAAAACAAACAAAACAAAATGGCTATCAACACTTTTTGTGTAAGCACAGTTTGAATTAGTAAAATCCTAACATTTTTTCTACTGACATTTAATCACTGTAACAATATTTGAAGAATAAATTAAATGCAAACGAAGATTAATGATGATCAGAGTTCAGTATTTTTACTTATATATACATATATATAAATGTTGAAACAACTAACAGAAATAAGACATTCTCAGAGAATTACAAAACAGAGATGGAAGAAAGTCAAGAATTTCAAATTCTTCTTTACTCATAATTAATCAAAATCTAAAATGAATTATGCAAGACACACACATTTTGAAAAGTTATTTTTAAGGTTTATATATATATATATATATATATATATATATATATATATATATATATAAAACTGCACCACATACGGGGCCATATGTCGTACAGTGGATATCAGCTTGGAATGAGAAATCAGAGACCTGAGTTAGAATTCCAGTTGAATTCCTTGCATTCACTTACACACAAATACTCTTGGGAAAGATATTAATTCATCTCTTCCCTCCAGTTATGGGTTAAATAACAGGACAGATTGGGTTGTATAGCCTCGGCTGGCAACCAGTCTACCACAGAAAGTAAAAGCAACCTAATGCAGCATAATCTTCTGCTCAGTCAGTCATGTCTCTTTCGAGATATCATGTATGGCACTTAACTGATATATATATATATATATTCAAAAGTTAATAAAAATAACTTTTTAAAGTTATTAACAATTGCCTGAAGACACCACTCATGGTAGAAACCTAGGTAGCAAAATAACTTGTTTAAAAATGGAAAAATATATATATATTAAAAACAGAAATAGGGGATGTCCTAACAACAGAAATTTGTATAGAAGAAAAAAGTGCAAGAAGCAATGTTTTGTTTAAAGTGCAGATTTATTGTTGTTATTGTTATTAATATTACTTGTTTTTTATGTGATTTATCAAGTCCCCATAATGGTATTTGTGTCACTACATGTATTTCGAGTCTAAAGTTGACTCTTTTTCTTTTTTTTTTTTTTCTTTTTTTCAATTTAGAAGTATAAAGACGAAATCAAATTTTGCAAGTCAGTGAAAAAACATTCTATAGCTAACGAAAGTGACGGGAGAAATTTAATGTGTGAGTGTGAAAAAACCCAACACACACACACATGCATATGTACTTTCTGACCTGCTCACCACTTGACTTATCTATTTATACATGATACCTTGAACATCAGAAAAACAAACGGATCTCGATATATGAAGTCACAAGTTTATTCACCTGAAGAGAGTCAACTTTAGACTCGAAACACATGTAGCAACACAAATACCATTATTAATATATCGCACAAAAAACAAGTAATATTAATAACAATAAATCTACACTTTAAAATAAACATTCGCAGCTTCTCACACTTTTTCTCCTATATATATATATATATATATATACATTGTAGCTTTCATTTAATTTATTAACATAAAAAAATCATATATCTTATGTATCTACAACAATAAGTTCAACTGAATTAGTACAAGGACCAATGATGTAATTTTGAAAGATTTTACTGCACCTAGGATGTCAGTCTCATACTTGATAAAATAAAACTGTAAGAACAAGCAATAAAGTCAGAGTTTTACTTCTCAGTAAAAATAAATTTATATGAAGGAATGTAGATATAATTACCCAAATTTTTTCTTATCAGCATTTTCACTTTTCTTGCCATGAGATAACTGCAAAATGAAGAAAAAGAAACAATGAGTGACAGAAGACAATGTATTCAAAAGGATGTGAAAAATTATTTTCATGAAAATAAAACCTCTTATAGGTTGAAGACCTTTTAAAGGATGAATTAAAATTAAAAAAAAATTATTTACACTATTAATTTGTTCAGACTGTTGTCTTCATCTTTGTTGTCATACTCATGACATTTTGGCCATTGTACACTCCAGCCTTTTTCAGGTAACTGAAATTTCAAACTGAACCCTTTATTTTATCCACCAAGGTAGATTGTTCTAATTCCAAATGTCTCAGCTATCTTCCTTTAATTCAACTCTTGAGGGTTTTGTTCACTTCTACTGTAGCCAGGTATTGAACTCAACTCTTTGGGTCAAGTCAACTCTTTGATTCAACCAATGCATTTATCCACTGGACTTTTATCAACTTGAACTCATTAATGTATGAATTTTTGGGATTTATAAATCTAATGTCTCAGTCATTATTTTCACCAGAGCCCATATTATAATTTTGTTGTTGTTATTGTTTTTCTCTAGCACTCCATATTACTGGTTCTCATATTGTATTGTATTAATTTCTATGTTTAACCAGTTTGGGGGATTTTTGTGGCCTAGCATATGCACTGATCCTTAAGCTTTAATAAATATTAGACAGAAAACATCACTGCAAAATACAAAAGCTAAGAACTAGAACAAGCTACTCCAATGAACAAAATAAAGGGTTCAGTTTGAAATTCCAATCATCTAAAGCAGGCAAGAGTGTACAACAGCCAAAACATTGTGAATATGGTAAGGCAGATAGAGGCAACAGTCCTAACAATATAAATAATGTAATTACAATACAGAAATCTCAGAAATATAGACAAATATAAAAAAATATTTTTTAACTATTCCTGAATTTTTTTCAATTTCACAGTCTAAATCAGAATAGTGGGTAAATGTGCAAAACTGTTTATTTGAGAAATTAACTATTTTCCTTCTGATCAGGGACTGTCCCCCTATACTAGAATTAAATTTATAATGTTCACAAATTCTTTCATTTCTTATTATTTATGGCATCTTTTTTATTCAATTGTCTCTAAATATTTAAAAGAAAAATTTAAAAATACATCAAATTTAGAAAGAAAAAAATTTGAAGAAAGAAAACCAACCAAAAGCACTTTTCATTCAAATTTATGAGCAGAAAGAGAAAAGCTTAGTATTTTTAAATATATAAGATTATAAACAGACAATTTTTATATAACAATAACCCAATGCCATATATATATATATATATATATATATATATATATCATCTGCAGACAGTCCTGTTTTGCTGTATCACAGCTCATCAGTACAGCTAGACATCTGATTGCTTCTAGCCAGGATTGAAGCCCAACTGAATTAACATCAGTCAGCAATTCTAACCTCTAAGCTATGGCCACTTGGTGGAGGAAGGTGCATTTTAGCATGTTATATACACAAGGCAAACATACACCAGTAGCCGAGAGTGCTCAAATTCATTACTGAATGAACGATACAATATAAAATCTTTTTAAGAATGTAGATGTTTGGGAATCACTAAGGCATATATGAGAAACATTTTCTTTTGATAAAATGCTATTGAAAAATTTGTAACAGTAAATCTTCAATGTTTTAGCATCATGACAATTTAGAAGAAAGTAAAAATGTCAAAAGGCAGTGACAAAATGAGCAAATAAAAATGTACAAAAAAAACCGAAGATTCTGAAAGATTCTGAGTTTCAAATACTTTATTCAATACTTGATCTGGTGTGGCATGACCACATTAATCGTTAACAACCTTTAATATCAGATGGAAAGTGTGCATTCAACAAGTCCGTAGAAACAATGTCATCTTTCCAAGAAAACAGGTAGAGTCTGAAAAACAAATGAAAAGACCATTTAAATGACAAGTAAAAAGGCAGATGGGGAAAAAATTAAATTTAAAAGTTAACGATAAAGTAAATCTTACTTTCATGGATTATTTTGTTAAGCGTCATTAAAATAAAATGAATCATCTTCAGTTAAAAGGATGGGGAGGGGCATTTCTGACCATGAAATGTAATAAAATAATAGGTAATATAGAATTTATATTAAAAATAAAATCACAGAGAGAGAAAAACAGAGAGGAATGATCCTAAAACTTAGAAATATAAAAAAAGGCATATATTTATTCCTCAGACAACACGCAGACATTTAACATTTACAATTTACAAGACAGGTACTTATAAGATAAAAGCAAGTTGCATGACAAAGTGTTCCACTATTCTTTCTATGTCCCTACATGATTTGGGTGATTATGGTCCTCCATAGATTCCTATTTTTTTGTTACTACCTGATAACATTTAAAAAGCAAAAATATCTTTGTGAAGATATAGTAAGCCAAGTTTATAAAGAAAAAGAGATTTCTAACACATTACTCAATAAGTTCTGAGCCTAACTAATAAAACAACAACTTTTAGGCAAAATTCGACTTTATTCATCAATATAGTCTCCTTCTGGAGTGATACACTGATTCCAATGCTTTTCTAACAATTTGATGACTTTTTTGTAGAACGATTTGCTTTTGGCCTCAAAATATGCCTCAGTTTTTGATATCACTTCTTCATTGGAGCAAAATCTTACCTAAGAACATTCTTTTAAGGGCCGCAAACAGCCAGCAGTCGCTGGGATCCAGATCTGGAGAATAGGGTGCATGTGGAAGCAATTCAAAGTGCAATTCATGTAGTTTTTTCCATTGTTGCGATTGTCTTGTGACACTTTGCATTGTCTTGGTGAAAGATCACTTTTTCTTCTTCATTTGTGGCCGTTTTTTGGTGATTTCTTCCTTCAAATGCACTAATAATGCTACATAATATTCACTATTGATAGTCCTTCTTTTCTCAAGGTAATCCATGATCAAAATACCTTGCGCATCCCAAAATATGGAGGCAAAACCTTGCCTGCTGATGTTTGTATCTTTAGTCACTTTGGATGGTGTTCACCTGCTGCTGACTACTCAGCTGGCTGCTCATTTGACTCTGGAGTGAAGTAGTGGATCCATGTTTCATCCATTGTCACATATTTATACAAAAACTTCTTGTTGTGTTGAAACAGTTGCAAACAATACTCTGAATCGTTGATGCGTTTTTGTTGTTTTTGAATGACTGAGAGCAAACACGGCACCCATTTTGAACACATCTTTCTCATTAACAAATGCTAATGCAAAATAGTGAATACACTGCCTTCTGATATGCTCAACTCCTCTGCTATCTCACGCAATTTCAATTTACAATATGATTACAATATGATTTTGTAGATTTTTTGGTGTTTTCTGGGACAACTGCTGATTTTGGGCAACTTGAGCATTCAGCATCATTTGTGTCTGTACAACTGCATTTAAAGTCATCATACCACCTCTTAAACGTTGTTTCCAATGGAGCAGAGTCTGAATAACACTTATCAAGCCAGTACTTTGCTTGAACAGTATTTTTCACATCAGAAAGCAATGCTTTATCAACAGATGAAATTCAGATTTTTCCATTGTTTTGAAAATTTTCAACAATAGCTTCACTTAAATAACTGTAATTTGTAAACTAGTAATGCGACTGGGCCCAAATTTTGTCATGTGCCATTTGAAGGTTCGCCATCTTTATGTCAGGCTTGGGACATTGAGTGATGTGTTACTACATTACAAAATATTTCAAAACATCTGTCTTCCTCAAAAGCAAAGGAAAAAAATTCATTTAAAAGTAACGTATATATGTATGTGTTAAGAAGTGGCCAGTTTCAACATGGTTAGAGTAAAAAAATCAACTGAAAATGAGAAAATGGAGAGAAAAAGAGAGAGAAAAAGGCTGCTTTGACAAAATTAAATCCCCAACACAAAAAGAATATCAAAAGAGGAAAAGGGAAACACAGAGAATCCATCAAATACACACTGTCTGTGGGTGCGTAAAAATTTTGAGCAAATAGAATGTCTTAATCTGATAGAACATGCAAAAAACTACATTTTACTTTTGCACTTAAAAAAGAAAAAAAACAAATCAATATATTAAAAATGTAGTGAGAAGGGGAAAAAATATCAGCTTTTCTCAGACACAATGTATGTATCAGTCTTGAAGATGAATGAATAACGCAATTTGACGATCAGTCACTTGAGTTAATAAAAATCACACTTAATAAGGCTCCATGTGTGTATGTACATATAAATATGTGGTATATATCTATCTATCTATACACACACACACACACAAAAAAAAGCTTACGAAAAGAAAAAACAGATTCTAGGACTCTCATATCTAATAAACACAGTATGAAAATGCCAACAATTTTTTATTGGGTGCTTAAGCAGAAATGTAGCCGAGCTAAGGAAAAAGAGGCAGAGGACTTGTTCAAGTGAGCAACATTTAATATAATAAGAGGAGCATAGGAAAATGGCACACTGGCACTAACAAAAATAGCCATTTTTTCTATTGCCACCCACCCCAACTCAAATTCAAGAAACTATAAAATGATGAGTAATGATTAAAAACGAAGCAAAGATTTAGTCAGCCATTTATTACTGTACAATTTAAAATTGAAACTGAAATGATATAGTAAATTATTCAAAATCTAAAAATACTATGACAACCCTAGCCTCCAAGCTAGGTAATCCTAAAATAATATTAAAAGCAAATGTAAATGGTAATTCTTAGTTAAAATATTATTTCTTTAATGTTAAATTTCTCAAAAGCTAAAGTACAAATCTGGATTGCAAGTGCCAGAGTTTAGTCCTATGGTCCAATACTATATTAGATGAAAATTTGGAGAATTTCCTAGCACAATTCTAAAGACTCATTCATTCACACTGACAGTTCGCTTTCACACATACATTCAAGAATTAGCAAAAAGGTACGCATGCAAAATTGTCTGTGGAACGTAAAACCACTTTAACATACCTTTATGATGCTTGCTGAGAAATTCTGTGTCCTTGAGAACGCTATCCTTGGGACTTGGCACAATCTATTCCCGATGACTCACTGGCTCAAACTAAATAAAATGGCCGATCCTTCAAAAGCTGTCTGCATATTAGCATTCTGAAGCATTACGGCTGAATTAGAGAAAGTGGCCCTAACACTTTTCAGATTGTCAAAATTTATGTGGTAGTTGTCACTTGCCCAAGCTAGAGGAATTTTATTTTCTTTTTTTAAATTAAAATCCATCACACAAAACACATTCTGGCAGTAAATTTGGACCCATTAAAAAAAAAAGTTAAAAAAATTAAAATGTCCACGTTTATCTTTGTAAATTTGAAAAGCTTTTTTGAAATAAGAGCAAAAGAACAAAATGCTTGAATTTTCTTCAAAGAATGAAAAACTATAACCTCAATAATAAATTACCTTACATGATATATACAAAACAAAACAAACAACTAAGAAAACATACCAATCATTTCCCATTTAACCAACTGACCTTAAAACAAGAATAAAAGGATTTTAAAACAGAAAAAAGACAAAAAACTTTCATCATATATGAAATAACTTATAAGATGATCAGGTATTTCTGAAGGTCAGCAACAAAGACATTTTTATTCAAACATTATGTAGACATTGTCCCCATTAATTTTTTAAATCATTAACCAGCAGTTCTACTGCACTAAATGACTTCTACTCATCATAAACTATTTTTAAAATTAACACCTCCACTATAATCATTCATTTTAAAACATTTTGATATTAGAACAAAATATTACATGATGAAATTACCCTCATGGATGATTCTGATTGAGTGATGATTACACACATAAAGAAAGTCACTTCCAAAATACCACAGAACTGTTGTATTTAGCATTAAGTTTACAGTAACAATCTATAAATGGTGCTGTAAATCCACAGAAAAGTTTACATTTCATAAAATTTTAATGAAAAGCAGTATTGTAGTAATCCTACAGATTATCCTGTTGTCTTTTGATACAGTAGAGAAGATGAAATTGTGCCTCTTTGTTACGAACCCGTTTGGGTCAGCAACACATAAAAATACAATTTTAGTTGGAATAATGCTGAAGGAAGTAAATTAAACTATAACGCAAGATAATTTTATACAGAAAGGAAATTTATTATAACACACAAAAATATTCAGCAAAAACACAGGAATAAGGTGACAGAACTATAATATACTGGACACTAGAACAGGTTCAACTTTGTACTAGTTTCATACAATATTCACTGGAAAATAAGAGGTGAGTCTAACGAGGAAGATATTTGGAGGAAGTTTAGGCGGAATGGAAAAGGGTCATTCAACTCGGCTAAAGATTATATATATATATATATATATATATATATATATATATATAGCTATACACAGCTAGGGTTTGGTCAGAGTGATTAACAAAACAATCTTTACCTTTCACAGCAGCACGTGGTGTATTCACTGGATGCTGAGGAAGGTCTTCATGTGGAGAATTTTGGCTGATAGCTTGATGGAAAGTTTTTTCAATGTCTTGAAGGAATAGCCAGCCAGCCGGTGAGAGGTCACACCTGGCCTGTAGCCCAACAACTCTCTCATTTTTCTACTATTTCTTCCCTTTTATATAGAAACTGGGGCCTATATTCATTGGCCCTCTCTTTCTCTGGTCTTTTTCTTCTTTTCCCTGTAACCATAGTTACCAGGCTATTTAATCTCTTTTTAGGAAGGGTAGAACCTGACCCAGTGACCTAATTCATACTACTCTTCTTTTCTGGAGTGGCAGAACCCTGACCGAATGACCCGTTACTACTACTGTTACTAAGGTGACTATTTTAGTCATGACCCAAGGCTTTTTTAAAATTCCCCCCTTTAGAGTAAAAGTTTTGAATTACAAATGAAAAACTTTTATAGGAAAATTTAGTTAAGTTTACACACAAAATATTTCTTTTTAGGCAATCTGTCCTAACACAAGTTTGTAAAACAATAATTTCGATTTGTAGCAGAATTATACTACCACAATTTGTCATATTATACTCTAGATAATGCGTCTGCAAAACATTGTTCTTTCCTTTAATATGTTTTATTATAATGTTGTATTCTTGTAGAAGACTCCATCTTGTCAGTCTCTGGTTTAAGTTTTCCATCCTTTGAAGAAAAGTTAGTGGATTATGGTTGGTAAAGACCAAAGCAGGATACATAGTGACACTGAGATAGAAGTCGAAGTGTTGTAGCATTGTTAACACTGATAAACACTCCTTTTCAATGGTAGAGTAATTCTTTTGATGGGTGTTTAACTTTTTGGAGAAGTATCCAATTGCTCTGTCTATACCTTCATCATCATCTTGGGTTAAGATACCACCCATTCCGACATCACTGGCATCAATTTGTAACTTGAATTGTCTTGTGAAATCTGGTGTTGCAAGAGCTGGGCCCTCCATGAGTGTCGATTTAATTTTGTTGAAAGCTGCATCACAGGTCTCACTCCGTTTGTATTTTTACATCCTTTCTAAAGAGATCCCTGAGAGGACTTGCTATTGATGAGAAATTCTTACAAAATTTTTGGTAGAAACCTGCCATACCAAGAAATCTTATTAATTGTTTTTTGTTGGTTGGAATAGGATACTCTAGGATAGCATCCACATTTGCGGTGATAGGCTTAACTTGTCATTGACCAACAGTATGGCCCAAATAATTCAATTTTGCATGACAAAATTCACTTTTGTTTAGGTTCATACATAGGTTTGCTTCTTCTAGTTTAAGGAAGAGTTGTTTTATGATGCGTAAATGTTCATTCCAAGTCATACTGTACACAATTACATTATATATGTAGACATCACATCCTTGGATGTCATGTAGAAAGGAATGCATTATCCTTTGAAATGTTGCTGGTGCATTTTTCATTCTGAACTGCATAACCTTGTATTGGTATAGTCTGTCAGGAGTCATGAAAGCTGAAATTTCTTTGGTGTTGTCAGTTAAAGTTTACCTTTCATCAAATCGAATTTACTGATGTATTTTGACTTGCCAACTTTGTCAATATAATCATCAATTCTAGGAATTGGATATGAGTTACTTTTGGTTACAGCATTTACTTTCCGGAAGTCTGTAACAAATCTGTAGGTGCCATTGGATTTTGGTACCAGAATACAAGGTGAACTCCACTGACTGTTGCTTGGTTCAATGATGTCATTCTCCAGTATATACTTCACCTCTGCCCTCAACTGTTGAAGTTTGATGGGATTTACTCTATAGAAATGCTGCTTGATAGGTTTTTTGTCTCCAACTACGACATCATGCACTGCAAATGTAGTTTTACTAGGAACATCAGGAAAAAGATTTTTGAAATCACTGACCAAACCATGTATTTCTTTTTTATTTTCATTTGACAAATGTTCAAATTTTACATTCAAGTTAGCCAGTATTTCCGAGTTCTTTAAATGACTACTTTGATCAATTTTCCCCCTCCCTGACAACTGTATCATCGTTATCTAAATCATGTTCAGATGAATTTATTTTAGTAATGTTAGTTACTGTTGTGACTGGCTTAACCATATCTTTTTTATTTCTGTCAATGTAACTTTTTAACATATTAATGTGGCAAACTCTTTTCTGTTTCCTTTGATCTGGGGTGTGGATGATATAATTTAAATTGTTTATTTTCTTTTCTATTTCATACAGACCAAAATATCTTGCTTGTAGGGGATTATGTGAAATTGGCAAAAATATTACAACTTTGTCACCACTTTCAAATTTTCAAGTCTTACTATTTTTATCATATCCAGACTTCATTCTTACTTGGGAGTTTTTTAAATTTTCTTGTGCTATTTTTAAAGCCCTGTGTAATTTCTCTTCAAAATTCAATACATAATCTAAGAGGTACATTTGATTTTCCTCTGTTAACCATTTTTCTTTTAAAAGTCTTAGGGGTTTCCTCACAGTATGTCTGAACACAAGTTCAAAAGGACTAAACCCAAGAGAGTCTTGTACAGCTTCTCTAGCCGCAAACAGAACAAAATGAATGCCTCCGTCCCAATCTCTTTTATATTGATAACAAAATTTTCTCATCCTGGACTTTAGGGTTTGATGAAAATGCTCAAGAGCTCCCTGCGATTTGGGATGCTAAACACTGAATTTGTGCTGTTTAATATCCATTTCATTCATTACTTGTTGAAATAAACCAGACATAAAGTTTGTGCCTTGGTCTGATTGAATGGCTGAGGGAATCCCAACTAAACAGAAACACTTAGTTAAAGCCTTAACTATAGTTCTAGTCTTAATATTTCTTAAAGGGACAGCTTTTGAAAACGAGTCGATGTACACATAATTGTTAGCAAATATTGATTTCCTATTTTTGTTTTAGGAAATGTACCAACACAATCCACCAGTACTCTACTAAAAAGGTTCTTCAAATGCTGGAATATGTTTGAGGGGTGCAGGCAGAATCCTTTGATTAGGTTTTCCGATAATCTGGCATGTGTGACATGAGTTACAAAAATTTACAACATCATACTTAAGTTTCGTCCAGAAAAAGTGGTTTAAAATTTTCTCATAGGTTTTACTTATGGAGGTATCACGTGCCATTTTTAGTATTTCTTGTCTATAAATTTTTTTAAATTTTTTATCTTCCATTTTTCATCTACTTTAGCATCCAGTGGGTGCAATTTTCTCATTAAAATGCCATCATTCATATAAAGACACTCCCTAACTTTCTTTGCTTCTTCTTTAGGTAGAGCGCTGTTTTACAGAAGACAAATTTCTGGGTCTTTTCTTTGTTCTATTAAAATTTGGTCTTTGTTTAATTTCTGGAGTGACAGAAATCTGACCAAATGACCCGTTACTACTACTGTTACTAAGGTGACTATTTTAGTCATGACCCAAGACTTTTGGGGCAAAAAAACGCTTCTAACTTCCTCGTTACACTCTTGAAATCATCAATATTTTCCTGGAAGGGATTCTGTATATGCATTAATTACAAGTCTCCTTGCAATACACAGCAAATTTTCAGAAATTGATCATGTGACTATAGCAGGTAGATCACCAGTATTCTTTCTACAAACTGCCCTCAATGAGAACCAAGCAAAATGTGACCATACCTACTGAATACATGTTTTTAAAGATATTGCATGGATGTCAATAAAATGTCAATTAAATGAGAATCTTCATAAATTTTGCTGGCTCTGAATACATTCAAATTTTGAAAATCAGGAGAATTTGGAAAGAAACATTGTTAATCTCCCACACACAAAAAAGAGATACTCTGCTTTATCTTTCATTTGTTACTGGATATTGAGAAAGAAGTACTTTTAATAAAAATGGTAACAAAACAGTTTGGTATTAAGATTAACTATTCACTTATCATTAGACAGTGAATGATCATTCTGGCAAGTCTATCATCAGAATTTATTTAAAGACAGGGAGAACAGTCCCCTGACCTCAGTGAGGCAAAATAAGTTAAAACTGACTTATATCCCTGAAAACATAAATCCAAAGAGGAAGGAAAAGGGAAAAAAAACCTTAAAAGGAAGCCAAAAACATCATGGCCCAACAAACAAGACAATATTTTAAAAATTAAAATTTTACATTTCTAATAAGCAATTAACCTGGAAAAATGTTTAAAAAAAAAATTGAAGCATATTTAAAAATTGTTTGCATCAAGTAGACACAGCAGCTGCATTATCTTAAGAAAGAGGATGTACAAATTGGTAAGTGCAGCATATAATCTGCATGAATTTAGAAGAAAAAGAAACTATTCTGCAAATTTCAAACTGAATTTTTCATCTTTGGTAAATGTTCAATAACTTAATAGCAATGAAGATATAAAGAGAATTTCCATTATGAAATTCAAATATGATATATCCAATGCAAAAGTGCAGAATTAAGTGATTGGTTATAGAACTGAAAGATTATAAATAACAAATCATTAAATAATGAAGACAGCTTAAGCGCAACATCAAAAACATCCAGTCTTTTTCAAATAAGATAATCAAGTGGAAAAGCATGCAGCATTTTTTTTTAAATCTAAGGAAAAGTCAGCCAAAAAATGCAATACAAAAGGTGTACAAACTAAGGTGAATACCAAATATTGGATCATGTGGACTATGGTGATGATAAACTGAAATGTCAAAAAATTAGATACAGCTACTGAATATCATGTGGGTTCTCCTTTTCCCTGAATAATAGTGACTACACAACATGACATGGAATCTTTGGGGATACTGGAATACTCAATCTAGGGATTTTTTTTTTTAATCATATCACCCCAAGCAAGGCGGTAACGCCACTGATCCACAGGGGGCTACGTAAGAGTAAGAAGATTGGAAAAGAGAAAACCAGAAACCACATCTTAAACAGGGAACAAGGGATGAGCCTCTTCACCTGTTCAATAGACGTAGGTGGAGTGTAAACTGGGCAATAGTTTAGTCTATCTACTCCAATTGGAAAAGAAAAAAAGAGTAAAAAGGTTGGAAAAGAGAAAACCGGAAACCACATCCTAAACAGGGAACAAGAGATGAGCCTCTACACCTGTTCAAATGACATACTTTTAAATGTTATCAAATAAAATCAAAGATTAAAAAAATACTCACACAAATATGAACTTAATTTATTTTAATGCTTCTATTCAACTATTTGTGCAGCTTATTTAGTGTGAAACCTGTGCCTGCTGTTTTTTTTCGTGAGTTCTTCAAAGTGATAACCAGACCCATATTTGTTCTTCAGTTGAGTGTAGTTTTTCTGCCTTCTTAATTTTTATGTTATTTAGGTTCTGAGAAGCCTAATTCATGTAAATAAGAAGTAGAAATGTGTAATAACTAATGCGGGATATTCCTTTTGTATTAAAATCCAAAATGTATCAATAGGTACAGTCAAATGTTTTATTTTGAGCCCTAAAAAAGTAATTATACTTTTAAAAAGTGAATATTATAATAAAATATTTAAAATAACATAATCAAAAAATAGGAAAAAGAATTATTTAAAAAAGTTTAATACTTATCCATTTACAAGTGGGCCTGTGCCATCAAAAATAACAGCAAAATATTTATGTCAGTATGCCATCTAAAATGACAGCAGCATATATATTGATCTACCGGTAAATTTTCGTTGTAAGTCCCGACGCCTCTCCCCCTCAAACCTATCCAAGATAGCACTATCTCTGCGCAAATGTACATGCCGAACTCAAACCAACCGCTAGCTACTGAAAGAACTCACCTTTTTTTATCTAAATGTCCACAAAAAAACGAACCATATCTCACACTTCCTCCCTCCTGCAACTCTCACCAAGTCATGTAATTAACTGCAGAATGACGTACTGCACATTTGAACGAATTTTGGCAGATATTTTGTCAATTTTTCTTCTTTTACTGATACCTCCAGCAATGCACTTCCGGAAATTAAAGTTATGCACTATTGTATTTCTACACTTGTTACTCTCATAACAGGAAGTACATCACCAGAAGCTTCAGTAAAGGAAGAAAACTGACCAAAATTCGACAAAAAATTCTGCCAACATAGAACGTCATTCTGCAGTTAATTACACGAGTCCGCAAGAGAAAAAGTGCGAGATATAGTTCATTTTTTTTATGGACCTTCAAAGCAAAAAAGGCAAATTTCTTCAACAAGCAACCGCTGACTTGAGCCCAGCATACACACTTGCACAAAAATGCTATTTTGGATAAATTTGAAGAGGGAAAAGCCATCGGCACCTAAAACGAACATTTACCAATCTACCTACTATTGATTATCTTACATTAAGACATAAGAAAAAAAATAATCCAAATTCTTGAGCATGACAGGAGGAATATATATATATATATATATATATATATATATATATATATATATATGTGAAATAATTTGTTTGAACATTATTTCTCATCGATACTTGCACCTAAGTAGATATTCTGTTTTCAATTAAACAGCATTACATATCTACATCTACTGGCCCAACTATTCTAGGATAAATTCCTATTACAAAAGTGTGTGTCATTTGGCAGGATTCGAACCTGATACCCCTATCCACATAGGGGAAGCTACCATGTGATCTGGCATGTCTTAGACCTCTCAACCACGAATGACCTTCAGTCTAAACGAGGTTTTAATCAAGCCTATATAATCCTGCTGAATGACACACATTTTCATATGGAATTTAGTGAATGTTGCAATGCATCTTATACAAGCTGAATGGAGTTTGAATCTTGTGAGTGGGGGATTCAATGAGGTACCAGGAAGTCAGTGTTGCTGCTTCATATCACCTGTGCCCAATGAAACTTCCATTATCTTGCTGAAGCAAAATTTCAGTCTCCCCTAGGAAACATGGGGGGACATAAATAGGTGAAAGTTGTGTTCAAGAAGATCTGTTTATATTTTACATGTCAAGACAGACTCCAGTTTAACTAATAGTTACTGTTAGCTCCAACAGAAAATATCCTATACAATTACAAAACCACTATCAACTTTTATAACACATTACAGATTGATGTCATAGTATCCTGCAGCCTCCTCCAAACACTAACTATGCCTGATAGAACAAGAAAGCAGCCTTTATGAGATGACACTGCAGCAGTCTTACATGGGACAATAACAATCTTCTCTAGCTCAGGTAAAGTGCAGTAATTGATGCCATGGTATCAATAATAGCATACTGATTGGTAGACAACTATGAAACTCAATGGAAATGTACTTTATATTGTACAATGTTTTGACAAATGGACTGAGCTGTATCAATGTTGAATTGGAATATAATTTGATGCAATGTCTCCTTTTATGAAGTTGTTTCTATACTTGTCAGTCAATGTCAATTTTATTCCTACATGATCTCCAAGTACTCATAGTTTTCAAATGCTGCTCATGTCTATCCAAATTTCACATATCTCTTGTATCTCCTAGAGCAATTTCCACCTCAGAGATTGAATGCTCAACAATCATTCTTCAGTAAAACATGTTAAATCCTATTTTAATGTCCAATAGCTCTTATAGATACACTACCATTATCTATAGCATATACATACACCATCTGCCTGAGTCCATTTCTACAAAAGCAAAACAATCAAGTAAATTTCTGTCTTTAATTTTGGATTAATTTCGTGATTAATAGCCAATTTAGAGGCCTTTTGTTCCCTAATGCAAAATAAAGCTAAAAATTTACCCCAACTCGAATCCGTGAATTGTATACTGAATACCCATCAAGTTGGCGGATGGCTTGATGTGCATCACTTTCATATTCCATATGCTAAAAGGAGAAAATAAAATGCAAAAACAATATTTCTTCATAATACTTTCCACTAAAATTTTAATTTATTACAGAAGAAATAACATTTTATGATTATATATGAGTGTAATTACCTACACTTCTGCCATAACAACTGTACACAAAAATGCAGATAATTTTTTACTTTGCCTTGTAGATTGTTTGGCAAAATATTTTCAATTTTTATACTGTTGAACCATTATTAGGATCTAGCTTAAATTATTATTAAAGAAGCAAAGCAGATTTTGTTTTTTTGCAATAAAAATCATGCAGCATTACCTAATTTTTTCCTTTATCCACACATGTTAGCCTTCAACATAAGCAGAATTTGAAAATAGAAAACTCCTATTCTGATAATTTGATATTACAAAACTATGAATGTATTGATATGTTTTTATTAATATTAATAAATATCATATATATTCATATCACATTATATGAACATGACAATGGGATGAAAATCTTGATAAACAAAAAACAAACTATGCAACAAGATTTAATCTGAACCATTTACCAAGATCTGAAAATAAGTAAGTAAAAAAAATAATCCTAAATATTGAAAATAATAGGAAAAAATGCAAAATTAATATTCTTTATAACAAAAGACAAACTATATTAAATATAGATTGTGTAATGAAGTTTAAAATTTATATTTTTATTACTTTTGATTTGTTGCTTAAAAAATATGTAATGCCTTATTATGTTCAAATACATACTTTAAAGAATTTTGAAAAATTAATTTAATATTGTCTAATCCAGTTCTTTTATTTGTGAGATCTAAATACAAGATAATAGAAATTAACTATCTAGACTAAAGTATTTCAGCAAGTAAAGAAATTAAAATATAAACTAAACAAATACAAGTTTTATATGTCATCATTAAAATGGCTTTCAAAATTAAATGGAAAAAATCATTTATCAACTTACTACAAAAGCATAATTATTTATGATATCACATTCAGTAACTTTTCCATATTGCTCAAATAACATCTGTAATTGCTCTGGTTTTGTGTTGTGATTGACATTACCAATGAATATTTTGGTTGGCATTTTGCTGGAAAAAAGAAAGAAAGAAAAGAAAGTAGAGAGAAAAGAAAATAATTGAGCTAGATTTGATCAACTTGTGATTAAAAAATACAAATAACTTTCTTTTCAGTTATGGTATACAAGTTATTTAGTTTCATGTGAATTATCAACTTACATTAAATATAGGTGAGAGAAAAAAAAAGATTGCTGTTGAAGATATCTAGTTGCTAATGTTTACATAGACAACATAGTCAACTAGTATTTGTACCTAGCCTATCCCCATAATACAGTTATATTAAATGGAAAATAGTAGATTTTGTCAAGAAACAGTATAATTATTTGTGCTTATAATAATCACTTATCTAAGGAAGGTACAAAATCTTTATGAGATCAAAGGGTAGTACTTTTGTAGGGAAAAAATAATGTCAAATAAAATTTGCTTTTATGAAATGTAGTAGGACATCACCAGACACTTATCTACAGATGGTACAATCAGCAAAGCTTTGTGTGTTCAAAACATTTTATTCAATTAAAACTACTTTGTAAACTATATAGTCAAGGAGAAAAATATAAAAAGTAGATATAAGACTTTTTGTTGTATTATTAGTAATAATAATATTATTTTGAAAATTTAATTTAAATGGCATCATACTTTGATGGTAAAAAAAAAGAAAAGAAAATAAAGATGAATGAACTGATTTTGCTTAATTGATTTCATTTCTTACATTTTTAATATTCAAATATGTTAGGCAAGAAGGAGTTCACCTCTCCTCTGTCATCAAATGAGCTTATTGTTAGTGCACAGTAAAATTTTTGTTTTTTGTTTTGTTTTTGTTTTTTCAGTGGAAAATATGATCAGCAATTATTTATGGATTTTATAATTTCCTGGTTGTCTTGGAACATACCTGCTTTAGATATGAGATCCTTTTGTAATATCTTATATTTGAAGTTATTTGATAAATATTTACAATAGACAAAACATGAGGTAGAATGGGAGGGGGGAAACAAAACACTACCCAATTTCAAGAATGCATTTTATTCAGTATTCACTTTTAGAGGCTGTTTTGAGAGTAAAGCAAATAAAATAGTTAATTTAATAATTTATGAGATCATGCCAGCCAATAAGAAACAAAGTAAACCAAAAATAAATTTTTATCAGTTCTTTTCCACTTAATCATATAAAATTAAGACATATTTTAACAAACACACCATTTTTCTTTTAATAACCATCTACATTATCTTATTCATTTTGGTTGAATTCCCGAAAGTTTTCAAATATTCAAACTCCATATTTAATCAAAATATTGTGAAAGTTTGAAGCATTTCATAAACACAAGACATTTTAATGCTAAGAAGAAAAAATAAAAAATAACTTTTAATAGCTTGAAATGAACTGTTTGTTAAACATTCAATTTTGTGGAGGGAGCTCAATTTTAGCATATACCAAGAAATTGGGAATGCATACATGTGACTAAATATTTGTTAATTACCTAGGAGTTAGAAAATATATATGGCAGTTCACTTAAATATGTCTAAGGAATCAAATGAATATAATAAATTAAATTCTTTTTAGGGGAGGCACAAAAAATCATTTTCATGCTGCTTTAGTAGTAAGAGTGATGATTCATCTTTAAATTAGCTTCTATAAATGTTGCTATGTAAATGGAAAAAACTAGCAAAAAATTGTGCCCTGGCATTGACCTTTCTAGCAAATACAACCTTACTTTGAGAAAACAAAAATCAGTAGTAATTACAAATAATAGGATAAAGTATATAATTTACGTAATTTTAATCTAACTTCGGAGCCTGTCTATAAGGAAGCTGTAAAGTTTTATTTTTGTAACATGTCTAGTGTTTAACATGGTCATTACTATTGAAAATGATGGGAATAAACTCACTCACTCATGCTGAAAGTGCTGTTTGTTAAGAAAATACTAGAATGGTAAAAATGACATAAATCCTATTTTGATTTTTTTAATCATTTCAATCCAACCAAGGCAATAATGTCACTAAGATGGAAGGAGTTACTGGGAGTGAAAGAGAATGAGAAGACTTAAACAAGGAGAAAGGGTGAAAACAAAACTCATGAAGACAGAAGATAACAAATGATGCTGTCTTTAAATTTTTGAAGATTGTATGCGTCAAGAAAGCAAGAAACCAGAAAAGAGTTCTATAGGCAAGAAGTGCTAGAAAAGAAACTATTAGAATAGTGTGATGCTAACCTCGCAGTGATGCCGATGGTGTTGATACAACAGCTGGTCCTCGGGTTGACCCTTCCAACAGTGATCTCCCTTGCCCATGCTGTGAAATTTGATCTCAAACCAAGATGGATGCATGCATAATTGAGTAAGTGAAAATGGCACCAAAAATAAATTGAATGATGCCTGAATAAGTTGAAAAAAGTCTTTATGTACAAAAGGAAAATAGAGAAAAAACAATCACCAATTGTCTTCTTCTCAAACCCTGTTCCTATCAATCTGGCAATGGAATGGAAGTTTCGATCAATTTTCTCTAAGTAATAATTTGCAAAGCGTTTCTCTGTCTGTTATTAATTCAAGTTTTTGGTTGGCAATATCACTTCACCTCCAGTCGGAGTTTTGGGTTTGTGGCGATTTGAAATGACTTTGTTTCACTTCACACTAAAGCTTCATGGAAAATGCCGAAGAACTGTCTTTAAGTATGGTGGGTAAAGTCGGCAGCAGCGGCAATTGACTTCGACAGCCAATGAAATCACTCTCGCCCCCACCCTTGGGGCGGAGTCACTATACAACATCAGCTCTCTCTGTCTTCTTCTCTTTGATGCAGCGAATTGGGTAGAGCTATTTTCATGACGTTACTTCTTTCTATCTTCTTCCCCTTTGTTTAACCAATGAGAAAATTTTCTCATTACCAGTTTTGGGAGGGCTTTTATGCCTCTAATTCCTTTCTCAGGGAAATCCCAATTTAGTCATTCTCATAATTAATTGTCCTTTTCTCTCCATCAAGAAATCAACTTAGCCTTTGCACTTGTCTGAACTCTCTAATAAACTAAATTTCTCTCCTTTAGTTTATAACAACCTTTTTATCATTCCACAGATGTGTTTTGGCTTTGTATTTCACTGAGATAAAAAAAATTAGGGTTTTCTGTTTCTATTGTCATATGATATCAGAAACTGATAATATACCATGAGTGTCAGGAAAATATAAAAAAAAAAATCTTTATTCTTCAATTATTTATCTGTCTTACATGGCATTTTGTTGAGACTCATTTTATCACTTTGTTCCAAACCTTTGACTTCATTCAGCCAGCCACCCACGGAATCACAGCTGGGAAACTTTCTTTGTTTTTGGAAACAAAATTTTATTATCGCCTCTTTGTGTGTGGTGGAATCTTTGACTGGTAATATACCTTTCACTTGGATATCAGCTGGGTTGTTGAGAATAAAAAAAAAACTAAAAAAAAAATTTTCCCAGTCATCTGTGTTTTGCAGATAATATTATTGCTGTCAACAATGGCCATGTGACTCTGTGACATTATTAGCTTCACCATATCATAGATTTCATGAGTCATTTTATTTTTAGTTCATTGCAATCTTTTTTTGAAAAGATGAATCTTTTCCACACAAAAAAAATATTGTCTTTTTTTTCTGTTCATATTGGAACAAAATAAATTTTTCCTAATTGCTTCTTTTCGATGTGTCATAATTAATAATAATAAAACTAACAAAATTTCTTTCGTTCAATCTGTAATAATTAATAATAATAACACTAACATAAATTTTTCCATTTGATCTGTAATAATAATAAATAATAATAATAAAACTAACAAATTTTCCATTTGATCTGTAATAATTAATAATAAAAAAAACTAACATAATTTCCTCCATTTCTGCCATGCTAAAATATTGTCACAATAGAACTTATGGTAACATCTGGCTATTTCATTAGTAAAACGATGAAACCTGTGTGAATAACATTTTAGCTGTCATTACTTTAAGATAATGACACATTTGAATAAAGAATTAAATTGAAGATTCAAAGTCAAAATTAGTCTTTCATATAAGTTATACTTAAGTTGAATTTGAAATCTCTTCCAGAATTACTGTGACTTTTAACACAACATCATTTTCAAAATGACTGGTGTATGATAACTGAACTTACTTTAGACATGCAAACAGTATTTACAGATGTTATGGTTTGCTATCTAATTAAGAAATTAATTACAGAAAAAAGGTAAAGCAAACCCCAATTTCAGACAATATGGAAAAAAAACCAAAGATTATGCCCAGCTGATATTTCATAAATAATGAATTATTCTTCTTTGATCATGTGCAAAAAAAATGAAGCTGCTACTTTATTTCACTGAGAAAATGGAAGAAAGGAAGATAGAAGATCATGAAAAGTTGTCAATTTCAAATCTTTTCATTTCTACCCCCTTATTTATGATTATTATTGCAATATTTTGTTAAAGTTGTTAAGCTGAAATATTTAATGATATGATAGGGAATTTCTACAGATATTTAATAATCATAGAACTCACCATAAGCTTAAGAATTCATCAGAAAACTCACATAGGAAAATGGAAAATTGTGAAATTTTGATGTTTATTTCTAGCCAATAATAACTATTGTAAAAGTCCACAGGCTGGTGTATCAAATTGAAAGTATGAGAAAAAATATTTTTGTGATTTTGATTTTAGATATTACCAAATAATTAGCAGATTTGCTATTTCTCATTCCCAAATGATCGGTGCTTTTATTTCATCTATTTTAAAATAAAATCCAATATATTATGTACCCAAAATAATAAGTTCAACTGAATTAGTACAAGAATCAAGGATGTAATTGTGAAAGGTTTTTACTGTACCTAGGACATTAGCATTAGTCTCACACTGAATAAAAATTGTAAGAATGAGTGATAAAGTCAGAGAATTTTAATTCCCAGTAAAAATAAATTTATACAAAGGAATGAAGATATACTTACCCAAATTTCTTCTCAGGGGTTTTCTTATTAGCATTTTCACTTTTCTTGCCATGAGATAACTGCAAAATGAAGAAAAAAGAAACATAAGTGGCAGGAGACAATGTAGCCAAAGTGGACTTGAAAAATTATTTTCATGAAAAAATAAAACCTTTTACATGCTGAAGACCTTTTAAAGGTTGAGTTAATATAAAAACAAGTAATTTTAAAAAATTCCTGAAGCAGCAATTTTTTTTCAATTTCACAGTCTAAATTCAGAATAGAAATTAAGGGGAAATGTGCAAAACTGTTTATTTTGGAGAAATTAACTATTTTCCTTCTGATCACAGAGACTGTCACTCTATTCTAGAATTAAATTTATAATACCCACAAATTTTGATTCTAATTTATTATTTATGGCATCTTTTTCATTCAATCATCTCTAAATATTTAAGAGAAAAATTCTTAAAACACATCAAATATATATAATAAAGAAAACCAACCAAAAGCACCTTTCATTCAAATTTATGAGCAGAAAGAGAAAAAGCTTAGTATTTTTAAATATTGAAGATTATAAACAAACAATTTCTGTATAATAATAACCCAGAGTCAGATACAGTATAACCCGGATATAAGAGAAACCTGATATAAGAGAGATTTCCTCTGGTCCCAAATTAGAGCCTGTGATAATGTATATAAAATAGACCAAGCCCGGATATAAGATAACTTTTATCCGGTCCTGACAACTCTCTTATATCAGGGTTACACCATATATATATATATATATATATATATATATATATATAATCTTTAAGAATGTAGATGTCTGGGAACCACTAAAGTACATAAGAGAAACATTTTTTTAAAAATGCTATTGAAAAATTTCTAACAATAATTCTTCAATGTTTTAGCATCGTGCAGACGGCATGACAAGTCAGAATGCATACACATAAGAATTACTAGATTTCTCAAAGCGGAAGAAAAGGAAAAAGGAAAAAACAGTGACAAAATGAGCAAATAAAAATGTATAAAAATAAACAATTCTGAAAGATTCTGAGTTTCAAATACTTTATTTGATACTTGATGTTAGAATCTGGTGTGGCATGACCCCATTCATTTTTAACAACCTTTAATACCAGATAGGAAGTGTGTCTTCACAAACAATGTCATCTTTCCAAGAAAACAGGTAGAGTCTGAAAAACAAAATGAAAACACCATTTAAATGACAAGTAAAAGAAAGTTGGGTTAAAAATTAAATTTAAAAGTTGGGTCAACATAAAACTTATTTCATAGTTTATTATGTTGAACTTCATTAAAATGAATCATTTTCAGTATTTCTGATCATGTCTTAATGAAACCTATAAACATTTCTCTGAATGAATAATAGATTGAAGCAGCTTGGTCAGCTAATATAGAATTTAAAAATATATGAGAGAGAGAGAGAGAGAGAGAGAGAGAGAGAGGAATGAGCAAAAAGGAAATTGTGGTTGAATAAGAACAAGAAAAATCTGTACACAATTGTTATTTTGATAACTCAAAATGGAAAAGTCATAAAATTAATTTAAAAGAGAAACAAGATATGTTTGATAGGAAGTAGTCAGTTTCAACATGATCAGAATAAAATAAATCAGCTGAAAAAAAGAAAACAGAAAGAAAGAGAAGTTAAAGAAATTAAAAGGCTGCCCTGGGGCAACACAACCAACACAAAAAGGCTATAAAAAAGAATATATCAAGAGAAACAAGGGAAATCCATCAAGTACACATTCTCTGGAGACTAGTAAACATTTTAAGCAAGTAGAAAGTCTTAGAATATGCACAAACTACATAATATTTTTGGACTTAGAAAAACAAAAACAACATCAAGAGTAAAGAAGAGGAAAACTAAAAGAGAAACAAAATGTAACCAGTGAGGAAAAAAATCCATTAGACATTGAATGTCTGGGGAAAACAACTATATGACGCAATTTCACTTTAACATAAATAGATCACAGTAGTAAAAATCACGCATAATAACATGTTGGCACATAAATCTTTTATAGATATTATTAATATTAATAAATATACATATCCTTCATTCCTATGATTCAAAGTTTCATGCAAAATGCATCTTCAGGTACTGAGTATTGACTGATTATCACATAATTCAAATTTTAATAAAAATATTAGGTTAATAACAAAATTCTGGTGTAGTTAAATATTATATGAGAATTACAGTTTATTATTTCCAAAAAATATATTGGACATTTAAAATAAATGAGATTTGTGTATATATATATATATATATATATATATATGTTATGGAAAGTCCCGAAGATTAACAAAATGGTTTTAATAATCAACATATTTATTTGTTTGAACATTATTTTTAATCAATACTCATATTGATGGCTTCCTCTATGTTGTTAGGGATCACAGGTTTGAATCTTGCCAAATGACACACATTTTTGTAACAAAATTTATTGTAAATAATCAGGCCAGTAAAAATAAATATATAAATATACTGTTTGATTAAAAACAGAGTATCTACTCAAATACAGGTATCGATTAAATATAATGTTCAAACAAATAAATTAAACACAGACAGACAGACAGACACACACACACACACACACACACACATATATATATATATGTATGCATATATATGTATATATTTTTAAAGACCCAGTAATCTCCCTTTATGCGTAATATAAAAAATTAATATTCACAACTCTAAAATAATATTTTATTTTTTACACACACACACACACACACACACACACACACACACACACATATATATAAACATATATTGTTAAATATAGCAGACAATGGATATCTATTATGCTTAATCATGAGCCATTCTAAACATTGTATTTTGGCTTTAATTTCTGGTGAAAATAAAGACAAAAACTATCCAACATTTGGATATTGTTTTATTACACTGGTTCTAAGCTTTCGGCTCACATGAGCCATATTCAGAGTGGTTTCAGGGTCGTTAACATAAAGACATTAACCATCAAAGATGATTCTTTTTTTTGTGTTGACATAAAACATTGCTATGTAGTGATAACAGTCACTGAGACTTATTACTTAAAAACTTATTACTGCAATGCTGAAACAGGATCTTATAAACTTCAAAAGATTATAGGTGACTATCAACCTGGCTACCTTTATAGAAATGTAAAGGTCCATAAAAAAGCTCATCCCCTCCAACCTATCATTTCACAAATATCCACAACAATATATAACCTTTCCAAAACCCGTAACAAATTGATTACTCCTTACCTTCCAAGTAAATATAATACGGTAACTCCACAAATGAATTTATACAAATCCTCAATTCTGTAAAACCAAACAAGCAAATAATCACATCTTTGGATGTACAAAACTTATTCACTAATGTTCCTGTCCAAAAAATAATTGACTTCATTATCCATGATGTATATCATCATATTACTCTCCCACCAATCAATATTAAACCCACTATTTAAAAAAAAATATTATTAGCATGCACCACTCAAGTACCTTTTCATGACTCCCTAGGTAATATTTATACTCAAATAGATGGTATTGCGATGGAATCTCCTTTAGGTCCTCTCTTGTCTAATTATTATATGGCGCATTTAGCAAATAAAATACTTAATGACACTAATAAACCTTCTATATATATATAAGATACATAAATGACATTTTCATTTTAGCTAAAAATATTGATCAAATTACACAACTTAAAAATAAATTTGAAAGTTACTCTATCCTCAAATTTACATTAGAAGTTAATATTAATAATAAAATTCCATTCCCTGATGTATTTATTGGTTCCCACACGCATAGATTTACTACTTCTCTATATAGGAAACCAACTTGCATAAACTCATGTCTTCTTAATTATAATAGTGAATGCCCCCAACAATATAAGTTAGCTGTTATAAAAAACTTAATTCAATGCACACAAATGATATCTTCTTTCAAAGCCATATTCTATAAAGAATTACACAACATTAAACAAACACTTGTTAATGAGGGATTTCCAAACTCCATCATTGATCAATAAATTAAAATGTATCTCGATAAATTTAATAATACCTCTAACAATGTTGATAATAATATCATACATCAAAATAAGCATAACACTATTAACTTATACTATTGCAATCAAATGCATGATAATTACAAACATGATGAAACAACACTCAAAAACATAATAGGTAGAAATGTTAAACTAATTAATAATAATAAACAAATTAAGCTCATCATATATAAAAAATTTAAAACAATTAACCTCATAGTCTCTAATAACCCTACAACCACACAACTAAATCCTATACAGAAAACCAATGTAGTATATCAATTTAAATGCCCATTTAGAGATTATATCTCTGATACTAATAATAAACTCACTACACATATTGATTTTACTACAACCATGCTCTCCCATAGATTTACCTGTCATCTTTCTGATCATAGTTCAATTAAACAACATTTCTTAGCAAAACATAGCCATGTGCATAATGTTAGACTGATATTAGTTGGTAACACAATAATACTCACACATACACACAGTAAAAAGAACCTTCAGATATTAGAGGCCATTGATATTAAATCAAAACAACCCATACTCAATAAAATCACATTTCAATCTAATCACAACACATTGTATTTAGACATATAGTTCTGTTGTTAACATGGTCTCTCATATGGTGTGATGTCATAGAACTACATTACTAATTAACAACCTGTGTTTGCTATTTGGTGACTGTTATGATTGCATAAAAATGTTTTATGTCAACACAAAAATAAATCATCTTTGATGGGTGAGGTCTTAATGCTAACGTCCCTGAAACCACTCTGAAGATGGCTTGTGAGCTGAAAGCGTGGAACCTGCATAATAAAACAATATCCAAATGTTTGACAATTTTTGTCTTTATTTCCACTAGAAATTAAAGGCAAAATTCGATGTTTAGAACGGCTCATGATTAAGTATCATAGACATTCATTGCTTGTGATATTTAATAATACATGTTTAGATAATTATCTGCTGCCTCAATACACTAAATACACACACACACACACACACACACACACACACTACAGGCCATAATTATAAGACAACTCCAGTTTTTTTTTAAATTATGTATTTCGTACTATTTTTATCTTTGCTTTGACCAGTCAATAAGAAGAGACTAGCACGGGGAAGAGAGCACAAAAACTGGACACCAGAACAGTTCATTTGATGTACATGTTATTGCGCAGTATGAACAAAAGAACCATTCTATTTTCATTTAGAATTATCCACTTGGCAATAAATACTAAAAAATAGTATGAAATACATTTTTTTTCATTTCGAGGTGGCCTAATAATTATGGCTGGTAGTGTACACTTAATATATTATACAAAAAGCAAGTAATATTAACAGCAATAAATCTACACTTTAAACAAAATGCTCATGGCTTCTCAAACTTTTTTCTTCTAGATATACAAACACACACACACAAATGAATAAGAATGAAGAAAATAATTGCAACATTCAAAACATTAATTTAAAACAGTGCTCAATATAAAAATAGAGTAATGAATGTTTATTATTACTTTAGAACATGTGTAAACTACAAACTACTACAAAATTGTACACTTTGTTTCGATATTGAAAGAACAACGTCTCATCAGGTAGTTAATGATGAGACATTGTTCTTTCAATGTCAAAACAAAATGTGCAACTTTTGTATTAGTTTGTAGTTTGCACATGTTCTAAAGTAATAATTAATAATATATATATAAAAAAAAGTTAATTTAGAGTTATGAATATTAATTTTTTATATTAAGAATAAAGGGAGATTACTGGTTCTTTAAAAAAACATAATTTAAATTAAAAATTAATTTCTATCAATGTATTTCAGCAGATATTTATTTTTATGCCTTTATGTAACCATCAATTCATTTCTCTTATTTAATAAGATAGGGTTATTTAAGTGTTTTAAAAGAACTTATTTTTCAACAAGGCATAAATTAGTTATTGCCTTTCCCATTGTAAGATTTGACTTTAGCTATAATATTCCATGTGATAATAAATGCTTTGAGAGAGCAGTCCTGTTTATGTATTTTATATTGCCTAAAATCATTTGATAATGGTAGAAACAAAATTTTCAAGGATTTTCAGTGAAACCTGAATAAAAGTTGATATTGGTACCGGAATGTATGCTAGTTCAGTGTACAATAATGTCAATCATACTTTAATGTCAATCATACTCCCATTTAAGGGAGAGATCATATTGTTTTAGCAGTTGCATTTTTTTTTAAATATAAAATTTGTTGGACATGTGTCTATTTAATATAATATTGTTATGTTGGGATATAGCATTATCGATGTTACTATAGCTGATTTTAACATTATTTTGTAAAAATCTTTTGGTATTAGTGAATGATTAAAGTGCTTATGAATTAAATTTTGGAAAATGCTTCCAATATTCAGTTGAATATTACAATTAAAAGGTGGATTAAGGCATATTATGTTACGCCTATGATGTTTCTGTCTATTTTTACCTTTTTAGTTTTTTGCTAAATATTCTAAATTTACTTTATGGTTGCTTAGTTCTAAAGCTTTTTTATATTTTATTATTATCAAATATTCCTTATTACTGAGGTTAGTAGATAATCTAACTTGAACTGATTTATGTAAACTATCTAGAATATTATGAGAAGAGTTTAATTTTTTACTGATGTATTTATGGTTATATAGATCTTTGGTATATGATTTGTAACAATCAATATTCAAGTCCAAGATCACTTCAGCAATGATGGTAACTTGTGATCTTTGAAAAATATTATCAATTCCTTTCTCAATTGGTCTATATTTCTTGAACCTGTTTTATGGAGGAGAATTACACCATCATCTTTATAGAGTCCAGTACCCTTAATGTAAAAAATAAATCTTAGTTTCCACAATAATAAGATTCCAACAATTTCACATTTCCACGGAATCATGTGCTCTCATAGCAACATAATATAATATAATATAATATAATATAATATAATATATTTTCCATTTAGGTATTTCTTAGTGTGGATGCATTTAGTCATTATTTTTGTTCTTTCATTTAATAGTTCATCTGTCACGTGAACGTTCAAATAAAACACCATTACAAGAGCATTCTTAAAAAGAAAAATGGTAAAAGGTAAAATCAGTTATTAAGAAATCGCCTGAAGACACCACTCATGGTAGAAACCTGGGTAGCGAAATAACTCATTTAAAAATGGAAAATATTCAAAAGTTCTACAATATAATTGTATAGAACACTTTTTAATACAAATGTGTACTGATCTAACTCTATTAGGACCAAAAACTAAGTATTAAACAATATATATTAGGACTTTGAATAAGTTCTCACTGATTTTTCATGAACAGAAATGTTTTATTTACAAAAATTAGTAAGAAACATGTCACTAAAAGTATTGAACATTATTAGCCACTACTTTTTCCAATCTTTCTGGCAGCATTTGAATCCAATGTTGAAAAAAACAACACGTCTTTTGAGGCTAACCACAAGTCAAACCATTTAAGCATTTTCACATGTTTTGCAACATGTGGCCTAGCATTGTCATGCTGCAAAGTCGCTTGTATAGCAGCCATTTTTTCTTCAATGCTTGGCTTAAATGCATCAATTTTAGTCAATAGAAATTTCCTATGATGGTCTCGGTAGGTTTACTTTCAATGCTTCAACTTCAAATTTTTTTGGTGTACCAGAGCATTCTTTATCTTCAACATCAAAATCATTGTTTTTGAAGCATCTAAACCAATCTCCGCATGTTGTTTCCGACAGAGTATGGTTGCTATAAGTCTCAACAAGAATTCTAGGCACTTCAGCTGCAGATTTCTGTTTGGTTTGGTTTGTTTTACAGCATATCAATCTCAATGAGCTATTTGATGCCAACAAGATTTTTACAATAGATTTGTATGACTAGAATATATATTCTTTGTAAGAAATAAATTTGTAGATCAGCTTTCTTTGATGTATTTTTGTAAAGTGGTTTTTGTTGAGAGTCAGATACATTGCTGGTACATTTTTTTTTTTCAAAAATTGTATTGCTGACAACATTTTATTTTCCCTCAAAAATGTATTGCTGGTAATATTTTTTTCCTTCAAAAATATATTGCTGGAATTTTTACTATAAAAGTTTATTTTTATACTTTCATAGTGTTTTGACCCTAGTTTGTGGATAAACTATTTGCTCATAGCTGGGACACTAACAAGTGTTACCACCCCGGGTCAGAGTGAACCTTGGAACAACAGCAATTAAGAGGCAGTTCTGTGCTTCTCACAAAACTGCATCTGGTAGCAAGGCTGGATCCAGTTTATTGTCATACCCAGGACCTGCAGATTTCTTTTGAATAAAGTAGTGTAGTAAAATTCCCTGCAAATACACTTTCTTTGGCACAAATCCAACATGTTTAATGCTATGAAAAACAAATTTGTTTACACTTCAGTGAAATGACATATACTGAGTTTTAAGCTTGCTTATAGTACTTCCTTATAGATATTTTACTATATGAAACTATATGCATACAGTTCTGTGAACACCATCTGTTGGAAAACAGCAAGAACTTATTAAAGGTCCTTATATATATATATATATATATATATATATATATATATATATATATACATACACACACAAAAGTTTATAAAAGAATGGATTCTAGGATTCTTATATCTAATAAACGTAGTATTAAAATACCAACACTTTTATTGGATGCTTAAGAAGAAACGTAATCAAGCTAAGGAAAAAGAGACAGAGGACTTGTTCAAGTGAGCAACATTTAATATAATAAGAGGAGCATAGGAAAATGGCACACTGGCACTAACTAAAATAGCCATTTTTTTCTATTACCACACCCCATTCAAATTCAAAGAAACTATAAAATGATTAGTAATGATTAAAAACAAAGTTTTAAGCTTGCTTATAGTACTTCCTTATAAATGTTTTACTATATGAAACTATATGCATACAGTTCTGTGAACACCATCTGTTGGGTTTTAAGGTATTTTTTTAATGTTTGGTTATAGTGAGAAGGTTGAATTAGTCGGATTTTAATGAAAATTGTTGTTTTTAGTCTTTTTTATTTTAGAAAACTGAAAGATTTAGTCAGCCATTTATTACTGTACAATTTAAAATTGAAACTGAAATAATATAGTAAATTATTCTAAAGCTAAAAATACTATGACAACCCTAGCCTCCAAGCTAGGTAATCCTAAAATAATATTAAAAGCAAATGTAAATGGTAATTCTTAGCTAAAATATTATTTTTCTTAATGTTAAATTTCTCTAAGCTAAAGTACAAATCTGGATTGCAAGTGCCAGAATTTAGTCCTATGGTCCAATACTATATTAGATGAAAATTTGGAGAATTTTCTAGCACAATTCTAAAGTCTCATTCATTCACCCTAACAGACAGTTCGCATTTCTGCATACATTCAAGAATTAGTAAAAAGGTATGCACGCAAAATTGTCTGTGGAATGTAAAACCACTTTAACATACCTTTATGATGCTCGCTGGGGAATTCTGTGTCCTTCAGAAAGCTATCCTTGTTTACAGAAGGGGGCTTGGTGCAATCTGTCCACGATGACTCACTGGCACAATTTACGTAAAACAGTCGATCCTTCAAAAGCTGGCTGCATATTAGCATTCTGAAGCATTACAGCTGAATGAGGGGAAGCGACCCTAACATTTTTCATTTTGTCAAAATGAACCTGGCAACTGCTACTTGTTCAAGCTAAAGGAACATTTTCTTTTTTTCTCTTTTTTTAACATCTAAAAGCTTACCCCAGAAAAGAGATTGTGTCACTAAATCCAGAGCCATGAAAATTAAGATTAAAATAAATAAATAAATAAATAAAAGGGACAGGTTTGTTTTTGTACAAATAAAAACTGCTTTAGAATAATAACTATGAATATAAAAATGTGAAAATGATTTTTTTAACAGAATGAAAAAAAAAAAAAAAAAAAAAACAGGGTTTAAATTGCATTTTAAAAAATTAAAACATGGAAAATATTTGTTCAAGCATTTATTTTAGTTTTAATTCCAAGCTAAGAGATTGGGTTTGAGTTTGAGTTTTGTTTAATGGCATATCAACCTCTATGGGTTATTTAATGCCAAAAAGGTGGGGTTTTAAGGTATTTTTTTAATGTTCGGTTATAGTGAGAAGGTTGAATTAGTCAGATTTTATTGAAAATTGTTGTTTTTAGTCTTTTTTATTTTAGAAAACTGAAAATGACTTTTAGTTTTGTATTCAAAAATGTTTTGCTGAGAATAATTTTTTTCTTTCAAAAATGTGTTATGGTAATAATTTTTTCTTCAAAAATGTATTGTTGATAATATTTTTTCTTCAAAAATATATATATTTCTATAAAAGTCTATTTTCATGTATGTATTTCTATGAAAGTGTATTTTTATACTTTCATAGTGCTTTGACCCCAGTTTGGGGGTTAACTATTTGCCTATAGCTGGAACCCTAACAGGTGCTACCACTCCAAGTCAGAGTGAACCTGAGAACAACAGCAATTAAAAGGTGGTTCCATGCTCCTCACAACCTTCCAATCAGAGGCCTTTCTGCCAGATGCAGTTTACCATCATGCCCAGGACCAGCTAAGAGATTGGATTTAATATTTTTAATAAGTTAAACATTGATAAAATTGTCCATATTGACAAATTTATCAACACAACATAATTTTCTTTATTTAAAAAATACTCAAAAAATGCCAGTTCACTCTCAGTAAAACATGAGTAAAATATTATCAGCAGCTTTCTTTGTAAATTATTTTTTCTGAGAATTCTTAGTGAATAGAGTCACTGATGCAATGGTGTTGCTAATCCAAGAGAAATCCTCTGCAATGCCTATGCACAGAAACTTCATTTTATCCACCCTCTCCACACAAATCTCACTGATAACTAAATGGGCAGATGCTGTGGCATCCAAAAGTTCACCAGCAGCTCACAAGAAAAAAACTAAGTCTTTCTTGAAGTATTTACATTAGATTTAAGTCCAACCTAATAGATTAAATTTAATATTTCCAATGAGCAAAATACTTTGCTGTATTTCAAACTAAATTTAAATTGATTGGATTTTTTTTCCTGATTATCAATAACATTACTCATATCGAGAAATCTATCAACACAACATAATTCTCTTTTTTAAAGAAATAATATACTTTTCTGAAACATTATTTGATTTAAAGTTTGATTGATCTGAATTAGAATAAATATTATTTACTTTCTTTTAAAATATTGCAGAAAAGCATTTTTTTTTTACACAGAGGTGGGCGTTTTTATGAGGTGTTGGCATATTTACCAAGAACCTGATGCTTGAGAAATTTGTATAAGTGACATAAAATTGTATAAAAATTGCATGATGAATCCAATGTAAATGCCTTTCTAATATACATTTTTTAACTTCTCAGTAATCTTTAAAATTTTAAATATTTAAACATTCTAATATTTTATTGAATTTTAGGTGCTTTATAGCTTTACTTAATAAAAGGCTTCTTAAGGAAATATTAGAAAATTATCAATAAATTTAAATCTACTTTAGTTACTGCTCTTATTTGTTTTTTAATGTCATGTGTGGATGTCCATATTTACAAAAATCAGAACATATATACACAATAAAAAATTCATTATTCTTTCACTGTTTGCAGTAAGCATTTCCATTTATGATTAGTAAATACAGTTTAACAAAACAAAAACAAAATTTTAAAAGTTTATAAATTAATCTAATTAAAATAAAAAAACAGAAACAATTCTTGTAAAAATTTCTTATTCACAGAAAAATTTTTTTTTTGTAAGCCAATAGTATCCTTAATATATTATATTTATAAAAGCTTTTTTTAAATAAATAATGTCATAGTTTTATTCCATTTTTTTATTTTATGATTCAGAGCAAAGTTTCTATAAGTGGTGATCCTGTTTGACCAAAAAGTTTGATGATTTAAATTCTTGGAGGACTTGTCCTTATAACTAATATAAACATCAAGTACTACAAAATAAAATTGAATAAGTTGTAAGGGTGGATAACAGATGTAGAAAAATATTTTTACCAACATTTTCTAAAAAAATAAATGTTTAAAAAATAATTTCCTGAAAGTTTCAGTGAAATCTAATATCATCTGATATTTGTAAAAATATTTAAATCATTTGTTTTTCACTGTATAAAAAACAAAAGAAAAAAAAACACTGAAGTTTCCTGTAGAAAGTTATGTTGCCAGAAAAACAAAATCTTTACATAAAAAACTATTTCATGACCTCTCTCTTAATATTAACAAAGATTTTGAGAATATAACTTTGTTTTTATTAAGTTTTTCATCATGTATGCTAATTTTGTTTTAGAAAAACTTATATATATATGAAACACAAAAGAAAAATGAAGAAAACATATTGCCAATAAATTTCATTTCTGGCAAAATAAAATTTTGAATAAGAATTCCAATGGAAGCCAAACTAAAAAGGTGAGTAAGAGATTAAGTAAAAAAAAATGAGCCAAAAAGTCAAATTCCCAATTTTTGCTGAAGTAGAATTTTGACAGTAATTACATTTAAATTCAACTAAATAATTATAAAAACAGAACATAAAGTATTAAAAAAAGAGGAAAAATAATTGAACAGTATGTGAAATTGCACTAACATAAACAAGGCATTAACAAGATGATAGGATGTTTCTGAAAGAGGACAACAACAACAAATGTCTAAACCAGAAATGAAATATTTAAAATAAAAGATTTTTTATTCAAAAGTTATACAAGTATTTAGCTTATTAAATTTTTAAAATTATCCACCAACATTGGTTTCTACACTATTTCTATTCATCACGAACCATCTGTAAATAAAAGGGTATCAAATCTTCTAATTCCATTTGTGTCAGTTGCTCCCAGTTTTAATTTATTTTAGTATTTTATTTCCAGAAACTAAATGCAGAATAGGTCCTAAACAATAAGGTCATTATAATTTCAACATCAAGAATTTTGCTTTAATAAAGTACAAAACCTAAATCAATTTGCAAAATTATGAAGAGAAAAATGAAAATAGATTTTGAAAGTATTTTTGCACTTCAAAATTTCTAGATGAAAATACTGAAGGTGCAATAATGAGAACATTTTTTACTATTTACATAATTTGGACTATTGTCCTTATCTTTGTTGCCATTTCCATGACATTTTGGCTGTTGTACACTTCGGCCTTCTTCAGGTGGTAAGAATTTCAAACCAAACCCTTTATTGTGATCACTGGGGTATATCATTCTTATTCCTTGTGCAAAGCCACTTCTGGTAGTCATGAGTTATCTCCCTTTAACCCGACGTTCTAAGTTATTTGTTCACCACTGTTGTAGCCTGGGTCAAGTCACTGGAACTAACCAGTACGGAAGAATAAAAGCAGAATGTAAGCAGTGAAGAGGAGTTGATGTACAGATAAATAAAAGCAGCTTCATAAAAATATCAAAATAATTCAAGTATATAGTGCCTCATGGTCAAAAGAGAAAACGAGAGACATTTGGCTTTACATATTTTAATAAATGTCAATGGCAAATACAGTGTCCACCAAAGGTAGATGAAGAGTAATAACAGAGGTCATGATGTACAGCAGGATAAACTCGTCTATAGAATGGCCAAGTTTGCAAAGTGGAGAGAGAAAAAAAAGATTGACAAATAGTGCAATTTGAATACTGCATGGATGCATAAACACAGGAAGATGGTTGTATTTCACAATATTGACAGAATAGAAGTGGATAAGAGACTGAAAATGACAGGTATGTATAGCTTAGGAAATTAAGAGAGACTGAAGAAAGAAAATCTTAGAGATATTTTGTATGTGAAAACTTTATGGAATTGGATTATCATTCATTAGTATAAGTGTTAGTTAAAATGATAAAGCATTGAAGAAGCAGCATATTGCATGATTATAAAAGAAAATGTAAACACCTGTTATTTTCTCCACATCTCCAACATGCTACTCTTATTATCACATGGATTTCAGTAAAGAGTTTTTTGTTTTTTTTTCAAATACTGGACAAGAGAGGAGACAGAGAAAGCAAAAGAGAAAAGTTGAGAATAGAAAGGTAAAAGACAAGTGGAATAATAGAGAAAGGGAAAGAAAAACTGAAAGGAAATATAGAGAAAACTGAAAAAGCACAAGAAAAAAATATTCATACATGCATATAAAAAAGATATACCTACCACTCTTGGATAAAATGAAACTTATAATGTATTTTAGGGGTAAGTTTGAAATCTATTTTTAAAAAAAATGAGAAAAAAAATGTAACTTTCTTTCTAAACTCCTGAAAATGCTCATGAGCTGCAAGTTTGATTTCATTATGCATATGAAGCCATGCACAATGTTCTTGAGATAAAATATGTTACAAGTTGATTTGTACAGAGAAACAAAATAGCAATAACATCAACATCAACTGAAAAATGTTGTTAAAACAAGGTTTTACTCCTCCACTATTTTCAGTTATTTTAAAACATTTTGATATTAGAACGAAATATTAAATGATGAAATTATCCTCATGGAGGATTCTGATCAAGTGATGATTACACACATATACATAAAGAAGGTTCCCAAGATTACTTCCAAAATACCACAGAACTGTTGTATCTAGCATTAAGTTTATAGTAACAATATATAAATGGTGCTGTAAATTTACAGAAAATTTTACATTTCATAAAATTTTAATGAAAAGTAGTATTGTAGTAATCCTACAGATTATCCTGTTGTCTTTTGATACAGTAGAAAGAAGATAAAAATTGTGTCTCTTGAAATCATCAATATTTTCCTGGAAGGGATTCTGTATATGAATTCATTACAAGTCTTCTTGCAATACATAGTAATAGTGTCCTTTCAGAAATTGATCATGTGACTATAGCAAGGAGATAACAATCCCACAAGTTTTCTTTTTACAAACTATCTTCAATTAGAACCATGTGAAAACTGACCAAACACTTGTTAAATTTTAAATTTGTTTTGAAAGATATTGCATGAATGTCAACAAAATTATATATTAAATGAAAGCCTTCATAAATTTTGCTGGCTCTGAATACATTCAATTTTTGAAAATCAAGAGCTGTTGTGATGACAGCCAAAAGTTTTGATTTTAAAATTTCCTGGCTAAGTGTTTTATAAGAAAGTAAACACTATTCTAGTCATTGATTAACATCCCTTGATAAGGTTAAAGTTATCTATGTTCTTTTCATCATGTCAACCCATTTAGGCAAAAGTAGGGGTAAATCTAGTAAGGTTGGGGATTTACTTAATGAATGGTTTAATACATGTTATTAAGTTATACACTGGTTTAAATCTTATATATTCCTGAATTATTACATTTAGTGAAATTGACATCTTTCATTTTAGAAAATATTTCATTTCCAATTTGGACTTAATTCACAATTTTCACTAGTTTTCTTCTGACTTCACATCTTAAAATAGAATATCACTAAATTCATTGGTTGCTTCAAGCCTTTTGTAAGGTAAGGTTTTACAGTCCTCATCAAATAGGAAGTCACTCTAACCATCTTGCAAAAGTTTCAAATGAAAGTTTTATATTTGCTTAATCACCAAATTTATTTTTAATGCTTTCACTGAAATACTTTATTTCCAAGTGAACATAATCTGGTTATAAAGTTTTCATCTAAAAAAATAAAAGAAAGTTACTTAGAGCCTTATATTAAGCGTTTGAATGTGAGAAGAAAGAAATAAAATTAGCCTTTTAAAACAATGTACTTTTATTTACATACATATATCTTACTCTTGAAATGCAGATTTCTGTTGCTGTTCATCATGATTGATTATTTGTTTTACCAGCATATCAACCCCTGTGAGTCATTTAATACTGAAACTGAATTTTTTATTCAAGAATGTTCCAAAATGTTTGAAGTGATAGTGAGGTTTTTAAAATTGTTATTTTAATTCCATACTTTCTATACTATTTGTTTTCTTTGTTTCTTAACTTGTTTTCCATCAAATATTTGTATGTTCTTGATTATTTGACTTCTTTTCATTTTGCTTTTTTTATTATTAACTTTATGTGGGTTATCATCCTGTTTAATTGCTTTTAATTTGATTTCTTTTGATTTTTTAGGTTTTGATTTTGTTTTGTATTAGAGGCTTGATTGGTTTTTGTTCTGTCAGTTTTCTGTTTGGGGAATTTTTCATTTGAGAAGTTTTGAGTGTTTTGTTATTGAGAGGTTGTTGTCAGTGAATTTTGTGTTGGATTTACATTGTTTGTGGATTGTTTTGGTTCAGTGGTATGGGTTGTTTCTAAGTTTACACTTGGTTTTAAGGTTTTCAATATGTTTTTTAATTCTTGAATTAAAAATGTTAGTTGTCTTGTTTCATGTAATTTGTTTGATATTAGATTTTCTTAGGTATACCTTGATGTTGCTTGGTCAATTTTTGCATATGATGGTGTATTAGAATTTATTTCAATGCTTTTGAGTAGGGGAATTTTTTCGGGTGTGTTTAATTTTTAATATATTTTTTTCTTTTTCCCAGGTTTTGCAATCCCTTGAAATTGCCCTATGATTTTGTTTACATTTCAGGTATTTGGTTTCATTTGGGCATGTGATATCAGTGTGGTTCAGATCTTTCTCATTTTCCACATACTGACTTCCTTGTATATTTATTCCTATTATGTTCATATCTTTGGCAATTGAAGCATCTTAATGGGTTTGGAATATATGTTTCTACTTCAGAAACTGTATAGCCAATTTTTATTTCCTGTGATGGTTCTGATGCATCAGAAGTGATGATATAAAATTCTATCATTTTTTTTTTTAATGAATATTCTTGTTATGTCTGTAAGGTTTTGTTTTTTTGATAGAATTATTATTCTTAATTTCCTCCAGTATACACAGTAAGAGTTCAGTGTTTCTCACCATGCCACTGAAGGAATTTAAAAATTGGTGTTGTTAGACCCTTACATTATAGCATGGAATCTGGTTATTCTTAGTAGATTTTCAGCATCATGTTTTTCTTTGACTTTTATCAGTAACATATTATTTCTAGTTTTTTTTAACTGTTTTTGGAGTAATCCAAAATACTAAGTTATTAGTTTATCTTCTATTGGTTCTGTTACTATGACTAATGGTATGAGCATAAAACCCATTAGGTCCTGCTTTGTTTAACTTTTACATGTTTCATATTGAAAATGAAGTATTCAAAACTAACAAAGCTACACAAGGTACATTGATGACATTTTTGTTTTGATAAAAAATAAAGACAAAATTATAAGTCTAAAATCAACTTTTGAAAAAGATTCAACATTAAAATTTACATACAAACTCATGCTTAACAAAATCTTATTCTTTGATGTTGATATAGAACTAAAATCCAAAGTATTTACCACCTACCCATATAAAAAGCCCACTAGTACAAACTCTTTTTTTAAAACTATGATAGCCAATGCTCAGAAAGATATAAAATAGCTTCTTAAATAGACCACACTAAAAGAAATTTATGAGTGAACTAAAACACATAAAAGAAACATTAGTCAACAATAATTTTCTGAACAACATCATTGATAAACAAATAAAATTATTCTTATGAAAAATACATAACACCAGTAATAAAAATACTGCACAACAAAACGTCAACATTTCTTACTGCAACCAAATGCACAATAATAATAAGCATGATGAATACACTATACAAAGAATCAATGAACATATTTCTGTCATAATTCCCTAAAAACATGTAAAACTTATATTATAAAAAATGGAAAAGTGTGAACTAACTAATCAAAATATCCCCATCAAATCTAAACTAGCAATAGCTAACATAGTTCACTACCTAGTACAAGACTGTTTCCAGTCACAAATCAATTACCTGTATTGGATATACTACTACTTCCCCACATGCCACTTATCAAGTTAAAGTGCTATAAAAAACATCTATGTTCAAATACAATATATCCAATGCAAAAGTGCAGAATTAAGTGATTGGTTATAGAACTGAAAGATTATAAATAACAAATCATTAAATAATGAAGACAGCTTAAGCACAACATCAAAAACATCCAGTCTTTTTCAAATCAAATGGAAAAGCATGCTGCATTTTTTTTTAAATCTAAGAAAAAGTCAACCAAGAAATGCAATACAACAGTTGTGCAAACTAAAGTGAATATCAAATACTAGACCATATTGACTATGGTGAATAGAGAGGTCAGGAGCCTTTTGTTCACACTAATGCAAAATAAAGCTAGAAATTTACCTCTACTCGAATTCGCGAACTGCATACTGAATACCCATCAAGTTGCCGGATAGCTTGATTTGCTTCACTTTCATATTCCATGTGCTAAAAGAAGAAAATGAAAATGTAAAACAATTCCATATACAATCTCCAATTTATCAACTTTATTCATTCTATCCTTACAATAAAAAATTAAGTCACCCTTGCTTCTACTGAAAAGAAAAAATAAGAGATAAAATATGCTTTCATTAAAATTATAACAGAGTACTCACATTTAATAATTATATAAATTGTAGAAAATAAATATTTTCAACTCCAAAGAGACAGTATGTTGACTGAGGTTTGATTTCATTGGTCAGATACATGTCACATGGATGAGTATTTTAAATGTGGAGAAAAAACTTGTCTGAAGAAGTTTGTTAAAGTGAAACATGTTAGATTAAAGATACTTTTTTCCTATCTGCTCTTAACTTACTGTATATATATATATATATATATTTTGCAAGAAAGTTATGGAACATGTAGGTCTTAAACCCACTGTTCATGCATTTACTTTTATAAAGAGTGCTCGATACAACGTAGAGCTTTATATTGTAATGTTTGTTACAATGGTTTATAAAAGCACAGTATCATGACACAAAAATTTTCGCATTTCGGAGCCATGTTTGCTCCTCTTCTGGTGATGAGGTTAAATGAAAATTAAACGGTGAAAACAAAATGATTTATTTTTGGTAATATATGTAAGTGAATGTAGTGGGAGTGTAGTAAGATTTGGCCAGCAGTTTGTAGCCATAGTGATACAGCCTTGGGTTAGGAGAGGGGTGCGGAGTAGCTTAGTTTTGGACAGGTCACTTTTTAGTTTTGTCTGGGTAATTTTTATATTGGAATGTAAGGTTTTTTAAGGAAGGGTAGATACTTTTTATTTTACTACTATCTATGAGTGGATAGAATAAAGTTGCTATTAATGTTGTGTGAGTTTATTTTATTTTATACATACGTTGTTCTTGTTTGTTTTATTTTATTTTGAGGTTTAAACATGGGTGTTTATTACCATTTTGGAGGGGATTATTTTATGTGAATGAGGTATTTTTTGGTTAATTAAATTTTAATGAAAAATATTTTTGATGTTTACATATGACTGCTAATTCATCTCTATGGTTCAATAATTCGCCGTTGTTGGGGTACTTTAGAATGTGTAGTTTTTCACTATGTCAAATTGGATTAAAGAACAGTTGTTTTTTTCTTTAATGTTGTTAAACCAATTTATGACATCAGTTGTGTTTGTCCACTGTAGTAGTCCAAGTTTCCGTTTGATTTGTTTATTGTTCCATTCAAGGATCATTTTGCTGATTTTACCAAAGACCTCTTCACTTTAGCACTGGAATTTGCCACATACTACTCGGACTTAACCAAGGACAAATATAATATAATAATGGCTGCCAAGACATCTGTTCTTATCCCAAACCAAGAACAATGGATAAAAAATAACTCTATTAACCAATTTGATATTACAATGGGTGCATTAGACTCTGCAGAGTCTTCTGATCTCATTGGCTTACTTGCAGTATACAATCTTACTGCACACCATGACATAAACACACAAGACATAGAGTTATATAGAGACAATGATCTCATGTTAGTACAAAATTCTACCCATTATAAAACAGACAAAATAAGAAAACTTATCCACAGAGAATCCAAAAGTTTAAACCTAAATGCAAAAATTTTTGTGTAGTGATACTATACTTTTATAAACCATTGTAACAAACATTACACTATATATATATATATATATATATATACATATATACACTTTATTGTTTAAACATTACTTTTAATGAATATCCATATCTGTCTAGATGGTCTGTTTATTTATTAAACAGTATATTGATTTATTTTCATTTACTAGCCTGAATATTTGAGAAATTAGATTGATTGATTGATTGTTTTACCAGCATATCAACCCCCTGTGGGTAATTTAATGCTAAAACTGGATTTTTTTTTTAAACCATATCACCCTAAGCAAGGCGGTAACGCCACTGATGTGCAGGGGGCTACATAAGAGTGAGAAGATTAGAAAAGAGAAAACTGGAAACCACATCCTAAACAGGAAACAAGGGATGAGCCTCTTCACCTGTTCAATTAGTCTATTTACTCCAATTGAAAGAAAAAAAAACAAAGTGAGAAGATTAGAAAAGAGAAAATCGGAAACTGGAAACTGCATCCTAAATAGGAAACAAGGGATGAGCCTCTTCACCTGTTCAATAGTATTCAGGTTTTACATGTTTATAATTTGGGAGTATTTCAAAATTGAAGTTGTATAGTTCAAAGTCCAAACTCTATTTTCTATGGAAGTTGAAAGTATTTTATTTTCTTTGGATATTCTATAATTTGGACAGGAGATAGATTTTTTAAAGAATGTTAAAATTTTGTGCTTGGTAATAGTTGCTACATATTTTTTGTGTTTCTTGTATTCTATAAAGATATTCTTGACAATAAGAAATTGAAGTGTAGTTTCTACCTTGGGCATGTGTGTGTGTGTGTGTGTGTGTGTGTGTGTGTGTGTGTGTCTAATTCTTATTCTTTTGAGCACTCTGTCTTGCCTATGGTCAGCCAATGGCTATATACCTCCTTTCTTATTATCAGCTGATGGTCATATAGTTTATTGTTTAGGAACATGTCCCAAATTCTTTTGATGCGTTAAGTAATTCTGTTTTTGTAATCTGTATATAGGAATTTGATGTTAGTTATTTTCATTGCCTCTTTTGCCAGTGTGTCAAGCTGCATGCTTTTTCCTTGATGCCAATATGGCTAGGGATCTAAGCCAATATTATTGTTTTATGCTGTATTAACTGATGACAAGTTCCGAGCATTTCTTGAATATAGGGAAGATTTGTGTTCCTTTCTATAAATTGATATTAAACAACAGAGAATCTGATAATATTATAAACTTCCTATTTTTTTAATTTTCTATCATTTTAAGTGTCATTTTAATGGCTTGTAGTTCAGATGAATAGATGAATGCATTATTTGGTCACCTAATTTGTTTATGAATTTGTCTGTTTGTGGCTTCTGTACCTATTGTATCTAAGATTTTTTATCCATCTGTGTAGAATACTTTATAGTCATAATATTTGTCTCATAATTCTCCATACATATTTTGTTGATTGTTTCTTTTGTTCTTTCTGTCAATGTTATGTCTATGTGAGGCTTGGAGATTGTTCATAGAGCTACCTTATTTATTGTGACTGGTGTTAAATTATCAGTATCGTTGTTTATTTGTTCTAGTGTTTTGTTAATTCGAAGTCCAAGTGAAGGAATCACTGTTGGTTTATTTCTATAGAACTGGATATATTGAAGTTCATATATTTTTGGTTTGTTAAGTTATTTGGATTGCAGTTTTAGTGTATGTTCAAGAGATAGTTTTTTTCCATCTCAGAGATATTGGCTTCTATATACAGACTTTGCATGGGTTGGGTCTGGAAGACTCAGAGACTTAATCAGAGACTTAATTGCAATCCTTGATTTTGTATGGTTTGTAGTTTTTTAAGATAGCATTTACATGCAGCACTGTAAATGATGTATCTGTAGTCTAATTCTGATTTGATGTGTGACCTATATATTCTGAGCATTACTTTTTGATTGGTACCCCAAATTCAGTTTTGATATTACTTTTAGAAGCTTCAAAGAACTTTTGGCATTTTTGTTTAAGCTAATCAATGTGCACCTTGAAGTTAAGTTTGCTATCTAGTATGATTGATTAGCTTAATTATTTCACCTGAAGCAAGGCAATACTGCCATTCTTGTGCAGAGGATTAAATAAGAGGAGAGTGGTGAGAAAGAGTAACAAGTTACAGGGGGTGTCAGAGAATGGGTAAGAGAAAGATGAGAACATTAGTGTCAAGAAAGCTGTATGAGAGTAGAGTGGAAAGGGAGAAGAACATGATGCAAGAGTTGTCAGAGAAAGGATGTGAGTCAAGAAGATAAGAGATGACAATTGACATTACATATAAAATTCTTTGAGATTGTAACTGTCAGGGAAGCAAGTATATGAAAGGGCATTCCAAAAGCAAGAAAAGAAGCTGATAGAGTAGAAGTGATTACATTTGATTGGTTTCACTATAAAAGGATGGGACCTAGTTGCTAGTCTAGTAGCTCAAGTAAATTCATGCAGAGGGACCACCAGGGAGCTAAGCTCACCAGAGCAGAAGCCATGAAAGTATTTGTAGAAGAGACAGAGGGAAGCCACATTATGTCAGTGAGAAAGTGACTGGAGTTAAGCTACTAGGCTGGTAGAACCCAGAGATGAATAGCAGAGGTGTTTGACCAGATGTCACAACAGTATTCAATACACGGGTAGATGGTAGATGGTAGATTTATATATGTACAAGATGGATTCAGATGAGAAAAACTTCCTGGCCCTTCTCAGTTAACCGATACTCCTAGCAGCAGGTTTAGCTATAGATTCAATGCAGTCATTCCACTTGAGGTCAGCTGAGAGAGTTAGTCTGAGGATGCACAGTGTTTTGCTTTCAGGGAGACTAGCCTGATCCATACTAATGGAGGGTAGAAGCAATTGACTATGGTGGTAAAGGGATAGCAGCTTCATTTTGGAAGCATTAAAATATACAAACCATTTTTACTCCAGTCCACCACAGATTGGAGGTCCTTTTCAAAATCAGCAGTGAGGTTTGCTTCGTCAGCCTCAACAGATTTTTTATTGAGGCAGGAGTAAATGGTGGTGTCGTCAACATAAATGCCTACTTGGGATATGATTACATCAGGGAGATCTTTGATGAAAATCAGAAAAATCGTAGGACTTAGAATAGAGCCTTGAGGAACACCCACATTCATATGATAATAACTGGAAGCATGCCTGTTCAATACTACCTTCATTATGTGATTTGAAAGGAATGACTAGATTAGATCAAACAAGCGTCTAGTTATACCATAGCCCTGTAGCTTGGGTAGAAGGCCAGCATGCCAGACTTTGTGTCAAATGCTTTGGAGATATCTAGGGCAACAACTTGAGCTTTGCTGTTTTTATCGAAAGCCTGGTATATATACTCTGTGATAGTCATTAGCATTTCATCAGTAGACCTTGTGAAGCGGAAACCATACTGTTTATCAGAAGAGACTGTGGGCTGTGAGAAGTTGAACCACTTCAGCATTGATAATAGCCTTGAACACTTTGCCAAAAATTAGTAAGAGACTATGAGAATTAGATGTTCATTTAATTTTAATTCTAGATTGAGGTGGTAGGCTAGTATTTTGCAGAAATGCATACAAACGGTTTTGTTTTGGAGAAATGGAAACCATTTTCATTTGTTCATTTTTTGATCTTCTTTAAACATATTTGTATATATATTTCAAGGGAAGACATGTTTGATGATGAATACGATATTGAGAGATTATCTACATATAAAGAGTTTCCATTCCTGTAATAATGGTTTTAATAATACATTATGTATTCTCAAAATAAATAGTAACTGATAAAATGCTATCTTGAGGTACTCTTGCCTCCTGATTGTATGTGTCTGATGTTGTGTTTCCATTTTGTACTTTGAATGTTCAGTTTGATTAGAGGTTTTGGAGCCACAATTTTAGAAATTTGTTTGAATACCACATATCAGTGAAGATCTGGTGAAGTATTAAAAGAGTTCTGTCATAGTAAAGAGAATATTTGTATTCTTCTTTATTGTTTGAAGTGAATTTAAGTTTTTCTTGTTCCATAATGTTATATTTTTTAACTTTGGAAGTGTAGTGACTTGTCAAAGAGTTTCTTTTTAATTCTGTTACTATTAGATTAGCCATTTCTTTTCTTTCAGTGCATTTATCTACATTTGTTTTGGTCAAGTGAACTGTTGCAGTTTGTGATGTTTTTTCACTAATTTTCCTTACTATTTCCCATGTTTTATTTATTGAAGTTTTGTTGTTTAATTTGAAAATGTAGTTTTGCCAAGATTCTCTTTTGGATTTTTTAATTGTACAGCTTTCACTGAAATACTATATTTCCAAGTGAACATAATCTGGTAAAGTTTGTGATTTAAGGTTTTATCCAATAAAATAAAAGAAAGTTACTTGGAGCCAATTGTTATATTAAGTGTTTGGTTGTAAGAAGAAAGGAATAATGAGGGTTAGCCTTTGAAAATGACATACATTTATTTACATACACATACAGATATCTTACTCTTGAAATTGGGATTGCTGTTGAAGTTCATATAGATATTGTGGTTATTCCTGAGGTTGGTTCTGGAAGTAGGTTGTCGTTTGGGTATTATGTGGGAAATTCTGGTTCCTTCATTTAAACTCCCAATATGTGTGGAATTACTTTCATGTAAAATAAAATAAAATATTTAAAGAAAAGAAAGAGCAGGAGACACTAGAAATACTTTTAAGACTTAATTTTATTTACTGGGTTGCAATTATCTTTTGAGAGGAAATATCTTTCAGAGGAAAAAAATATGTTTTGTCTAGTAAGGAGTTCCAGTTAAAAAATAACTTGATTCTCTTTTTGTTTCTTTTTGGTGCCAGGAACCCCACTTTTCTTGAGCATAAGCAGGGGATTCTTCCTTTTAGAGGCCTTCTAAGAGATTAATATTCTTCTTTTTGTGATTATTTCATTTTTTAACAATTTTATTGTGCGTATTATTCAATCCTCACATTCATCATGATTGATTATTTGTTTTACCAGCATATCAACCCCTGTAGGTTATTTAATACTGAAACTGAATATTTTATTCAAGAAGGTTCTAAAATATTTGAAGTGATAGTGAGGTTTTTAAAATTGTTATTTTCATTCCATACTTTCTATACTATTTGTTTTCTTTGTTTCTTAACTTGTTTTTCATTGAATATTTGTATGTTCTTGATTATTTGAGTTCTTTTCATTTTGTTTTTTTATTATTATCTTTATTTGTCATCATTTTTATTTGATTTTAATTCTGCTTTTTGAATTTTGATTTTGTTTTGTATTAGAGGTTTTTGTTTTGTAAGTTTTCTGTTTGTGGAATTTTTCATTTGAGAAGTTTTGAGGGTTTTGTCATTGAGAGGTTGTTGCCAGTGTTAGATTAACATTGTTTGTGGAAAGTTTTAGTTCAGTAATAAGGGTTGTTTCTAAGTTTACAATTGATTTCAATGTTTTCAATGATTTTTAATTCTTGAATTAAAAATGTTAGTTCTTGTGTTTCATGTAATTTGTTGATATTAGATTTTCTTAGGTATACCTTGATGTTGCTTGGTCAATTTTGCATATGATGGTGTATTGGAATTTATTAGTTTGTCTTCTATTGGTTCTATGACTATGAATTTCAATTTTTTTTTCCTTCGATTGATTTTTGTATCACTTTCTCTGTCTATATCAATGTGTAGTCTCTTGCTTTTTATGTTCATATTTTATTTATTAATTATTATTATTAATCAGCCATGCTCCTAACCTACCTTTGAGCTCCATATGGTGGGGATAAGGAGGTGTGAATTCCTATTTATCTCATTTCTCCTGGGCTACATGACTGGTATACTCAAATATAAGGAGGTTGCCAAGCACCTGTTATATCCAGGATCATTCAAACAAGTACAGGCTTTCCTCAGAGGTTAAAACAGCCATGCCAGATTCCTTTGTTTCAGTCTGATTGACCCTACAGCTAGTGCTTACTAAGTCAGTTTAATGTTTGATATGGTAAATATGAGTGAATTTTGTTTGTCTTGTTAGTCTGACTTGAGGCTTGATGTGACCAGCTAGTTGATTAGATCGGGCCTCTTTAACTGTCCATCTAGCTCAAGTAATGACCAACGTGGTGTGTTGGAGTTTAGGAGTATATGTGTAACTCAACTCCTAAAATCTTCAACCACCAGGATCATGGCTTACCACCCATGTCAAAGAGGTGGCTCCCTTTGGGAAACTTTTAGCAGAGGTGCAGTAGTCAGCATATTCTGAAGCTGCACAGACATGGTAAAAAAATATTATTAGAAAAATATACTTTATCTAGTAGTATTCAAATCTGGGTTCCCAGGTTCTTAGTTCCTGTGTTCTCAATGGAGTGATGGCATGTAATTTTTTAGATTTCCTCAAATCTGGTCTCTTCCAAAATATTTTATCTAAACAATCTACATAACCACAAGATATTGATGATGCTCTATTAATATATTTGAGTGATACTGATTTACCTGATCTTGTAGATAAACTAAACAAAATTGAACATACAATAGAATTTACATACAAAATGGAAGAAAACAATACTTTAACTTTCCTAGATATCATGCTATACTATGTTGGCAGCAGGTTAAAACTTAGTGTCCACAAAAATGTACTCATAAATTTCTATTCCCATCATAGCCATCAGATTCTACTTAAGAGCACTCAGAAGTTACAAACCTCAATATTTAAACAAAGAGGAAAAATACATTGAAAATACATTCAAGACCCTCCAATACACTAATCATTTCATATTCAATGCGAAACAAAAGGCTCATAAAATATTCCAAAAATAGAAAAGCAGCCCCACCTGACAAACCAAACAAATTAAAAAAATATATTATTCTACCCACTGAGTCTATAACAACTACAACCGAAAAAAAATTATCAAAACTCAATATAAAATTTATCACAACTACATCTAAAACAACAAAATCTTAATCAATACAAAACAACAAGCCAAAACTTAAAGGAGGAATTTACTTTAAAACTTGCAAGGATTGCCATATATATATATATATATATATACACACACACACACACACACAGACGCACACACACACACATACAGTGCAATGATTAAATTTTGGCCATTTCATATTTTAATTTTGTGCATGCTTGTTGTTTTTTATTTTGTTGACTGCACAGTATAGTAGGGTCAGTTGAGCACCATCTGTGAGAAAAAGAGCACCATGACACAATTAACTTCACCAGAAATTTGGAAACAGCATGCTGTACAGCTTAGCATTTGTGCCAGAAGCTCCAATACGAACATTTCAGAGCATTTAGGTGTGAATCTGAAGATAGTACAGAGGATTCAGAAAGAGTTGGATGAATCTAATAATGATTACCAAGGTGTTTGGAGTGATCACTGGTAATGGTGATGCTATGCTTCCATTCATCTTCCCACAGGGCTCAAAACTAAGGCCTACATCAAGTGCCTTGAGGAGGTAGTGCTTCCCTGGGTCAAGAGAGTGGCTGCTTGAAAACACCATGTATGGTAAAAGGACTCTGCACCATGTCAAACAAGCAGAACCCAGTCATGTTTGTTACACAATTTCAGTGATCACATCATCCCTTACATCTGGCCACTTAACTTCCCAACTGTAACCTCCTTGATTATTATGTATAGCTGCAGATGAGCAAGAGACCAACAAACTGAAAGCAAGGATTATGGTGGCATTCACAAACTTAAACAAGGTGACTGTTAAAAAAGTTGCAGGAGATTCTGAAGTTGCCTAGAGGCCATGATTGAAGCAAATGGTGGTTTTATTGAATGAATTTACTCGTTAGTTTTTTTTAGATATTTTTGTGTAATTTTAGTAAATGTGTCTGTTAAAATAAGATGTCAGTGTTGTTTTCATTTTTGTATAATTTAGACAATAATTTATCCATTGCACCACACACACACATATATATATATATTAATTAGTAAAACATCACACAATAAATCCCAGTCCTAACTAATAAAACAACAACTTTTAGGCAAAATTTGACTTTATTCATCAACAATTCATTGTGGTTTTTAATCAACTGTGAGCAAATGCGGCACCCACTTTGAACACAGCTTTCTCATTGACAAATGTTTATGCAAAATGGTGAATACACTGCCTTCTGATATGTTTAACTCCTCTGCTATCTCACACAACTTCAATTTACAATCAGCCAAAATGAATTTGTGGATTTTTTTGGTGTTTTCCGGGACAACTGCTGATTATGAGCAACCTGGGAGATCAGCATCATTTGTGTCTGTACAACCGCATTTAAAGTTAACATACCACCTCTTAACCGTTGTTTCTCATGGAGCAGAGTTCAAATAACATTTATCAAGCCATTGCTTTGCTTGAATGGTATTTTTCTCATCAGAAAGCAATGCTTTATCAACACACAAAATTCAGATCTTTCCATTGTTTTGAAAATTTGCAACAGTAGCTTCACTGAAATAACTGTAATTTGTAAACTAATAATCCAATTGGGCCCAATTTTGTCACATACCATGTGAAAGTTAGTACTTCATAAAAATCATATAGATTTTTTGTTAGTGGCGCCATTTATATGTCAGGTCCAGGACTTATTGAGTGATGTGTTACATTTATACACACACACAAAATTCAAAATTCCTTTTGAAATACAGGTTCAAATTTAAGCTTTTCTATTAATGATTAGTAAATACAGTTTTTTTTTAGTAACATCATCACTTGGCCAATACAGAATTTTAAAACTTAAAAAATATATAATTCATTCTAATTAAAATTTTTTTAAAATTAAAACAATTCTCCGAAAGATTCATTATTTATTGAAAAATTTGTTTTTCATGAGACAATAGAATTCATAACATATTTTATTCACAAAAGTAATTAAAAGCATTTCTAATTAAACAATGTCTTAATTTTATTGCATTTTTTATTTTACAAATAAGAGCAGATTTCTTCTAACTAGGTTTGACAAGAAAAAATTCTTGATTTAAATTCTCAGAGAACTTGACCTTCTAGCAAATATAAAAATTAACCATTACAAAAGAGAATTTCTCAAAATTTCATGAAATTAAATAATTGGAAGGGCAACAGAAAAAATTTTTTTTACCAATATTTTCTAAAAAAGAAATTTAAAAAAAAAGTTTTCCTCGTTTGTGAGTAAGTTCTGAAGGTTTCAGTAATTTCACAATATTATATATATATATATATATATATATATGTATATACTGTAATGGTTGTTACAATGTTTTTAAATTCATAGTATCACTACACAAAAAATTTCTCATGTTTCGAAGCCAGCCCATTATGTTTTGGCTTCATCCTCAGGTGATTTTTTTTAGAAATAAGAATTATCCAGTTGAAAAGACCATTTATTTGTGTTGGATTTGTTATTTTCGGGTGTAAGAGAGGTTGGTCCGTATTTTGAGTTCTATTGACCTTTTTACTGGTGTTGGGGTTAAGTGTTTGTTTTTGGCAGAGTTCATGATAGGTTAATCTATTAATCTTGAAAGGGCTGGTGCTAATGGCGCCTTTGGTTTAGGGGTTGGTAGGCGTTGTTTTGTTTTGGGGTTGGTTTCTCCTTAATTTAATGTATGTTATTTTGTATTGGGGTGTGTGCTTTTTCTTGTTTTTTTTTTATTTCTTTGTTTTTTGTAAAATATACCTTTTATAAAATATATCTTTCATAAAAATGTATAGGGGTTGGTAGGTGCTGTTTTGTTTTGGGGTTGGTTTCTCCTTAATTTAATGTATGTTGTTTTGTATTGGGGTGTGTGCTTTTTTTTGTTTTTTCACTCTCCTGCTTTTTATAAAATATATTTTCCACAAAATATATTTTCACAAAAAAAAAAAAAATTTTTTTAATAATATTCTATAATATTAAGCTATTTTATAATATTATAAAATATAACATTTTATAATATTTAAGAAATATATTTCTTTTATAAAATCTATCCCCTATACAACATATTTTATAAAGTATATTTTTTTATTATTTACCTACTATTCTGTTGCAACTGCATTATTTTTTGTTGGTATTGTATAGGGTTTGTTTTCTTGGGGGGGGGGGGGGTTCTGGTTGGGTTTTTTTTTTCTTTCTCTCTTTCTTTTTTGTGTTTACTTAAATTTTAGCGAGAAATATTTGCGATGTTTGCATATTACTGCTAATTCGTCTCTACGGTTTACTAATTCGTTGCTGTTAGGGTACTGGAGAATGTGTAGTTTTTCACTTAGACATAAAGGGCAGATGTCATTAAGTGAGTTGCAAGTTCTAGCTTTTTCTAGGCTTTTCCATTTTACTTTGGGTTTCTGTTTTGAATCCTTTAGCTTCCAAAAGTATGTGGAAAGGGATGTTTGGTTTCGGTATACGCTGTTTTTAAATGAAGTTAGGTGCCAGTACCAGCACTGCTTAAAAGTATTTTTAGTTAATCCAATATACACTTTATTTATGGTTGGATTTTCTATGGATGTTATGTTGCATTGATAGATTATTGAGGTTTTTTTGCATTTGTTTTGTAGTGGGCAGTTGCTAGGGTTTCTACAATTACACATGTTTTCGTTGTTGGGTTTGGTTGTGTTTTGGTTGCCAGTTTTATTTTGGTTTACGTGTTGATTTAGGATATATTTGTTATGGTTAGTTATGATTTTTTCTAGGTTGTTTGTGCAGCTGTAGCTAAGTTTGAGTGTATTTTTGTTGAAGATTTTACTGAGGGGGTTATTTGTTGGGAAATGTTTTTTAATTAAGTTCAGGAACTTCTGTCCTAGTTTGGTGTTGATCATTTGGTTGAAAGGAGGTGTGTACCAAATGATTTTTCTGTTTCTACTTTTTTTATTGGGGTTGTTGTTTGTTATGTATTGGATGTCTTTGTTTCTGTAGCTGCTTTCTTTTAATGACTTGTTGTAGAGAGCTTTGTGTTTGTTGAATATTTCTTTGTTGGATGAGTTTTGGCTGATTCTATGTTCTATGGAAGAGGGTATATGTTTGATAATGCTATGGGGGTGGTTTGACTTTGGGTGGATGTATAGTGGGTGTTCATTGGGTTTTTATGTATGGTTTGTAATTGTTGTTGACTAAATCTAGTGTGATATTGAGGAAGTTTGCTACTTTTAAATTTGTGTTGATTACAACTTTTAGGTTTAAAACTTTGAATTCTCTATGTATTAGTTTTCTGATTTTGTCTGTTTTAAAGTGTGTGGAGTTTTTTACTATCATTAGACCGTCATCTCTATATAGCCCTATGTCCTGTGTGCTAATGTCTTGGTGAGCGGTGAGATTGTACAGAGTAAATAGCCCGATGAGATCCGAGGACTCTGCGGAGTCCAGCGCACCCATTGTGATGTCGAATTGGTTTACAGCGTTGTTTTTTATACCATTGCTCTTGGTTGTGGATAAGAACAGATGTCTTAGCCACCATAATGATATTATATTCCTCCTTTGTTAGGTCTGTGTAGTGTGTGGCAAATTCTAGTGCTAAGGTGAAGAGGTCCTTAGTGATTGACGGGTAGTAATTCACTATGTCAAATTGGACCAACGAACAGTTGTTTTTTTCTTTGATGTTGTTGAACCAATTTATGATGTCACTGGTGTTTGACCATTGGAGTAATCCATGTTTTTGTTTTATCTGTTCATTAATTCATTCGAGGATCTTTTTGCTGATTTTTCCAATTTCTGGTCTTGTTGGGTTTATTATAACGCTCTACATTTGTATCGAGCACTCTTTATAAAAGTAAATGCATGAACAAAAAGGTAAATAAACCTACGAGTTTAACAACTTAGTTACAATACTATATATATATATATATATATAATTAAAATTTCACATTATTGTGTGTGTGTATATATATATATATATATATATATATATATACACACAATATATATATATATATATTCTTGATTATGGCTAAAAGTATAATCAAAACCACTTTGAGAAAGAAAACATTCAAACAATTTTACATAATTTATATCCTGAAAAATTTTAAAAATTGTATGATCACATGAAAAATTATATAAAAAACCTTAGTCATCACACCTTGTCTGTCATTTTTAATGAAACTTGCAAAAAAGAGAGATAATGCTTTAAAATTTCACAATATTGTATAACGGTTGCTATGTTTTTCTTACCCACATTTGGTCCATGTCATTTACTCGTCTGCAATTGGGTAATAAATCACTACTGTTCTTATATTGGACAATTTAGCAATCGCAGTCGCCTTTAATCTTTCGGCTCTGAAGTAGCTCTTTCATGTGTGTATGGTGATTGGTTAATTTTTAGCCAATCACATATTTTTCTTATGTAAACAAAGTTTGTCCCCCCACCTGCGCTTACTGTTTGATCCACTTTCTGTCCTTATAAACAGCAATCTTTTGCAAGTTAATTAATCGACCAACAGGCTTGCCAAAGAACTTGAGGTAAGTCTCTCTCTCTACTCATAACACACACACAGACACAGAACTTTCTTTGTCTTCTGTCTGAACATTTTCATCAAGAACGTTTGAACTCTTGACTAAAATTTGTATCACTTACAATTACATTCAAAATAATTGTATTTCTCATGTTATTTGTTCTTGCATGAAAATCTTTCTACCAATTATAACAAACCTTTTCAGCGCAAGAAAAAACTTTATTTTACTTTGGTTAAAGGGAAATAACTCTTTCTTCTTACTCTATGTATACTGCTATTACATGAATATATTGGATATATTTTAATTTATTGGTTACAAATTAAAGTTGTTGTCTTTATTTTTCTTGAATCGTATGTTGGACGAATCGTAATATAAATTGTAAAGGATCAAAAATCCTCTACAATTGTGTGTATGTTATTAAAAAAAATTAAATATAAGAAATTTAAACATAAATAATAAAAACCTTTATCAACTTACTACAAAAGCATAATTCTCTATGATGTTACATTCATTAACTTTTCCATATTGTTCAAATAACACCCGTAATTGGTCTGGTTTAGTTTTGCAATTAACATTCCCAATGAATATTTTCGTTGGCATTTTACTGGAAAAAGAAAAGAAAAAATGTATCAGCAATCAACTGACAATCATTATAGAGAGGGCATAAAATAATTTCCCAGTTTCAGGTTGTGTGAATAATGATACTGATAAATCATCCTTAAAGATTGTGCCACTTTATTAGAAAAGTTAGAAAAGAAATGTGCCTCTGTAATGACCTTTCTAGCAAGGACATTTTATATATATAAGAAACAAAAATCAGTAGGATATAAAAAAAATATAATTGGTATGTCTAAAGTTTCAAATAAGAGCAAAGACAAAATAGAAGATCAGTCAAAACTTATTTGAATTTTTTAAAACGTAAAAAAAAACAAATTTCAAAATTGTAAAATAAAACTCCTTTCTTCTGCTCACAGGTTTTAAAAGTCACTTTCCAATGCAATTCCTGTAACTTCTAAAATTATCATTCTCAATAAATTCATATTTTTCTCCAATTGTTTAAATTTAAGAAAAAGTAGATTAAGAGTTATGCAAATTTAAATTTATTTTCATTTTTAAGATGAAAACAAAGGAAGATTGAACTAAGTGAATTTTAAATGAACAAATAAACAATTATAAAAGGATTTAAAAAGAAATAATTCATCTGATTGAAATGAAATGCAGGAAACTTAATACTGTGGAGATGAAGACACTCTCATTCATACCAGTTAAATGGTGGGTTTGGACATGAGCGTGTTCATCAAAGTTACTGTAGTGATATTGAAATGAGACTAGTTTAATTTACATATGAGCAAATATACTTGTATGACTATTCCTTCTACTATGTAGAAGTAACCTTGAATCTCACACATCACTGATAGGATCTTTGTTACAATTGGACAAACATGACTTTGTTGAAACACCCATTGAAGATATTAAAAGTAAGCAAAGGTGAAAATAAAATCATGGAATTATATTAGCATCAGCAGGATGTTAAACCATCATAAAAATCTGTAATGAGATTTTTATGGTGTCATTAATATCAAAAGGAATTGGAAGACGTAATGTTCAAGAAAATTAATGAGATAATTTAAAAAAATATTAGACAAAAAGAAATCGGTTGTCACATTGCCAACTAAATTCATGTCTTTAAAACCAGAGGCTGATGAACCAATTATAAAAAATTTACATTGTCTAAGAAGAGAGAGCAGCAGATACTCCAAATTCAAAAATCTCAGAAAAGATAAAATGTTTACAGAAAAATAATTAATCCAGTTAATTTTAATTTCTTATAGATAAAAAATGTTGGACCAATTGTAATTGTATAAAATATCACTGAATTCATGTGTTGACTTTATACAAGAGTTGATTAAAAAATTTAACTGTACTGAAAATAAAAAGAAAACTGTTGACACATACATGAGAGAGAAGACAAAACTACTAAAATGCAAATATTATAATTACAAACATGAACCAAAAAGTGCTCAGCAAAATTTCAAAAGATGTTATTTAATGATCTAATTAAATAACATCTTTTGAAAAAAAGATGTGTTTGCTCCTTGTAATAAAAAAGAGTTAGAATCTTTTGGGGGATTCAGTCAATTTTTACAGTAGATATTTACTGAAGTATTCAGATTTATCTTACCCTCCTTGGGATTGGGTTTCTGGTTCCTTCTAAAGTTTACTTCTAACTCTATGCTTCTAGTACCTTTGAATGCTGATATTTTATTCTAATTACAATTTTTTACTTCTTTCTCCTACAATGGACAATAAGGAGTAAATAGCTTTGCTTATTGTCTGATACTTACTTCCTCCTGGTTCAAATATATGCTTCTAATGAGTCTACCTGACTGAACTCTGAATTTTTATTCACAAATTATCTATCTCATTTTTTCTCTCTATCCACCACGATAGGAGTAGATATGCTCATCAAGTTCATACTCTTCCCCTGTGTTTTGAACAGGAGTAGAGGCATTCTATCTTTCCTGCTATATTTCCACTTCTTACTCTAATACAACTGTACACAGTAACCTTCTACCTTGGGACTTGTATTGGGTGAACATAAGTAAAAAAAAAAAAAAATTGATTGAACCTTTTACCGCCTTGCATAAGAAAAATATTGAATTTAAATAGTCTGATATACAACAAACATTTGAAAGTTTAAGAAATGACCTTGCTAAAGAACCCATTGTGAAGATTTTTTTATCCAAAAAAGATGTCACACTACCTACAGATGCAAATTAACAATCCATATCAGGAATTTCACCCAAGGAAGAGTACCCAATAATGTACTTATCTAGAAAAGTAACAGAAGCAGAATCAAATTATTCAAACAGAAGCTTTATGGAAGACTAGTAGAGTTTGTCAATTCTTTATTAGTAGAAAATTTTTGCTGAACTCTGGTCATAAGCCTTTTTAATATTGATCATGTAAAAGGAAATAGTATTTATCATGTTAACACACAGTTTAAAGCTGAAGAAAGAGTATATCATATATTATGGAAGACAAATTTTTATATTGGATTGAACCTGATGTTCTACCTTCAAATCAACTCAGAAACACAATGCAACTTAACATTTAGTAAAATTGGTTTAAGAATAAAAAGGAACAAAAGAAGTAACTGTTCTAAAGTTGAAAGGCCTTATTCAAAGATAAGACATAATTTAACCATGGAAAATGGTATCAAATGCAATAGAGACTTTGTAGTACTTTCACAAAATTTGAGAAAAGGCATAATAAAACATGTACATGACAATGTTCTTTGTGAAGTAACTGCCACACAGAAACAATTAAAATTAGAATCATGGTTGCCAGGATACTTGTATCATGTTGAAAACTCAAAATAAGATATTATTAACAGAATATATTGCACACATATCCTAAAAAGGAGAGTCCTGGGAAAATGTTCACACAGACCATGCATATGTTAACAATATTGGAATGTCTTGTTTTAGTAGATTCTTTTTCTGGATGACCTGAGCTTGTTTGTGTTAAGGATAGAACTGATACCATAATTCAAATATTACAATATTTTCCAGAAATGTAGTACAAAAAAAAAAAAAATTAGTATCTGATAATGACCTAGAATTTTGTGATGATAATCTGTGTTCTTGTTGAAGAAAAATTAACTGTATTCCATATAAAACTTGATCAGACTATTCACAACTAATAGAATTACAGAGAGAATGGTAGGGATTATAAAAAATTAAATTAAAGGCATTCCCTCCTCACAGGAATAATATTAACAGTTTTCTACCAAGATTATTGTTTAGTTATAAAGGTATACCACATGCTGGTAGATTACAAAGTCCATCTGAATTAATCAGAAGACAGATCAGGACTTCATTAACCATGACTATTCTGTTAATAAGAAAATATAGTACAAGAAATATAGCAAATTGACTCTTGAAAAGGTCAAATTTATAATGCAGAAAGGCCAAAATACAGCATTAGAATCAGAACAACAGACACAGAGGGATAGTTTCACCCATGCTGACTAAATAAAACACAGTTAAGAATTTGAAAAAAAAAACATGGAAGAATAGGATACAATATGCAACTGTAGTCTTTAACGCAAGAAAATGTAACTAGTGACAAGGAATTGATAGAATTCAGAGAGAGCCTGAAGAATATGCACATGAAGAACAATACCAAGATCAAAATAATGGGCAGGACAGATCTAAATCTTCCAAACAAAGGGGAGATAAAAAGATCAAAGAATAAATGAAAATGAAACAGCACACAGAAAGTCAAGATCCATGAGGAACATAAGACACCTTTGTTTCCATAATTTATTTTGATTGATTGATTTGTTTTCTACAGATTATCAATCTATTGCAGGTTATTTAAAGCCATAAAACATTTTTAGATAATGGTTTAGTAATACAGGTTTTACTAATTGAGATGGATTCATACCATTCACAAAAGTATTTGCATGTAAGTAAATATAATGAACCCAACAGGAATTGAAACTTGGTTCTCTGTTTCCAGGAGGTGAACTAATATAGAAATAATACTTGCTTAATTTACATATGAGCAAATAAACTTGTATGTATATTCCTTCTACTACTGTAAAAGACAGTCTAATAAATAACCTTAAATTTCACACTTCAAAACAGTTACCATACATAAAGTTATAGTGGTTCAAGCCTAACTAAAATCAAACCACACTCTTAGGGAACATAACAGTATCTTGATAGATAGCCTATAGTGGGTTGCTTATCTATTCTTTTTCTAGTAGGATTCCGTTCTAGTGAACGGTAGTTGTATACCATTGCAGGTTAACGGAATTTGGCCTTGTGATAGATAGTCCACTATAAGTCATAAAATGATTATAAAATCAAGAAAAGCAATTTGAGTTGAAAATAACATTTATATATATACATATCAATTAATGTTTTACAATTAAAGCAATACTTGAATATAGGTCCAACCGAGGTTAGAATGTTTATGGCAAATAATGAGCTGAAAGAGATAAAAGGCTTAGGAATGTGGGGAGTGAAGGTATGTGAGGAATGTCTTTGAAGTAGTCGCTCCTGAGGTCAGTAAGTACTTTTGGGACATGGAGAAGGTAAAGAGATAAGGGAGACGAATGTAGTAGCCACTCGAATTAAGTCAATGGATATTAATTACATTCTTCTCCTTGGTCTCTGCGTCAGTCTGTCTGACGATGCTTTGTAGCTCCGCTTTTTATATCTGCCTTTTGGATCAAAAGCAGCTCGTTTTGGATTTCATACTTGAATTTGATTCTGGGCTTCCCATTGGCTGGTAAATAAAATTCGTGTAGGCTCACGAAATGGAAGTTTGATATTTGATTAATTTTTATTTTTCAACCGGAACATCTGTGCAAATACACCTGCGCAGAGACGTTTTTTGTTCATTTGCTTTCTGGTTGTTATAGAGCAAATATCCGGTCTCTCGCTTTTGCTCAGTATCACCACAAGCCTTATGGAGATGTTGATGTTCTGTATAGTAACAGGTTTTCAGTTTGCTTCTGATATATATCAGCAAGAAGAAGGTTTGGTTATAGACTTGTCATTATCTCCAGTGATAGCAAACATGTACATGGAATACTTTGGGACAAATGGCTTTAAAAGCAAGAGCACTAAAACCAGATAATTGGCTGAGATATGTAGATGACAACTTTATACAGACCTCAACAAGTCAATGTGCAAATACTGCACTATCATGTGGACTTGATAAGATTTTCAGTATAAGTTGCAATGGAAAAGGAAGAGAAAAATAAACTGGTCTTACAAACATGCTAATAACTCATGCAATATATAATTTCAGGACATCTGTATATGATGACAATAGACATTGGACAATAGCTTAACTGTGATTCCTAGCATCCATATAACATGAAGGAAGGGATTATCTGCTGTCTACAATATTGAGCAAAAGCCATAAATGGCAACCCAGACAGATACTAACCATAGATGATCAACATTTGAAACTCCCCTCAGAGCAACAACTATCTTGCAAACATAATATCAACTTCCACTGGCAGAGATGAAAGTTTTACCCCTTTTAGCTCCTACTGACAGGGTTAGATAAGAAAAGGAAAATTGTGAAGAGTTCAATATACTCAAAATTGAATGACATAATCAAAACATCTGATTAAAAAAATGTTACACAGTGAACTGGACAAACAGGACAAAATTTTTAATCATTGTATGTGTTTTTATGCTACCTCCAGATTAATGACTCCCACAAATTACTAATAGCAATACTTGTTTTGCTTATTGGGTCATTAATTTATACTATACAATCCTCTTCCATTTCTGAGGTTTACTGACCACATAAATGTGAAGGTTGTTTGTAAACTGTCAGTCAGTTAAGTGCTATACGTGAAACATGCTTATGCGATCATGTCTTGAAAGAGACATGACTGACTGGGCAGAAGATTATCCCACAGTAGGCTGCCATTACTTTCTGTGGTAGACTGGTTGCCAGTCAAGGCTATAGAACCCAATCTGTCCTGTTATTTAACCCATAACTGGAAGGAAGAAACGGATTAATACCTTTCCCAAGGGTATTTGTGTGTAAGTGAATGCAACGAATTCAACTGGTTTTCGAACTCGGCTCCCCGATTTCTCATTCCGAGCTGATATCCATTGTACCACAATGCAATCAAGCATTAAATACATATACAAATGTATTATATTGAGTGCCAATCAGTTTGGTTAATGGAAAAGAGAAAACATCAATAATGGTGAGACTTGTGGAAGCAAAGTACATCTGCAGTTTACTGGTGCCTCTTTGAATTCTTTATTAAGCAGATGCCCCTTTCAATGTAGAAGCACTTACTTCTGAAAATGAACAGGTTGTCTTCTTTGAGCTTGAAGATATCTCCAGTACCACTGCTAGAGATTCCCTAAAAATCAAGTTCATATCGTATTTTTCAATTGTAGATGTGAACATCATATACTCTCAATGTTGACAAGTACTACATTTGGAAGGGTGACAAAAAAAAAGAAAGCAAATCAAATATTTGAACCACCATGAGATGAGATGGAATAGGATGAATCCTAATCATTAACCTGAGTGAAAGACAGTAACTTCATTCACTTGCAAATACTCCTTTATACAGTGCCACACTTGAAGTCCTTTAAAAATTTAAGAACTTACAAGATAGTGGAGTATCCTACTTACCATCTAACTGTCTTACAACAGGATTCCTGGATAACTTGGAAGTTGGCAGAATAATGGAAGAGCCTGTTTTTGTCAGATTTGGGGCAAACTCTGTGAATGACATTTACTCACATCTTGATCATCCAACTCTCAATAGTTCTGGAATCACAACCAAAAGGGTTCTAATGAAAACTTCTACAATACAAATACAAGCAGATTGAGTAAATAGACCCAAATTTGCAGAAAGCTCTACTTGAGATTCAGGAGATTATGCTGCAATTTGGTCTAGGCCTAAGAAAGGTCTTATTCTTTCTAAGTGAAACAGATATCTTGCAGAGCAGCTCAAGTAGGCCAGAGTTACTGAAAAAGAGAGAAGCTATGATATGAAAGTGCATGTCAGCCAGTCAAAACTCAGTCATTAATCAATCATTTGTTCAAGTTTCTGAGGCACTGAAAAATACTTTCTTCATCTCTCATCCTAACTCGTCAGACCTCTCAAGAAAAGTAGTATTGGTGGCCAAAGGAAGAACTTTTCATTTACTGTACTGAGTTCCAATGTCCATAAATAAGACTGTGTTAAGTTTGACACAAGGTCATAATTAACATGAATCACTATACACATGCAAGTAAGCAGTACAAGAATTTGTCTGATTTTATTGGCACTTCCCTTTTGAAAATTTGTAGCATGAGGGACTGACCTTGCCCCCCACCACTAAAAAAAAAGAAATGATAAATTAGATTATTATCAAATGCAGGCTCAAAAATAATTTCTGTATACTCACCAAATACACTGAATGACATGCCCTATTGTTAGATTCACATATTCTGTGGCACATTCTTTTTATAAATAAAAAATAAAATTAAAATTAATCCAACTTTTGCAACCAATATGATTCAGTTAGAATTTGTAAAAAAACAAAATATATATATATATATATAACCACTTTTGAAAAGTCATAATTGAATCATAATTAAAATGAAAAATAGCATTTGAAACGTAATTTCCACTAGTTTTAAATTTATATTCAATATTCTTCTTTTATTATGTTCTATGTCCATTCAGGACGTAGGCGATCATTGACCTCCACATCTTCTGTCCCTTGTTGCTCTTAATATATTTTGTCCTGTTATCTCTCCCAAACCCTGCTCAGCTATCCATTTGTTTAAGCCCATCAAGTATGTCACACGCTGTTTTTACATCTCTCTTTCCCTCTATCCACCCTGTGAGTATTAGATTCTCCTAGCCCTCCTGAAGCTGTCTCTTCCTGATGTTAATATCAAGTATGAATTTTCTTTTTGTTTTCATTCTCTCTAAATCGTCGTTGCTAACATGTTCGGTACATGGTATCCTCAGCATCCTTCTGTAGAACCACATTTCTGTTGCTTTGAGTATTTCCTTGATCTTTGAGGAAATTGTCCCGCTTCCGCTGCCATATAGGAGGGCAGCATTAGCGGCCAATAAACTCATAGAAGAACGAACAATAACAATAAATATTCGACTTGTTTTTTTTTTCTTGGAACAGGATACATTTTCCCTCCACATTTGTTCGTTTAGGATTGGGAACAATTCTTGATTATTTTAGCTTCTTCAAAAAGATTTTAAATAGAACCGACAAAACGATCCTGACGAGAAAAAAATTATTGTTAGCGAAGCCAAAGTTAGGTTTCCATGAGTTGCTGATTTATTTATCAGAAAAAGAAACTTCCTGATACTTTTTCTCTCAACCCAGCCGAATAACTACTCATACTGGCGAAATAATCCAACATGATTTTATTTTAAAAATGAGATTTTCCTCAACAATACTGTTCAGTTTTTGTCTATTTATTTTCAACGTGTTTACTGTTCAGTGTTTATCATCTGCTAAAACTTGAAAAGTTATTGACACACATTCACACAATAAAATTCATCATAATGGAAAGTTTTTACCGGTCACAATCCTGGATATTTTGTTTTTCATTTTAATTATCGAAAAATATATGCTTAAAAGCGATAAAAGTAGTCCAAAGGAGAAATTCAGTATGTTATATGGAAATTGTTTTTATAATTTCAACAAAAATAAATAAATTAACGGATTCTAAACACAATTTTTTAAAACTAAAAGACCACCAAAAATATCCAGCTTAAAAATGAACATTTTTGAAAAGTGTACTGTAGAAAAGTGTAAAACAAGTTAAATAACTTTTTTACAAAAATAAATAAAAAGTAGCATTTAGTGTAAGTTTATTTAGGTTTACTTTTAAGTTTTAAACTTAGCAGACGGCATCGCGTTTGGAGCGATGATGAAAGTCAAACAATGGACCGAACCAACCAACAAAAAAAATCATCACGAAAGGAAACAAAAAACAAAACAAAGAAAAACATCACCAAATTGAAGGAATTCTATCGGAGACAAAACCATGTGGACGAGTTATTAATAAAGGTCAGCATGACACATTCACCCGCTAATGAAAAGAAAAACAAATATCTAAAATATTCTTTACCTGTATGTTTGTAGGTAGTCACACAGAAGATGTTCAAAACAACAGCATGCTTCGAAATGGTGATGTGTGAGTGTTATGATGTCATCTAACGTTTATATTTATCCTGATAGCTGATTGGTTGTTTATTTTAGCTTGATCAATATGTGCGGTCGTTACTCTATGTAGATACCACTTGAAGTTGGTGGCATGCAATTCCGTATTTTACGAGAATGTGAAAGAGAAAGCACGTTGATTTTTCAATCCCGGAAAACTCCCCATATGAATGGCTTAGGTAAAAGTTATATTCTGACACTCTGAGCATGAAAAAGGGATTTATTTTCGAGTCAAATCTAAGAAATAATTTTAAAAACGATTTCCATTTTTTTTAATTTCTTATTAAATATAGTTAAGTTAAGTAACTTTAACTATAATAGTTAATACACCTAACTTAAGTTAAGTTAAGCTAAGCTAGGTGAATAGCATTTTTCTCCACTTTTTTTTAACACATGCGTATTCCAATATGATATGTACAGTGAACACGTCTATTGAACGGGTGAAGAGGCTCATCCCTTGTTGCCTGTTTAGGATGCGGTTTCCGGTTTTTCTCTTTTTTAATCTTCTCACTTTTTTTTTTTTTTTCAATTGGAGTAGATAGACTAAACTATCGCCCGGTTCACACTCCACCCACGTCTATTGAACAGGTGAAGAGGATCATCCCTTGTTTCCTGTTTAGGATGTGGTTTCCGGTTTTCTCTTTTCTAATCTTCTCACTCTTATGTAGCCCCCTGCACATCAGTGGCGTTACCGCCTTGCTTGGGGTGATACGATTAAAAAATAATAATAAAAAAAAATATGGCTATAACGTTGTTGTCACTGAACAATGTCGTGACCTTCGTTATTATTATAATAACAATGTTTATAGCGAGAATGGTCGTGGCAATAATGCCCAATGAAATTGAACAACAATTCCCAAGGTGCACACACAGCATTGAATGAAAAAAAGATAAAAATATGTTGAATGAAAATTGTCAGCATACGGTAGTAGTATAGTGGATTTATTGGGGAGTTAGACTTGGGCTTTGTTAGGATTAGTCCACTACGGGACATAATGAGTAAATAAGAACAATCAAGCTTGGAGTATGTAACATTAAATGGTTATATAAATTATTGTTACAATACTAATTTATATAAACATTATTAAATAGTTTTGTATTGTACAAAAATAGTAGTAGTGTTCATAGATGGCACAAGGGTTGGTATTTAAGTACAAGAGTTTGTTAAAGTAATTAGTGTATTTGAATTTTTAAGAGATGCTTGTTTCATTTTGGGTAATAAGTTCTGTGAATAGGGAAAAGGAGGTAGAATGTATGACAGAAATAAAAAGGTTCAAAATGACGAGAAAGGTGTGTGGAGTGGTAGTGGTTGCTTCAATTAAGTTGTTGAATATTCCAGGCACGCTCATTTCTTATTGGTCAACATATATTTTGTTAGGATTATATTTAATCAATTACAATCGGAAGTTATGCATGGAGCCTATTGCACAAAGCCCGAAATATGTCATTATGTTTTTAAGCTGTAGAGGAGCTAAGAAGTCCCTCAAACAAATAATAAAAAGAAAAATGCACTACAAATAAAGTAAAATAAACTTTTGCTTATTTTCGTAAAAAAAAAAAAAATGAAAGAATTATTTTTTTGTACAAAAATGAAATTGTCCGTAAAGCTGTGAAAAAAAATGGAGAAAGAAAGGAACTGGAAACGTGAGAGGGAAAGGTAGGACGATGTGTAGCGAGCGAGATGAGAGAAAGAGAGGGTGAAAGAATGCTCACTGATACGTGATACTGCCAGGTGTGTGAACTGCTGAATTCTCTCTGTGTGTGCACTGCGAGCTGTCCGTGTGACCTTTTGGTGTCAACTAGTCACTGTTCCCTCTGGTCTGTTGAGAGTTTCTATCTTCCTTTTATCTGAATGGTGAGGATCCGGGGAGATTAAGGAATGGGTTTCTTATGTCGAGCCCTGATTAGTCAAAAAATAATATTTTTGACCACGTGGTGTGCTTTCCACTACGTCCAAACTTGTGGGTGCACTGTCCTTGTTTTTGACCCCACAGGGTATGGTAAGGAGTGAATTCCCGTGCAATTGTATTTTTTTGAGATACACATGGTGTGAATTAATTTTTATTGTGTGTGTGTGTGCGTGTGTGTGTGTGTAAAATAAAATTAAGAAACAGCACAAAGCTATGAAGGAAGTAACTTCCTGATTCTGCTCTTAGGGTCACTACAGTAGCATTCATTTCCTTGCACTGCCCAAGGGTAAAAATAATTAAAAATAACAATTAATAAAAAGTGTAGATAACTATAAATAAATATTATAATAGTCTCTACTACATAAGGTTTGTCTTATACACTTGCTTCTTAGAGAAGTGTACTGTATCTAAAAAAAAAAGCCAAGTTTATATTAAAAAAAATCAATACATTACAATTACAATACTTTTGTTTGTAAAAGTTGCTATATTTAGAATGGGCTCTAAAAGAGCCGCCAAAAATAATTTGGTTACATAGGACTGTTTTAAAAAATTCATAGTTCAAATTTGAAAAATATATACTCTTTATATTTATTGTCCAAACAAAAGCTGACTTCCACAGTTCTACTAATGTAAATTTAAAGTTAAAGTCTGTCTGGAACCCCTTCAATTGTTTCAATTGTTATAAGAAGAGTCAGCAGATAACTTCAGATAATAATTATGATTTTTGACCAGAAGTTAAACAAATTATCAAAACTGAAGGTAATGAACTTTTTCAACCAGAAAGTACAAAAATTGTCAAGGAAGAAGTAACAAGTTTCAACCATCCTTGAATACAAAGTATCATGAAAATTTTGTCCTGAATGCAGAATAAGGATCCAGAAGAGAAAACAGTTTTTTGCTGCCACCTGTGAATAAGCTGGGCTGTTTCTCATAGAATAGGGAAAGAAACTGAAACCTGTAAGTAGAACTGTGTCCTAAAAAAGATAAATTGTTAATTGTTTACTGACACCAATGAATCTTGGCCAAAGCTCTCTTCTTTCTGTGATTTTTTTGTCCTTTAATTAGATGGGTGTGCCTTTTTTAAAAAATAGTTATTTGGCCTTATTTAAAGTTTTCTATTACCTTCTCAAAGTTTTTTCCATTTTTCAAAGATTGTTTTGTGAATCTTTTTAAAAGCCTTTATATATTTTGATATATTATCTACCTTTTCTAAAAGGGTGGATAAAAGAAAATCTTCATGCAAACCCATTCTGTGAAAAGTTGTATTTTGTTATATTTTTTGATATCTTGTAACAAACATTTGTTCCTCTTGAATTTCACTTAGTAGTTTTGAGTCTTGTTTGTTTTTGTATGTGCTGTTTTTATATTCAGGTTAAGAGAGAAGGCATTCTCTCTTACAACACTCCCTCCAAGGAAAAAAATTATTTTAATAAAAGCTGTCTCTCAAGTGCTAGAACTAATAAAACTAAAACATTGCTTTGAGAGTAACAGTTCAAGTACATGATAACTATGATGCTGGCTATCTTTCATTGCTTTCTGCTCCACTGTAACAAGAAATGTCCTTCAAAAAGAGCAGTAGGCAGCCAGTTATTTTATGGGCACTTTGGAGGGCTTTCTTGTCAGCTGCTCAGCAACAGACATACCAAAAATTGTGATACAGTATGCCATCATGCTCTCAGTAAATCAGTAGTAGAAAGTAAATTGAACTCAGCTCTCTGATTTCTTGTTCATATTCCAGTTAGAGTCATTGCATTCAGTTATGCACAAATACCCCGGGAAAGGTATTAATCTGTCACTTCTATCTCCATATATGAGTTAAATAACAGGACAGATTGAGTTCTATAGCTTTGGTTGGCAGAAAGTAATGGCAACCTACTGCAGGAAAATATTCTGCCCAGTCAGTCATGTCTCTTTCAAGACATGATTGCCCAGGTGTGTATCATGTATGGCACTTAACTGACTGAGAAAGTCATCAGCAGCTATCCCTTTCTTTTTTATAAAAATTCTCAATAGACGGCAAGTACTGTGACAGTCTTTCTTTTCACCTACTAATGCTGCGAGTAGCAGAAGCTACAGAGACAAACTTCCCAAATTATTTCTTGTCAGACCCTCCTGATAAGTATATTGTATGTACACTTCATGGAGATAAAAATCCACAAAGTAAATATATATAAAATTAATGTTACAGTATATTCTAACTTATTACATAGTGGTAGCAATGTATAAAATATCTTGTCCACATAGTAAACAGAACCACTGGGCCAGCATCTGTAAATGGAAGAGTAGAAGCAAAAAACAAAAACCAAAAAACACATTGTTGCACACAAACAGAAATTTTGCCATATAAATACTACATAGAAATATTTCTTTGCTTTACTCTATTACCAACCCCACTATCAAGCTGCAAATTGTAGAGAGTGGGATGTGACAATTTTTCTTTTCCCCCTACCCACACTGCTAGCAGCAGCAGCTGCAAGACAAACTTCCCAAGTTACTCCTGGCTGGGCCCTCCTGATAACAATATTGTATATATTCCTCATGGAGATAGAACTCCACAAAATAAATATGTATAAAATTAATGTTACAGTATGTTCCAACCTATTACAGGCAATGACATCGACTTCTAAAATTCTGAAAAATGCATTTAAAATAATATAAATTACTTCTTTGAATTTAAATTTTGGTTTTATTTGAAAGATAATAATCAAAAGCTAATCCAAATTAAAAAAAATAATTAATTTCCATATATAAATAAAGGTATTTGTCTATACTTCTGAGCTGAGGTAGATTTTACATTATTTACATTGTCCAGACTATTGTCCTCATCTCTATTGCTAACAGTATATTTTACAACAGACACATGGCCCAGAGGATATAGGCGTTGGTTAGTTCCAGTGACTTGACACAAAGAGCTGTAAGTTCAATACTAGCTACAGCAGTGGTGAACAAATAACTTAGATAGTTAAGTTAAATAAAGATAACTACATGGCTACCAGAAGTGGCATTTCACATGTAATCAAAATAAAGGATTCAGTTCAAAAGTTCTTAGCACATGATGAAGGTCAGAGTGTACAATAACCAAAACATCATAAACATGGCAATAATGATGAGTTCCAAACAATGTAAATAATATAAAGATCTTTAGCATTTAAATAAATTGACATGTCTTTCACACTGATTGAAATGCTTGTAGAGATGCAAAAGATGATTTATCACCCTTTGGTTAGGAGGAAGTCATATGGGTCATGTGATAGCTGCTTAGTGCCATCAGTTTGTAAAGTAACACAAGTGGTCACTTGTTTAATTAGGCAGAGTGTTTTCTTTTTTAGCATGGAAAAGCTATATCAGCCTCCAGAGGGAGCTCACAAGCTCATAGCACTTTCTAGAGAGATGGTCTCTATATGTCTCTGGTGAGGTCATAGGGAAATTATGTCCTCACCAGAACATATAGAAACTATCTCTGGCTTGCAGTTTTCATTTTGGGAAATATGTCCTCACCAGAAACATGGTAGATAAATCCAGACCGCTTGAATTCCTGTTGGGAAATATAAATATGGCTTCTCTAGAAACATAGAAGAATCCTCCAGCAACTCACATTTCTGTTAAGTATTATTACAAATAAGACCCTTCAGCTCTTCGCCGTTTTCCCACTGCTATTCTGTCTGTATATTAAGTTTTTTTTATTATATCACCCAAGCTGGTGTGCAGGGGGTATGCAGGTGATTACATAGGAGGAAAAGTTACGAGAAACAGGGACAGGTTATAGGGGGTGTCAGGAAGTGGGTAAGAGAAGGATGGGAATACTGTTGAGAGTGAAGTGGACAGAGAAAAGAGCATGAGAGAGAGAGGATGCAAGTCAGTGAGATAGGAGATGACTATTGACTATATATTTAAATTCTTAGAGATTGTAACTGTCGGGAAAGCAAGTAAACGGAAGGGAATTTCATGGGCGGGAAGTGTTAAAAAAGAAGCTGACAGAGTAGAAGTTGCGTTTACATTTTATTGGTTTCACACTAAAAGGGTGGAACCTAGTTGCTAATCTTGTGGCTCGAGTAAATTCATACATAGGGGGCACCAGTGAACTAAGTTCATTGGAGCAGAAGCCATGAACGTATTTGTAGAAGAGGCACAGGGAAGCCACATTATGCCGGCGAGAAAGTGACTGTATGTGAGCTGCCAAGTCGGGATCGATTACATTACAGATTCTTCGTTGGATTTTGTCAATGACCCCTAAGTAGATAACAAGGGCACCCGACCAGATATGGCAGCAGTATTCAATGCACAGGCGGATGGTAGATTTATATATGTTCAGGATGGTTTTGGACGGGAAAAACTTCCTGGCCCTACACAGAAAAACGACTTTCTTAGCAGCGGGTTCATCTATGGATTCGATATAGTCATTCCACTTGAGGTCTGTTGTGAGAGTTAACCCGAGGTATGCGTAGTGTTTTGCTTTCAGGGAGACTAGCCTCATCCATGCTAATGGGGGGTAGGAGCAATTGTCTGTGATGGTTGATAGATAGCAGCTTCGTTTTGGAAGTATTAAAATTCACAAGCCATTTCTTACCCCAGTCCACCACAGACATGGACGAGAGGAGGCTCGTCGTACTGACGATGCTAGTTGTGGTAGCTAATACTTGTCAACAAAGTGAGAATACTGTATTTAAGAAGACTAGCGAAGTGATTATAACTAGATCAAAGTGGTTGATAATTTTTGATGAGAGAACTGCAGCCGTATGAGAAGTTACTGGGTCAGTTGAAAGTCGAAGTGGACAAACTAAATACAGCCAGGACACAAATCGCCGGAGAATATTTGTAGACCCCGGAATACCAGCGTATATTAGATCCCTTAGCTCAGGAATCTCTAATATTTGAGAGACAATGGAAGAATATGAGTTAATATTTGAAAGGACTAAAGTTGTTACGGATCAAGTAAAAGAGGGCAGTATTACCTAGGCGTTAAGCATGTTGTTTGGTACAGTCTCTGAAGGCGAAGTGAGAGTAATTAAGAGGAAATTAAAGGTGGTAAAACAAAGATAACAAGCAACGGCTCATTCGGTTAAAGAGAGCACATCTATACTCAATGTTACTAGGCTGAAATTGGCTAAGAATGGAGGAAGTATCAATTGGTTGATTTCTCACCTACAGGTTTTTAGAAAAAAAGTGATAAATGTAGCCACGTCTGTAACAACCAAATTACAGAAATTAAAGGGGTTTTTGCAAAGGTTTTTTCAATTATTAGCTATAATGAGTAAGGTACAAGTCACTCTTTAACGGTGTTGTTAGAGCATGTGAGAGCACAATTAGACATGCTGTCGCTGGGACACCTGTCTCCGAGTGTAATAACTCCAGAACGATTGAGGGAAATACTACTGGATATACAAGCCAAACTACCCAATCATCTTAGATTGCCTGTAGACCCCACCCAGCAGTTATGGAGGTATTATAGTGTCTTATCTTGTTGGAAGATGATAAATTGCTGGTGCTAGTGTCGATTCCATTACTGGACAGAGATAGTACGTTTGAAATTTATCAGGTGATGAATCTTCCCCTTCCCTATCCAAAACTAAAGCCGAAGATAGGAGCGGTGGATAGGTACAAGGTAGAGGAGGAATTTGTTGCCTTAAACCTAGCCAGGACACAGTTTATGCTATTAACAAAGGGAGAAGCAGAAAAATGCAAGAATGATGCCTTAGGTACGTGTGGATCTGTAAGTCCAATTTATGTGGCAAGTAGTCACAATCTGTGTGTACTAGATTTATTTAAGAAAAATAAGAGGGGAATTCGAGATCATTGTCAGGTAGAGGTGTTAGCTAGTGTAATGTTACCCAAAGCAATCAGTGTCTCTGACGGAATTTGGGCGGTAGCCACACAAGAAGAGATCAAATTATCTAAGTTAAGTGAAGGGAAGCCCACCACTACAATAAGAGTTATTCCCCCGTTGGTTTTTGTGGAGTTACCCATCGGTTGTGGAGCTCAGAAGAGAAGTTTGAAGAGAATGAGGCTTTGTTAGGGCTAGTAGGAATTAATACCAATGGATGGACGGGGTTGTGGGAACCCATTGTGAAAGAGATTCATAAGATGTCGCTGGAAAAGATGCCGGTGTTGTTAAAGCCAATTGATAAGATTGATCTTGGACAGTTGAAGTCGGAGTTAGGATAGGTACACCGAATTCGGGCTGGAGGGAGAATTTGGTTGCTATAATAACATGGCCGACCGTTGTAGGAACTATACTAATGATAGTCGTGGCCTTGCTAGTTTGGTGGTGGTTGAAGAGACGTGCAGTGTTGTCGACCGGGCAGAATAAACTGGCAAGGGAGTGCAAGAGTGAAGGAGGGTTTCCATTTAGTGCACTTTATCAAGGTAGGTCCGACCAGAGTGCATTGGGACCCTTAACTGATATCGAAGAAGAGTCACGATTGTCGTGGAAGGGACTGAACCAACAAAAGATTCAACAAAGCCTGTTGTAAAGGCAAGACAAAATCGGATGGAACAGATTTACGAAATAAATCGAATTTTTTAATATATTTTTTATGAGACTGAAATAATTGGTAAAGAGTGTTGCGAGCTCCAGAAAAAAAAAAGAAAACTCGAACTACTGGACAATATAAAAAGGTTCTATTGCACGAGATCATCAAAACAGTGACCTTTAACCAGAAGTTGCATGTACATATGTATCGTAAGGACAATGAAAATGTAAATGGGCATAATGAGCTCTAAGAAGAACTGAGGACTCTAACTTTGCATGCTGGAAGAGAGAAGTTTTTGGTGTTTTTTTTTTTGTTTTTTTTGTTGTTTTCTATTTTATTTAATTTTATTTGTTGATATAGAAGCTCGTGTGTCATTTACTAGTAAATGACAGATGGGTAGGGGAGGAATGTGACAGAGAAAGAGAGAGAGAGGGGGAGAGTCAGTCAAACACCTACACACATTTAAAGGGTTAAAAAATTCCTGGCACCTGAAGAAGGCCGACAAGAGAGACCAGAACTGTGTGAGTGTACAGTTGATTAAGAATGGGGCCCCACTCCTGCTGAAGTAAGGTTGCTGACAATTCGGACCAAACAACCTCCTAACCAAAGACTTCTTTGAATGAAAAAGGAGAGTAAAGTATATTTAATATTTTACTTGCATTTGGTCCTATTGTTTCAGACGGAGGCTTTGTTGCAGATTGTATTTGTTGTTGCTGACGGTGATGGCAAAAGAACAAAGAAGAGGAAGAAGAAGATTATGAAATGATTATGTGAAACTGATGTTTCATGAAGAAGTTGGATTGAGAGTTCCTGACAAGGAGATTATGATTTGAAGAGTTGAAGAGTTGGTGAAGAGAGAGTCAGAGATGACAACTGTAGAAGTGTGCAGTTATGTGAGATTGGGTTCCCCCTTCCCCCTCCACCTGCTGAAGTAAGAGTGCTGACGAATCAGAAATAAGAACTTTGAGAAGTATTATCATTGCAGTGGATGCATTGAAAAACTGCTGAGTATATGAAACTAAACATTTGTCACCAACATGACAACAATTGGAATTGCATCATCTGTCCAGTACCTTTGAAGTGGTCCAAGCGTTTTATTTGAGAAGAATTTTTTTCCATCAAAAGAGTCTGGAGAACATTTTTGAAAAGAGTTGTATATCTTCTGAGACGATTTAACACCAAGTGAACCATACACACTTTCTCTCTGTCTAGACTCCAGTGTGTGAGTTGTTATGCTAAAAACTTTTATTTTCTGTAATATTTTTCTTTTTCTATTCTTTTCTTATATATAAAAGACATTAACAGTGCAACAATTGAACAGTTGTTTGTTCGGCTTTCTACGGACATTATTGTTTTCTTTTTATTTCTTTTTGCTGTATTCCAAATGTTTAACACAGCCCCCCCCCTTCCAGCGGTGTTTACATCTTCAGTCAACTGTGAATGAACAACACTTCTGCTTTCTGGATCTAATAATCATAATGTGGGCAGGAAGCAGATTTAAACCAGTAGGCCGGTTGACTAACCTACGGATGCTCAGGGACCTACAACTAGGTTAAGACCGAATAGACACCTCAACCCAAAGAGGAAGACATCAGAGGTTGAGGGGCCAGAGTGGAAGTGCTAAATATATGATCCTGTAACCAGGATAATCCTCAAGGGGAGAAAGAGTATTAAATTAAACATGTAGAGCTGGAGTAGACTTTAGAAGGAACTGGAAACCCAATCTTATACAAGAAACAAGAGATGAACCTCATCCCATTCAAAAGGTTGAGGAGGAGTGTGAACTGGATGATAGTTAAATCTTGAAAATCAAAAGGAAAAAATAAGAATAATTACTGAATAAAATTTCAGTTTTCTTCAGGTGAAGATGTCAGAGGTACAGAGTTGAAAGAACTGGAAACCCAATCCTAAACAAGGAACAACGGTTAAACCTCTACTCCTGTTCCCAAAAACAGTTGTGAAAAATAATTCAGAGTTCAGGCAGAGACATTAAAAGTATAGAGTTGAAGTAGACTTTAGAAGAAATCAGAAACTTAATCTTAAACAGAGAATAAAGGATAAACATCTACTCCTGTTCAAAAGACCAGACAGGAGTGTGAACCGAACAATAAGCAAACATATTTAAACCTATTGGGTAGGAGAAAAAAATAAGATAAATTATAAGTGAATAAAATTTCACAGTTCAGGCAGAGATGTTAGAAGAATAAAATTGAACCAGGAAGAAGTGTGAATTAGATGACAAGTAAATCCACCCACTCCTTTTATGGTTGGGAAAAAATAATAATAATTAGTGAATAAAATTTCAGGGTCCAAGCAAGAAGCACAAAATCAAAGCAGACTGGAAACACAATTCTGAGTAGGAAAATGTGAATAAATATTGACTAAACTTATGGAGATTGGCTCTGGATATATGTGTTAGAGTAGAGTTAGTTATCGAACTGACAGTATAATATTATCTATTAAGTTTTAACTTATACAAAGTTCAAATGTCTCCTTTCAAGATAAAATAGAGCAGAAAACATTATTTGAATTTTTTCTTCTTGTAAAAAT